>LPNX010689408.1:257539-370038 GCA_001517045.1 Pseudotsuga menziesii | reverse complement strand
TGAGCTAAACTTAAACCAAGTACAGAACCATTCAAAATTATGAGCATAAAGCTGAGCTAAACTTAAACAGAATACAGAAAAGAAAGATGGATGAAAAGTCTAATTACAGAAATAAAAGGAAACTGTGATTTTTTATTATAATAAGCAACCATAGCATAGGCCCAATTTTCTCCAAGCTCGAACCTCCTTTTTCAGTCTGAGTTCCTAGGCTTTAAAGCCTGTACAAACAGTTTTCAGATCCTAAAAGCATGGATCTGTTTAATTAACTAAAACACTAACTGATAGTAAATGCAAAAAGATAGGGACTGATCCCTAAAATCAAGGAAATGATGATATGAATATCTCCTTCAAAGCTTGGTGGTTGATGAAGAGCAGCTGGCCTCCCAAGGCTCGGTGGTCTGATTTTGGTGCATGTAGATTCGACCTAGCTGATGTGGCACTTGATCTCTTGAACTGTTTCTTCAAAACAATGTTAAAACTAGCCAAAACACCCACTTGACTTTAATCTTGTTCAAAACCCTTTAAGATATTGATAAAACAATTTATAATTCATTCATTTTGATCAGCCTTCTGCCATTTCAGCGAACAAATCCGAGATCTGGGCGAAATCTTAAGCGATCTATGAAAACAGGCTTTCAGCAACTAAGCCTTCTGCCAGTTTCATGCATTAGCTGCCGAAAGTCAGCCTTTTCGGCAGCTAATGAGCTCTTGGAGGCTCGCCTAAGCTGCCGAAACCTGTAGAATTCCTAAAAAAACGCCTTTGGAAAAAACCAATTTTCTCAGCCGTCCGATGTCCGTTTTGCATGTTCGAATAGTTTATTTTGATATACAGATCATAAGCTATCCACTGGTGCTTTCAGATTTTAATTTGGAGTTCGGGAAGGCCGTCAAAATTTCTCCGAAAGATCACGCAATTTCAACAAAAAATCCCTCTTGAGTTATTTCATGTGACAGGGAACAGCATGGGATTTAGGCATATTCGTTTAGAACACTGAGGCTTGCAATGATACTCAACATTCGATGAAAGAAGTGTAAATCCTCAAGTTAATCAAGACTGTAGATGATCTTCTGTTCACTATGAGAGAAACTCGACGGGATTTTGAACGCACTGACCTAACCAAGTGACCTCCCATCAAGAGTTTTTGAGCACTTCAGTATACTCCCTTCAATGTCTAATACCTCCCTATTCCTCTGCTTGTTTGTACTCTGATTGCATTGCTGTCCCTTTAGGATTATTTCCAGATTTGGATCAAATTCATGAGGAGGACATGCACAGAAGCTGTTATCAAGTGTATGTGTAGAGGATCCAAATCTCCTTTGCATTAGACCAAATAAAATGCCACGATGTCCTCCTGCTGTGATGACATTCGAAACCATTTACTGACGAGACCTGTCTTGATAAAGAGCCCTCAATGCTAGAATTGCTAAAATATGAATATCTTCAGGAATTGCACTTAGCACTGTAAAGCCAAAAGATGAATACGAATGTATTGCTGTCTGGTGTCTAGATATAAAAAGGCTATTGCAAAGCGTAACCTTGTTAGTAAAGAAAATCTAAGGCCAACAAGGACCTTGTATTCATCTAGTAAATGCTTCAAAAGCTGGAGATCACTTCCTGAATGCATACTCAAATCAGGTATATGAATAACTTGTAGCCCTGGGTCTCTTGACAATTTCACTTCCAAATATAACCTGTGCTCCAAATGATCTGCAAATCTCTGACTCGATTTTTCTGCTCCATCAATGAGAAGTGATTTCCAAAATGAATTTCCTTGAACATGCATGAATAGTGTCTTTCAACCCAGTCAATTGTTTGCTGCTTTATTACATTTTGACGATACATCTCAGTCGAGGAATGGCAAAATGATGTCAACTGAAGGAGTGCTTGGTATGCACATGGAAATATTTTCGGCAGCTAAATTCATTTTGACCAACCACCTTAGCTACCGAAAACAGCCTGTTTCGGCAGCTAACTAGGCTAAAATAGACCATTTATATTGACGAAAGCTGAAATTTTTTGATTTTGAGGGCCAAGACTCACAAAAATAAAAAATTTTACCCATTCTATCATCCAAAATGACGGTGATCAATTTGGGAGATAACAAGAAGTATCACTAAAGAGATTCTACCCTCTTTTCATAATTTCAACTTTTTTAGTTATAACATAACATGAACCATTTATCTTTATGTTTATGTTGGCTTTTTAGAGTACATCTCAATGATTTATTTTCCTAAATCATTCATATTTATCAAGCTTCAAGTGCCTTTTTATTATATTATTCTGTTATGAAGTGTGAGGCTATGATTGTTATTACTAATTTCTTATTGTTATTGTTTATCCATTCACAATTACACATGTATGGGTCTAAATGACTTGAGACACTTGCTTGCTCATTACCTTCTTAAAGGGGGTTAATGATAAAAGCTTATCAGTTCATATTTAAATATTGTAGACAAAAAGTAGGCCCTAGGGGGTGAATGATAAAATCTTATTAGTTCATCTTTGAGTATTGTAGACAAAAATTAGGGCCTACACATTAAAAATGGTAGACCTAAATAGAATATGGAGGTGACCCTAGGTTTGTAATATATTTATACAAGTCATTGTGTCTGGGTGTTATAAATTTAACTCGTATCTCTAAATGCCTTTGTGATTAACTTAAAGTGCCAAGTAAAATTCACTCTCAAAGAGGACATAGAGACAAGCTTAGATATGAAATATGTGTGTTCATGTGAATGCCCATCTTCTAGTATTATAAGTTGGGAATTTACCTCTATATTTTCAATCACTCTTTTACTATGTAAAATAAATCCCATGGGAATTAAAATGTGGTCAATAGTGTAGCGTAATGCTAGAAGATTTGATAGGGGCCATAAAACTCTTGAAAATAATTATTTTTTTCCTTGAGAGATGTCTTCTTATAAGGCCAAAGATGTAAAAAAAATGATCCACTTCTTCAAAGTTACACTATGAGCATGATTTAAATGCTTGTTTCTTCATTCCATTTTAAACCAAGACCAAAATGTCCTTAAGAGTAAAAAGAAAGTTATATTTCATGTTAATATTGATATCCACTTCTTGTGCCTTGGATGTTCTTGGTAAAAATGAGGGTATGGATGGGCGGGTTTTCCAAAACAACCTTGTAGGGTGGAATTTTTGTAGCACCATCATAGGTGGTATTGTGCTACCTTTCTGGAAGGGGGGTGTAGGGGGGGCGATGGTGGAGGAGTGGGGGGTGGGGGAGCTACAAAACCCAATGGACATATCAGTCAATGTAAAACCCAATGGATAACAATTTTTTTTATGTTCAACACCTCACAACCTCTATTACTTGTTATTAAATCCAATATCTCAATTCATGCAATATAAAGAAGTATTATGACATGCGTCATCATCAATTCCATATGGTACATCAACATCATCTTGATCATCATCCTCATTATCATCATCATCATCAACATTAAGTACATAATCAACAAAATCATTGTCATCATTGTCATTATGGTCACTCATATGCCATTAGTGTTCTTAATCACTCATTTCCATTAGGATTCATGTCATGCAATTGTTAAGGTCATCTATATGTTGTTACAGTCATTTTGATCAATGATGATAATATGGTTGTTTAGATGTCGCTACAAACATTTAGGTGCCATTAGAATCAATTAGGATCCAAAAGTGCTACCACATGCATAATCATCATGGACATCCACATCATTGTCGTCATCACACAATAAATCAACATCATTATCGTCATCGTAGTCATCACCAATGTCATCATCAATATAATTGCGATAATAATGAGCAAGGAGCCCTACTACCTCAGAAGAATGGATGATATAGTCTTATACTTATCAAATCATATCCATACGCTCCATCATAATTATCATAATGCATCATCATCATGTTTTTATTGCCAATCAGGTGCAAGTAGGGTCTATCAAATGTTGTTGGGGACACTCAAATGTCATTAGAGCAATTTAGGTGACATTAAGGTAATTTACCCTTCATTAGGATTAATCAAGATCCAAAAGTACCATGATTACGATAATTTAGGTGCCACTATGATAAATCAAGATCCAAAAGTATTATCACATGAATCATGATCATTGACATTGACATTGATATATCTGACGTTATGTCAAACATTTTCCAAACACAATTCCCAGCTCTAAACCTAGTGCAATTCCTAACTCGGTTCTTTCAAAATTTCTTGCATTATTCTAGGAGCTATACTTGGCTCTATACCTAGTGCTATGTTGGATGTTTCTAGGTGCAATTCTTATCTCTATATTTGGTGCTATGTTGGATTTTTTTCCTTCCAAAATTCATGGCACAATTCCTCTTGCTAAACCTGGATTAGTATATGGTGCTCTACTATTTAGGACGTGTTTTTGGAGGCTATTATGAGCGTTATATGGGATGCTTTTTTGGATGTTAATTGGGACATTAATTGGGATGCTAATTGGAATGATAATTGTGATGTTAATTGGGACACTAATTGGGACATTAATTGGGATGCTAATTATCGTCCAAAATAGCACCAACTTTTAAAAAGGGATGCTAATTGGGATGCTAATTGGGATGCTATTTGGGACGCTAATGGTGACTCTAATTGGGATGCTAATTGGGACGATAATTGGGATGCTAATTGGGATTCTAATTGTGATGCTAACTAGGACGTTAAATGGAATGCTAATTGGGACACTAATTAGGATGCTAATTGTCGTCCAAAATAGCACCATCTTTTAAAAAGGGATGCAAATAACGCCATTAAAAGTGCCATCCCATGGAAAAGCATCCACTTTTTCCAAAAAATGATGAAAAATACTTTAAAGGTGATAGTGGACACTAAAAAGGAAGCTAAAATAGACACTAATCACAAGGTGTTTTTGTAGTGTAAGTGTTGGTAAAAAATTTCAGGGAGGAGGGAAGGAGAAAGGATAAGGGAGTTGGAGCTTTCTTCTAGTGGGTGCTGGTAAAAATTATCAGGGAGGAAGGATAGGGAAAGGAAGAGGGAGTCGTAGCTTCCTTCCAATCACAACTGGTAAAACACTCAGGGAGTCGGTGCTTCCCTCCAGTAGTAGTTGATAAGAAAATTAGGGGGTTGGAGCCTCCTTTTAGTCAAGCTGGTAAATATAATTTGGGAGTGGGTGCCTCCATTCAGTTGTAGATGAAGAAGCAATTGGATATTGCAGTAGTCCATAGGTTGGTTCCTAATTTATACAAGAGTCATATATTTTGGATTAAGACACACATATGTTCAGGGTCATGTTCGAAGTTCATGAGTTGGTTCTTGTGTATATCAAGGTCATTACATGTCGGTTCCTGTAAGAAACAAGTTGTTTCATGTCTATCAGGTTGGTGCCTGAAATGCGTTGGTGCTCATGTTTGGAGATTATACTCTTCCATTGATGTAATAATTCATTTGATCTATAGATATACATATAATTATTCTTCATTTCTTGTGTGTAATTGTGTTTACTTTTATTTCATTTGGAAATTTTTAAGTGGTGAAAATTTATTAAGTGGAATAATTTATAATATGCTATATATACTGATTCACCCTCCCTCTTAGTATAAGATAAATCCAACAATTGGTATCAGATAGGGTGGATTCAGTGACACATTAACATTTGGAACCTAAATCCAACACATATATCGACAAACAAGAAGGATTTTCTACCAACATAGAACCTAGGCTTGATGGCTCCAACTATACATTTTGGAAGATACGAATGGAGGAATGTTTGCAATATATTGCTATGGACATCTCGAATTTGGTAGAAAATGGATACAAATTTACAACAACAACTTCATCTGAATCAGAAGAAATTGATGAAAATGAGCACATAACTCCTAGAACTGCACAAGTAAATCTAAAGGATAAAAGATAATATGAGTGGAATGCAAAATTTAAAAATGCAACACTCTGTGGGATTACTGACTCTTAATTCACTAAAGTTATGAAGTGTACTAAAACAAAGGAAATATGGGGAAAACTAAAGAAAATCTATGAGGGTGATGAAAAAGTTAAGAAGGCCAAATTATAGACTTTTCTATGCAGTTCAAAGCACTGCGGATGAAAGAAGAGGAACACATTGCAGGTTATTTCCTCAGAGCTGATGAAATCATGAATTCCATAAAAGGGATCACTACAACTATTGAAGAAGACTCAATTGTTCAAAAAATCTTGAGAACCTTGCCACCAAGGTTCAATTCTAAGGTGTTGGTATTAGAATACAGATCTAACTTGGATATGTTGACAAAATATGAGTTACATGGAATCCTTACAGTTTATGAAATGAGGATTGTGAAATATAATGAATCTAGGAAAGAAGCAACATTTAAATCCATGAGGAATACCAAAAAAACCAAGCATGAGTGTAAGAAACCATATAACATGTCTAATGAAGAAGAATCCAACTTCGTTAGAAAGTTAAAAAGAGGACAAGGAAAGTACAAGGGGAAGCTTCCATTGAAGTGATTTAAATTTGGAAGAATTGGGCACTTTGCCTCCAAGTGCATGTTCGAGGAAAGTGAAGAAAAACCAAACTATGAAGAACAAAGGAATAAGTATCAACAAAGAGGAGTTGGAACAAGAAGAATTTTTCTAAACAAACAAAGAGTCTTTACACCAAGGAAGATAGTTTTTCATATGAGATAGAAGACGACAATGATAGTACAAAAGAAGTATTGTTTATGACACTGATTCAGGACAAATATTTAGTGGATGAAGGAAATCGTCAGTAAAAAGCACATTGAAACCATCAAAGAAATGGACTTACAATGAGATTTATATTTCCTCTCCAAAATCTAAGGCTGAATGAAAGTCAAGCAACACAAGAATATTCCAAATAAGAGAAAAAAACTGAAACTAAATGTCCCTACATGGAACCTATTTACCATATTCAAAGGCTGAAAGTAAAAGAGAATTTAAATAACATAGAATAAAGCTTGAAGTCTGATGGTGATGAAAGTATTGAAGTTTATTGGGAAGGATAACTAGTTAGTGCACTGGAAGAATTAAAGAAATCATGAAAAATCAATAAGGTACAATAGGAGAAATTAGCAAAATCATAAGAGCTAGCCAAGCACACTAAATATATGTAATAAGTACTGTTAATATGAATGAACAACAAAGAAAAGAATCTTGGAAAACAATTGGGTTGTGCTAAAGACAAGATCAAGGAACTTGAAGAGAAAAAGGTTACACTAGAAGAATATTTGAAATAAATAGAATCAAAGAATAAACTGTTGGGAGATAAACTTACAAAAAAGGCGTTAGAAATTTCACAGCTGAAAACTAAAGATGTTTTCACAAAACAAAGTGGAATGGAAACATGTATTGACACAGAGACCAAAGAAAAAATAATCAAAAGTCACTAATTCTAGATGAAATTTTGAGTAGTCAAAGATCCCCTGAAGACAAAACATGACTTGGCTATATAGGAGCAACTAATGATGTCTATGAAAAAATGAGACAAGCAATTGCATAGAAACAAAATGCATCCAAGAGAAAGTATAATACAAGACATAAAGAACTCCATTGTGAGTGAGTGTGTGATAAATAGATAGGCTCACTCTCTATTTATACTAATTCCTGACTTGACAATAACTCAGTAGGTTCGACTTCTCTAGGAGAGTCTAATAAACCTAGGGCCCCGGAACTGCGGGGACTTTAACCATTGAACAATAGGAGGGTTACCCACAATGACTTGACATGACTTGTTTACATTATTGAATCTCTTGATAGGAACATCAGGGCATGACATGACTCAAATACATTACAGACACTTCCTGGAATAAGCATCAGGGTACAAGACATAAGATATACAAGTGAATACATTTCAAAGTTACAAATACAACAACACTTCCTCGTAACTAGGAAGGTATTCTCTCGACACAATTTATTAGCATGGGTCTTCTTCTCTGTATCATCTGGATCATCAATGAGTTCTCGTCATCTTCATCTTCAAGTCATCTTCATCTTCAAGTTATCTTCATCTTCAAGTCATCTTCATCTTGATCTGGATCATCACTCGATCTGGATCATCTATGTTGGATCATCATCACTCGATCTGGATCATCACCGGGTCATCATCACAGGTGCTATCTCTTGATTCTTCTCATTATAGGAAGTTCTACAGAGCCAACCATTTTTCATGCTGGATGTAGAGCCATTCCTTTTTCATACTGGATGTATCATCACAGAGCTAGTACTTTTTCATACTAGATGTGGCATCTACACAGAGCCAATCCTTTTTCATACTAGATGAGCCTTCACAGAGCTAGTCCTTTTTCATACTAGATGAGGGATCTACATAGAGCCAGTCCTTTTTCATACTGGATAAGTCTTCACAGAGCTAGTCCTTTTTCATACTAGATGTGGGATCTACACTGAGCCAGTCCTTTTTCATACTGGATGAGTCTTCACAAAGCTAGTCCTTTTTCATACTATATGTGGGATCTACACAGAGTCAGTCCTTTTTCATACTGGATGAGTCTTCATAGAGCTAGTCCTTTTTCATACTAGATGTGGGATCTACACAGAGATATTCCTTTTTCATGCTAGATGTGTCTTCACAGAGCTAGCCCTTTTTCATGTTGGATGCGGAATCTACAAAGAGCTAGTCCTTTTTCATACTAGATGTGTCTTCATAGAACCAACCCTTTTTCATGCTGAATGTGGGATATACACAGAGCTAGTTCTTTTTCATACTAGATGTGTCTTCATAGAGCCAGCCCTTTTTCATGATGGATGTGGGATCTACACAGAGCTATTCCTTTTTCATACTAGATGTGTCTTCACAGAGCCATCCCTTTTTGATGTTGGATGTGGGATCATCACATACATCTAAAAATGGAAGGAACCAATCCTCTCACCATGTCATAGCTCTTACATCCGACCATTGAAGGAACCAATCCTCTCACCATGTTGGAAGGGAATAGAACTTATATCTGACCATTGAAGGAACCAATCCTCTCACCATGTTAGAAAGGCACAGCACTTACATCTGACCATGGAAGGAACTAATCCTCTCACCATGTCAGAACGGCTCATCATGGACTCATCACTTCCTCTTGGGAGGAATCTCGATCTGGAGAACAACAAGCTTCTCCCTGAAGTACTCAAACTTCACTCTAGCTAATGGCTTTGTCAACACATCATCTATATATTCATCCGTTGCAACATACTGGAGCTTCACTACTCTTCTATGCACCATATCCCTAATATAGTGATACTTGATCTCGATATGCTTCGACTTGTCATGGAACACCAGGTTCTCCGACAACTTCACACAACTCTGGTTATCGCAATATATACAAGTAGCATCTAACTGGAGATAAAATAGATTAGACAGTGGCTTCCTTAGACATACTACCTCACAACTAGTTGAACAAGCTACGACATACTCTGCTTTAGTTGTACTCAGTGCCATACAGGATTGCTTCCTTCTAAACCAAGAGATCACACCTGATCCCATACTGAAGCAGCGCCTTGAAGTTCTCTTCCTATAGATGGGACTTCCTGCCCAATATGAATCAACATAACCCTGTAGGTTAATCTTCTTATCAGCCTTATACTTGAGCCCATAATCAACTATACCGTTTAGGTACCTGAAAATATGCTTTGCAACAATCAAGTGAACATGTCTTGGATCTGTCAGGAATTGGCTCAAGGTGTTCATAGCAAAGAAAATATCTGGTCTCATATTCATCAGGTACATCAAGGACCTAATCATCTGATGATACACCGTGGCATCAACCGACTCCGATGAAGCATCACTCAATAGATTCAAGTTCGATGCCATAGGTGTGGTTAAGGCCTTGCATCCCATCATCCCAAATCTCTTCAGGATCTCTACTGCATACTTCCCTTGTCCGAGGAAGATTCCATCTGCATTCTGCCACACCTCCATGCCTATAAAATAATGTATCATACCTAAGTCCCTCATTTTGAACTCATCAGCAAGCTTTCTCTTCGTATCAGCAATCAACCCATCCATACCTGTTACAAACAGATCATCTACATACAATAGGAGCATCACTGGGTTTCCATCTTCAACCTTGTAGTAAAGGTTGGAATCTGCTTTACTCTTGGTAAAGCCCAAACTGGACAGAAAGCTGTCAATTCTGCCATACCATGTCCTAGGTTCCTATTTCAAACCATAGAGGAATTTCTTCAATCTACACACATGAGACTCCCTGTCATGTATCTCAAAACCGAGTGGTTACTCCACATACAATTCCTCTTCTACTACACCATTCAAGAAAGTAGTCTTGACATCCATCTGGGGTATCTTCCATTTCATCACTGTAGCCAGAGCAAGTACTGATCTGATGGAAGTGTATCTGGATACAGGTGCAAAATTTTCTTCATAATCTATTCCTTCTTTCTGGGAAAATCCATGAGCCATGAATCTTGCTTTATATTTTTCTATGCTACCATCTGCAGCATGCTTGATCTTGTAGATCCATTTGGAAGTCACTACAGACTTCCCCTCAGGTCTTGGAACAACATCCCAAACATCATTCTTCATGATCGATTGGTACTCTTCGATCATAGAATCCTTCCATTCTTTCTTTTTTGTTGCTTCTTCATAGTTGGAAGGTTCTTTATCAATGAAATCACATAATAAGGCTACATAACTGGAACAAGACCTAGTTCTTTTCCTTTCTCACTGTTATTCTTCTGGAGCCCGATATCTTTCTGCACCTTGGATAACTTCTCGTACCCAATCAGGTTTCCTCTTGTGAGTATTATTCTCCTGAGGTGGATCTACAGGTTCTTGAGGTTCTTCTATTTCTCAATCTTCTTCTTGATATTCTTCATTCATGGTTGTGTCATGAATTCTGGGTGCTTCTATTTCTTCAAGTTCTTTAGCATGTCTCTTTCTGGATTTGTTGTAAGCTAAGTCTTCATCAAAAGTCACATCCCTACTGATGTCGATCTTCTTGAATACTGGGAAGTATATTCTGTAAGCCTTTGAGCTTTCAGAGTTTCCCACAAATATACCCTTCCTTCTTGAAGGATCTAACTTTGTCGTCTTTTATTTCAGAATGTGTATGTACACTGGACAACCAAATATTCTGAGATGCCTGACTTCTGGTTTCTTGCCAGAAAATACTTCTTCAGGTGTCTTATTCTCGAGTACTCTATGTGGAGTACAGTTATGTACATACACTGTTGTTCTTCCAGCTTCTTCCCATAGATGCATGGGAAGATCTTGATCATGAAGCATGGCCCTTGCAGCTTCCATGATCGTTCTATTCTTCAGTTCTTCAACTCCATTCTGTTGTGGATTATATGGAGTGGTTAAGTCCCTCTTAATCCCTGAATCTTTGCATAAGTATTTGAATTCATTTGAAGTGAATTCTTCACCATTATCTGATCGAAAAATATTGATCTTATTTTCTGTGTGGTTCTCGATCAAGGATTTGAATTCCTTGAACTTGTTGAATACTTCATCTTTGTTCTTCATAAAGTATATTCATGTCTTCCTAGAAAAATCATCAATAGCAGAAATATAGTATACATACCTGCTTAATGAACTGGATGACATCGGAGTGGATGATTTCCAAGATTCCTTTTGCCTTGCTTTCGCTACTTGGAAATGTCTTCTTTGTGTTCTTTCCTTTTGCACATCCTTTGCAAACACCATCATGTTTTGTCTACATTTCTGGAAGACCTTCAACAAACTTTCTTGCAAGTGGTAGTGCCCTGTAATGCACATGTGCAAGCCTTCTATGCCAAAGTTCATTTGGTTCTACTGAGTCATGAACCAAATCTTGTTCTAGTTGGCACTTCAATTTGTATAGAGCTCCTTCTTGTTCCCCAATCACTATTGCATCATCAAAAGTCTTTCCCTTTGGCTAGATAAGAAATTGGCCATCTACAAAAGAAACCCTCATTCCTTTTGTATCCAATACAGATATGGAGAGGAGGTTCTTCTTTAGTATTGACACAGACAATACATTTTTCATCTTCATAGACTTTCTAGAATCTAGCTTATTGGAGGATTCACCGCTACCTTTTATTGGATACTGGTAGTCATCCCCAAGTTTCACCTTGTGAGGTGACTCATGTTCAGATAGTTTCACAAATGATTCTTTGAATCCCAGCATGTGTTTGGAAGCACCACTGTCTATAAGCCAATCATTGCTTCCATGTGAGATAGTTCCCTTGAGAGTGGAGATCAGCACATATTCTTCATCACATGAAGAATCATCACTTTCTTGCCTGATTCTCTTTGTGGAAGGTTCATCATCTTCTGGAGCATGAGCATGATTTCTTCTCTTGTTTCCCATTTTTTTATTTGAGTTCCCTTTGTTAGGGTAGTATTTGGATATGTGACTTTTCTCATCACATGTGTAACATCTAATAGTAGACAGATCTCTTCTAGAGTGTGAAATATTACCTTTGGAGTGATGATGGTCCCTTCTAGTTTTCTTGGTGTGGGCTATGAGAGCTTGATCTTCACTTCCCATATTTTCTTCTCGAGCTGCTATCCGAGCTTATTCTTGAGAGGATTCTTCCCATAGTCTACTGAACTTGACTAGCTTCTTTCTGGCACAGATCCCTTGAATGAAAGAGTCCCATGCCCTAGGTAGACCATTCAAGGTGGTCATCACAATCTCTGCATTTTCCACTTCTTCATCTACTTCATCTAGCTGTTCCTTGATATGAGATAGCCTTGTAAAGTAAGAATTGATGGTCTCTACATTCTGGATCTTTACATTCTTTAGTTGGTTTCTCATAGTCATCTTCATGTTTATGTTCTTCCCTTCAAACAGTTTGGTTAGGGCATAGCTTTAGGTGTCTTTACAGAGGACGCCTATGGTATGAGGTGATCCTTGATTGGTTCAGCAATAATCCTCTTAGCCATAACCAACTTCTTCTTGTGTAAGGCCTTAGCCTCATCTCCCTCTGGAACTGGAACCTCCTCATTGATATAGGAGTCCAACTCATTTTCTTCCAGGACCAGGGAGATCCTATACTTATAGGCTCGGAAGTTATCAGCTCCCTCAAGCTTTTCATCAAGCTTGGTATGATGAGACATATTAACTGAGAACCCCAAATGGAAATACAAAATATTTAGATCTTACCAGGTCAAAATGTCAGATCTGGATTTGGAGTTGAATTTCTGTAGTGTTGGTTCAGGAGCAGATTAGGGTTTGTCTTCCATGGAGTTCTATCCAACCAAATGCTTTGATCTTGATCTCTAAAATTCGATTTTGAGGAGGAGATCAATCCAAGCCTGGGCTCACTCAAAAAATTCCACTTCTGTGGAAAGCCCTAATTTCAGGCAGCAGTGTTGGGTCCAATACTGAAAAAGCTCAAAATCAGATTCTACTTCGACAGAAAGATGTTCCCTAGGGAGGAGAGTCAGCCCAACCTTATTTTGCTGAAAATCTGTAGAGAGAGATCCAAAAGGTAGGAATCCCTAGTTACCGTAGCTACACAGTGTCTTCTTCTTAGGTTAGATCTGATACCATGTTAGATTTTTATCATTTAAGCTAGCATTATATTAGGATTGTTAACTAAGAGAATAACAAGCACGGTAATAAATCACAAGAGACAATGAACACAATGTTTTTCCTTGGGGAAACCATAAATGGAGAAAACCCCACAACCTCCTCAGAGATAGAATTAGCACCAAAAGTAAAACCCCAAAACAGTAAGATGATCTCCCGACAGTAGTAGCCTCTTTCTTTCTAGCCCTAGCAACTTATTCTTCCTCAGCTATGCGCTACAACTGAGTGTGAGTGAGTTTGTGATAAATAGAGAGTCTCACTCTCTATTTATACTAATTCCCGACTTGATAATAACTCACTAGGGCCGACTTCTCTAGGAGTGTCTAATAACCCTAGGGCCTCGAAACTGTGGGGACTTTAACCCTTGAACAATAGGAGGGTTACCCATAATTACTTGACATGACTTGTTTACATTATTGAATCTCCCAATAGGAACATTAGGGCATGACATGAATCAAATATGTTACATACACTTCCCATAATAAACATCGGGGTACAAGACATAAGATATATAAGTGAATACATTCTGAAGTTATAAATACATCAACAACTTTCACATAACTTATTTGTCTTATAACGCATGCTAATGAATGGAAATATGTGTGGCAATGTGATAAATTAATAAAATTCATTGAGCCTCCTTTAAATATGATACAAGATCTCGTACAAACAAAATTAATTAAGATACAAACACTATGAGGAAGTGAAAACAACGATGATACACTGACGAGAGTGAATCCATGGGGAGTTAATGATCGAAAGAATACCTTTACCATTGATGTCCAAGAGAAGAATAAAATAATACAAATATAGAAAAAGGGTGGAATGGAAGAAACTAGAAGATGGATATGTGCAAAAGGAAAAAGAAAATAATCGAAGGAACAATCATATGGGGAGCCTTTTGTGCACAAAGAAAGATCTCATTTTTAGGGGGAGCTTATGGTAATTTTTTGTTATGGTAAGTTGGTGTTGACATCAATTACAAAGGGGGATATTTTTGAACCATTTGTGTTATCATTGATGTCAAAATATGAAAGGTTGAACCTTTGTGTTATCACTGATATCAAAGATGATTGAAGAGCATGAAGACTTCCTCACACAAATCCAGCTTAAAGAAATACATAGAAGAAAATGTGGAAGACCAGAAAGTGCAAAAATCCCACTATGACATGGGTAATGCGTGCACACATAACAAATTTGAAGAAGAATATGAAATTCAGATACACTAACTTGTGTGTGAAATCCCCACAGAAAATGGCATATGTGCACCAAACCCCAAAAATTTCAATTGTGATAAGTGGAACACCCACATATAACTTGATCAAGACACAAATAAGTTGGGGCTTCAGTGAGGTTGAGAACCTTCAATAAGTGGACACATCTCTTTGTAGAAATATTGACAAAAATTCAGACTTTTTCCAAACACTTAGTTAAACCCAGATTGCAGACTTTAACTGTCATTAAGTAAAAATACTTCACATGCATAAAACCCAACAACCATGAAGATGAAACACTGAAAAAATAAGTCTGTAACAGCGGAAATACACATAAAAAACAACAAACTGATAAACCCATAAAACAGTAAAATTTTGGTCAATGTGACCATGGAAAAACCCCACCCCAGAGAAAACCAGTCTAAGAGAATTTTATTGCAGCATTTATCAAGCTGAAAAATAATTTACAACAAAATTTATTTCAGCATTAATGACTATACCAGATTTCTCGAAATATGTTCCCACCTCAATTTTTGTGCCCACCTCGATATTCATGCCCAGCAGACTGTACGGATTTCTGTGCTTGAAAAAAAAAAACTTTTTCCGTCTCCTCGAAAAGCGTGCCCATAATTTTTTTTCTCAAAATATATCTACTATACCCTACAGACTTTATGGAACAATACAACTCAGCATAAACTAAATGCCTTGGAAAACTACCCAGCTCCTTGGGATTCATGCTCTCTTGAGAAAAAAAATTATCCTTGGGATTCATGCCTGCTTGAGAAAAATTGCAGCTCCCTCTCTCTCTCTGCAAATAACTCAGTCAAATGCTCTCTCTTGCAAATGCTTTCCTTCAAATTTTCTTGCACACTACCGTAGGCTCTCTCTTATAACTCGAGAGTGACTTTTCACCTTCCCAATCCCTAAATCCAAAGGCCAAGATTAAATCTTTCCTTTTCAAGATCAAGAGTTGAGAAAAATTCCCCCCAAAAGCGGTTACATTTAATTTTAATAAAGTCACATTTACTTTATGAGCCAAGTGCACTTTATCTCATAAAGTCACTTTATAAAATTAAAACAAGGGAATACTTTATAAGAATTCTCATTTACATAAGAGTCACTTTAAACTTTATAGGACAACATTACAAAGTAAAGTAGCTTAGCTAGTGCATGGTCACTTCCACATACAATACAAAAACATGCAGAGTTCCTCCATAGCTAAATCTCTAACACTCTTGAATTAGAAAGAGCATAGATAAACAATAGATATATGTGTCCAATTAAGCTTGGAGAATGAAGACTCAAAGATAATACGTTTTGTAACAAGATTCGTAACTCTTTGGGGTATCAATGGATAGTTGATCACAGAAGGTGTTTTTCTACAACAGAGTTGAATTACGCATATCAGCAAAGTACGAACAACACGAACAGTGCAAAGTATAACGATACCCTAATTCAGGATATGAAAAATTTCTACTTAGTAAATAACATAGTCCAAAAATCCACAGAAGTGACTGAGTTCAAAATAATGAACGATGCAAAAACATAGAACACGGATTATGAAAGTGACTCTGTGTTTGCAGATATCTCATGAGGACTGTGTAAATCACATATACTATCACATATCTCAGATAAGGAAACTAGTTGTTTTGATGCAGATAATCAAAGATGCAGAATAGAAGAATTACAACACTTGCAGTTTTGTGAAGACGCGCATACGAGAAATTGTAACTTGTAAACTCCAGTTATTTGATACACACTTATTTCTTATCAGAGAGTTAGGAAGGGACAAATATCAGGGAGCTCGAGTTTCCTTTGAGTAAGTGTTTGTAAAGCTTCTCAACAAGGAAGGAAGGGGAAAGGATAAGGGAGTTGGATATTCCTTTAAGGAGGTGTTGGTAAAACTTATTAGGCAGGCATTATGGGGAAAGGAAGAGGGAGACAGACCTTCCTTCCAGACATAGTTGGTAAAATAATGAAGGAGTTGATGCTTCCTTCCAATGGTAGTTGGAAAAACAATTAGGGGATTGGATCCTCCTTCAAATTAGATTTGGTAAATATAATTTCGAAGCGGGTTCTTCCACTCAGTTGTAGCTAAAGAAACAATTGGATATTTCAACCATCCACGGGTTGGTGCTTGATTTCTATAATTTAAATATTTTGCAGTAGGACATACATATGTTTAGGGTGGTTCCTCAAGCTCATGAGTTGGTCCTTGTGCAGATCGAGGTCATTACAGGACGTTTCTTGTAACCAGTAGGTTCTTGCTTGTGTGTCATGTTGGCGCCTAAAATGAGTTGGTGCTCATGTTTGAATATTCATTAGGGGAATTTTGAGGCCTAAAATGGGACTCATAAGGGAAATAATAAAATAATAGTTATAATAATAAAATAAAATCTCTAAATTTTGAAGGGGAAAAATAAAAACTACTTTTTTCTTATCGTATTTTTGGCATATTTCCTTATCGCTTCACCCAAATTTCGAGTTTGGGACTCATTGGATGCGGAATTTATTTATGAATCCAACCCATACCCACACTGCATACTTCTGAGGTACCATGGCACCCAAAAATGAAAATTTCAATAAAAACATATTTTAAGATTAAAATATGCTTTTGTTTTATGAATTTTTCATTTTTGGGTGTCATAGGTACCTCAAAAGTATGCAATGTGGGTATGGTTTGGATTCGTAATTAAATTCCACATATAATGAGTCCCCAAGCTTGAAATTTGGGTAAAATGATAAGGAGATATGCCAAAAATATGATAAGAAAAAATAGTCTTTTCTTTTTCCCTCCATTTGTTTTTACAAATTTTACCGTTAAGGTTGACATCATCATCTTCAATCCTATTGGCTCTTATAAAGTGAATTTTAATGGTACAATTTTTGTTTTGAGGCCTATTTTTTAGCTCAAAACTCCCCCAATGGTACTCTCCCACTGATGTAATAATTTAATTGATCTATATATGTACATATAATTATTATTTAGTTCTTGTGCACAATTGTGCTTATTTTTATTTTAGCTGAAAAGTTTTAAGTGGTAAAAATTTATTAAGTAGAATAATTTATAATTTTATCCTTATATTGATTCAACCCCCCTCTTAGTATAAGATAAATCCAAGAAGGTTCTGATGAGGAACATATGAAAAGTTGAAGTTGAAAAGATTGGGATGTGCAAGATACTAAGGAAAGTATCTCATAATGCATATGTATTAGAGTTGCTCAAGAAGTTGAACATTTCACTAAATTTTAATGTTGTTGAGTTATATAGGTACGACGAGTCGAATGTCGACTAGTAGAGTCAGTTTCCAAGTCAATTGATAGAATATTTCATTGAATTACTCAACGAGTGAGAAGTCAGGAATATCATAAGAGAAGAGATCATTTGGTTTACTGGAGAGATAGAAGTCTGGAAGAAGTGACCTAGATTTCAGAAGAGAAGCTCAAGGAACTGTAGAACCATAGGCGTAGTTCTTTTTAACCCATGGATAATGATGTAGGGGAATTTATCCTTGGTAGTAATATTTGAAGTTGAGACAACTAGAGTCATCTAGAGGGTGGCCAATGACCTCTACAAAATTGAAGGATGGGAAGTCAGAACCCAAAGAGAGACTTGATGAGGGTTAGTCATGGATATACCAATAGTATGTGGTCGATGACAGAATTCAAGCCAGAGGAATGTGTTGAGTCACAAAGAAAGGTGGAAGATTTCCATCATATATGATGAATGACAAAGTAGAGAAGGCCAAAGATTTTGCTGATCGAGGATTTGGATTGAGTCAGAACTTGAGCCGACAACGATGGAAAGGTGGTTGGCAAGATGACCATGATAGAAAGAGGCACAGCTGAGGAAGTAGTTGGAACATTTATTATGTATTTAAGGTGATTGTTGTAGGATGATAGATGGAATGGTAAGACAAGAGAGGGAATATGATAATTTAATTCAAATGAATTGTATCAGGGGCACTAAAATAATTATAGAAGGAGAAATTGAGCACGAAATTGAGCAAGAGAACATTTATACATACCAGTTTGTGAACGAAGAAGGGGTTTTTTTCCCCAGAGTTAAGTCGTTGTTGCACCTCTATGAAATTTGGTTAAGTGTTGAAGGATAAGAGTTGATTAGAAACCTATTGAAATAGAGAATTAGCTCTGGATTGTAACTTTTCCTTTGTAATTGATTTCATAATTAATAGAAAGTCGTAATCCTTGGCATCTTGCATTGTGTTATCCTATTGTTTTATGTTGTGCACCCTGATTTGTAGCCAACCCAAGCTGTGTATACATCAATAAAAAACCAAACATAAGTAAGCCATAAGAAGTTTTGATGTCTACAAAACACGCTAGACAAAGGAATTCATTGAGAAGATTTAAAATAAAATAAGAGTGTCCTAGGAAGCTAAAATTTAGACCAATTTGGTAAGGAAGAATTGCAAACAATATATGATAGGTACACAACAAGCATGGAACTAAAACCATCAATGGGAGGATATCAATATTGGGAGGAAGCATGTATGGAGGAACTAGAATAAGCAACAAGGTATATCATATGTACTTGATAAAGAAGAAATTATTGGAACGATACATATTCTCAATGATAATGAAGAGATAGCCTAAAAAACACTCATAGAAGAGGAACACAACCCAACATGCTAAGATTCCAAACCACATAGGAAGAATGAGAAATGAAAAGACCACATGCAGCAAGAATAATGACATGTCCAAGAGTATATCAAGCATCCCAATGCCAAATAGTGTTTGGGGTAGATACCCTTGACCGACAACAAATTATGTAAGCCTAAGAATAAGGGAAAACATATGAAAGGGGGTTATTAGTTATCAGAGTAACCAAAGCCCGTGAATTAATATAAGTAGGAATATAAGAATATTGGAAACTAGAGAAGAATTTGGATTGTAAAAGGATTGCATGATTAAAAGAAAGGGATTTTCTTTGGTTTAGTCATTTGATTAAATAGTTATTGGTGTATTTTTTTCCTTAGAAGAAGAATTTTCCCATTGCAATTTTTGTATCAATACTTGGGATGCTTTTGTTTATGTCATTATTCTCAATTTACTAGTAAGGGTTAATTAGAGTTGATGATGGTTTCATGTGATTGTGTATGAATTTAAAGTAATTATAGTATTATGACTACTTAAGTAAACAACAAAGGCCAATTCTACACCATAATAATAGAGAAATTATGCTCTATGTAATAGAAAATTGGTGGGAATTTTGCCTCTTGAAATTTGGAATGGATAGAACCCAACTCCTAAACATAGGGTTACTAACCATGATACCACATTTGTGTTTGGATTAGATCCCCCAAACAATGTATTATGTGTTAGAGGATCTTGGTCATGATTGCAGTACTTTGGACTTTATCCTTTGTGTTGTAATTAGTTCCATATGCCTTTAAACACTCTTAAGATTTAAATCAGAGATAAAACAATTGTTCCCTTTTGAATTTATGCTTTGTTAACTTTCAATTTCTATTTCATGTGGTCGTTGTTATTGTTGTGGGTACTATTCCTTGTAGACCTTGATTTTTCATCAAAACCAATTTTGAAAACTTTATTCCTAGTTTCGTATGTAACACATCATACAATATAATAAATAAATCTATCACATCAAGAATCAAAATGACTTTGGAAGGTATAATCTCAAATCAAGAGGCAAGCCTTGTAGTAGGTGGGAAAATTTCCAAATAGTTTGTTCTTGTTCCAATTTCATGTAATACACTTCATCAAAAACAAGAAAAAACACAAGAACATTAAATTAAAGATATAGATAAATCTTATGGCACAATGAAATGGGACTTCTTAAGAAATATTATTTTTAACAAGGGTTTCATAGAATAGTGCATGGAATGGAGTTATGGGTGTTATTACTCAAAATCAATTTTGAATCCCATATTAATAAATAGAGGAAACACATTCTTCTTTAAGGGGTCCCTCTATTACCCTTCATTTTTATTTGTAATGTACCTAGAATTACAAGGAAAACACCTTCTAGTGGAGTTTTTTGCAGACCTTCACAAAAATAGCCGATTTATCCATTTATAGTAGAGGCTACTAGAAAAGGTGGGAGGGAAGAGGTTTTACATGAGGTTTTTAATTAGTGAAAATACACATATAAAATGCACTATTTCACGACATAACATGATGCACTAATGCACCCAAATAGTAAGAGTAGAAGTGCACCTATTTATTGTAGAAATTACAGCTTTGATACCATGTAGAATTTACAGCTCTGATACCATTGGAAAAAGAGCCTTAATGCAAATAAGAAGCACATGAGGTAGATCTTGCTACTAAGATAATTCTCAAATGAATTGTTGATTATTACAATAGTAATACATACTTATAAAGGAAAATTGAGTTGGTGGAATAAAACTCATGCTATCTCATAAATCAAACTTACCAAATATCATATAAACCCCCATAGGTGGCTAAAGCACTTTCCAAATCAGTCAAGGACATCACGAATTAGATAAAGCATGAGCGAGTTGTCATGAATGATGGAAAAACATGCTAATCCTTGAATATGGAGAGAAAATAATGAAGACTGGGTTGAACACAAAATATATTAGTTTCCTAGTTGACTATATTTACCTTATCCATATAAAATATGGATAAAAGCATAAAATATGGATCTGTGCATATCCCAAAGAGATATTGTAGTTTCCTAGTTGACTAGCTTTACCTTATACAATCTGTTGTGGCACCTTCCCAGATCTAATATGAGGCTTAAAAGACTCTCATATATCAGAAATATTATCATATGGAACAACAAAGAGAAAAGATTCAGTGTCTCCATAAGGATATAAGGATAGACTAGGAAACGCATGAGCAACTAGGGAAAACTGATGAGTATAAAAATTTGAATGATGAATGGAATTGAGATATGAACCGTACATGTTTAGAAAATATCCAAAAATGTGTAAGATAAGTGAAATCATGACTAAGGTCATATATAAATAACCAGTGAAAAATAGTCATGACTTGAAACCATTTGATATAAGTAACATTGTATAAAAACCGATAAGGAATCAACTAGTGAACTTGGGGTTTGTATAGTCTTAGGAGTATTCATAGCTATGGTAGCTATTATGGATGGTGGTATGGATGGTCTCATGACATGCATATCATCTTGAAAATATTATTCTAAGTTAGAATTATTATCATTTAAATTAAGTGAGGAAGAGTTTCTTAAAGACAAGTCAAGATCTAGTGAAAAATCGCAATCATTGGGAGAAGAATCTAGGAGACTGATAGGTGGATTATCAAAGAAAGAAACTAAGATTTATTATTCCGATATATCAAAAGTAAATTTATATCAAACATGTGAGGAAATTATTTAACTTTGGCACTCAAGGCATAGTTATATCACCTTGGAACTCCGCACTATGACAATGCTCCGAGGAATCAGCAGGCTTCTCTAGCTCATATGGAACTTTGATGTTGTGCTCTCAAGAAGCTGAGACATGATGTCCATATTATTCTTGAAACATTTATTCTCAATATAAAATCCATTTCTGCAATAAGAACACTTGGATGTACTTCCTTTCTTCTTGACTTTTTTCATTGGACTTTCATTAGTAGGCTTCGAACTTTCATCTTCAATACATGAATTTGGCTTCTTATCTTTCACAATTTGATTCTCTTTAGATCTTGCATTCTTCCTTACTTGAACTATGAGAGCATGATACTTTCCCTTATAAGTTCTAATACCACCCATTTGTATCACTTTATCTTTCTCCTTTGTTAGTGAATCAAAGAATGTACTCAAAGAAGGAATTTTCCAATTAGAAATAACAAGCCTAGTGGCATGAAAAGTAGACAAAAACTGAGTATTTAGGACCCAATTTTGATATAAAGGAAATTATCAATTGATATTATTTCTTATCAATCCCACCTTGCTTGAGCAATAAAACAAGTGACTTGAATTTGGTGAAGAAACCCTCAATATAATCGAAACTGCTTGGACTCAATGAGAGTAACTAAGTCTCCAACAGATGCACTCTTAACTCATCTTGAACTCCAAAGAGAGACTCAAGTTTGGTCCATATTTGGTTTGTATTGGTAAAAATATATAGATTAAAGAGTAGATAAGGAGAATTGGAGAGGAAAATCAATCCATAGGATTCATCCAACCTATTGTGCCACTTAGCTTTCTCAACAACAGAATTTGGTTCATTTTCTAAAGCCTTAGAAACTCTATAGAGTCCCTTACTACGCAATAGAATTCTAATTTTGACTTTCCATTCATGATAGTTTAATGTATTTAGGATCATAGCTGAAGAAGAATCCATACTGAGATGTTGATGTGCTCAAAAATATATTCTCTACAACCAACACAAATAAAACTAGGAGAAAATTTTGTAAGCTTAAATCAAGATCTTCTTCGGAGAGGGATAGGAGACTGGATGCGCTCTGATAGAGAGAACATATAGCTAGTAATATCTATTGAACTTGAACAACCTTTCACTCTAATACCATGTATAAATTGCATCTCTGATACCATTAGAAAAATATCCTTGATGCAAAGAAGAAGCACATGAGGTAGATCTTGCTACTACGATAATTCTCACAACCATGCATAAGGAAAATAGAGAGAATGATAAGGAGACTGAATACAAGATAATTGATCCAATATATTTCTGAGTATTATTGACTAAATGGATTGATGATTATTACAATAGTAATAAATCCTTATAAAGGAAAATTTAGTTGGTGGGAGACAAGTCATGCTAGCTCATAAATCAGACTTACCAAATATGATAACCACCTTAGGTGGCTAAAGCACTTCCAAAATCAGTCAAGGACCTCACGAATTAGCTAAAGCAAGAGTGAGTTCTCATGAATGATGGAAAAACATGCCAATCCTGGAATATGGAGAGAAAATAATGGAGGATGGGTTGGAAACAAAAGATAGTAGTTTCCTAGTCGACTAGCTTTACCTTATCCACATAATAGCTGGATAAAGGAAGAATAAAGATAGAATATGCAGGAAGGCACAATTACTAATTCTGGCAATCACTAAAGTGGACACGATCAAACCATAATTAGGATAAAATAACTCCCGAGTATATACAACAAGTGTTAATCATGTGGTGCAAGTGGATGCCAACTATGTAGGCTAGTAGGTAGGAATTTAATAAAAAATGATTAAATATTTTATTCTAACTTATGAATTGGGTTTATTATATAAGATGCACTATTGCAGTACATAACATGATGCACCAATGCACCCAAATAGTAAGAGCACAAGTGCACCAAATTCAAAATCGATCGATGCAATTTCACTGGCAAAATTACGTGGTGCGTTACTTACATAGACACAATGGCACATGAGGAATTAAAAAACAATGATTAAAAGACATAAAGACATAAATTCTTATTATTATAAATAATAAATGAATGGTGATCCTAATCTATCTAATGTCAAACGAGCACTTATTTCAAATAGATCGATGCAATTTGTAAAAAAGTGTTTAATTTATTTGTGTCAAAACATTATTCAATGCATGAGAACGATCATATGCACTTGTGTGTTTAACAATCAACTGCACTGAATTATGTCATAAAATCCCTCCCTTGAAGGGAAAAAAATATATTTTTTAGTTTTCCAATAGGAACCCTAGTGTGTTATCAATACAAAGATGCAATAATGCATAACATACTACAATGCACCAAATTATAATAAAATCATATGTTATTTTCATTTTCAAAAAGAGAAATACTTAGGATGATCTCTATAACTCAAAATGCACTGGTGCACCGCATATACAATGCGCACATGTGCACCATTAAACTGGGCACGTCAGAATAGGGTTAAGAAAATATGACACCAAAAAAACATTTTTACACATTTTCCAATGATGCAAACTTCCTAGGACCACTTAAGCACGGGTGTTGCACTTTGTCGCTTGTTGTGCCCTGTACTCAATGGTCCTTAGTTGTCATATTTCTCTCGTCATTTGGTTTGTCGGTGGAGCTGGAAATTTTCCAAACCATTGGAAAACATAATTTATTATGTGTGTGAAAACCATACCTCCTCGTAGGGAAACATTACAAGTATTCTAAGTTATTACCTTCTCATTTACATTTTTAGAGGATTACAAATTCAAATTTATCTTGAATTTTTCATTTTAAAGAAAAATAATTAGAAAATTGGTTCGATGCATTTCTTCCATTCGGTTTGCATTGCTAACATCGATGCACTATGTGTAAACTGAAAGAGAACCAATAAGGGGCGTCAAATAAAAAAAATGGACCACTAATGGTGCAATAACTTAAAATGAAAGAGATAGTCCATGGTGCATTTTAGTAACAAACTACCATTAAAACCATAAAATATAATTTTAAAAACTCAACTCTCTATAAATATATTGATGCATCACTACTGATGCATGTGTATGTGTGTGTAAAGAGCACCTTATAGTGAAAAAAAACATTAGGCTCAATTTTCTAAGATAATGGTACTCTATATCTAATGACACACCACTTCAATGTTTATATTTATGTATAGAGAATTCAAAGGCTATAAATTTTATAAAAAATCTATTTTTTATTTCTTTCAAATTTAACAATGCTCTGAATATATACAAATGCATCACTTGAAATGTGTCAATATATGTAAAGTGCGCCGTATAAATAGAAATATGACTATTGTTTTTTCAGACACATTGGTGTTGTAGATATAGAGATGCACTTCCTATGGTGTGTATAGTTATATCAAGTGTACCATAGATATGTAAATGCAAAAAATTAAATTTTATTTTTTCAATAATAGAGGTGCTATGTATATATATGGTTGCACCACTAGTGGTGTGTCTATATATACATCACACCATAAAAACAACATAAAAATAAATTTATTTTTCCAAGACACCAGTCTTTTGTATATATAAAGACGTACCACTATGGTGCATCAATGTATACAAAGTACACCAAAGTGCACCATATAAATATCAAATATTATTATTTCTTTGAAGACATTGGTGCCCTAGATATCTTTACACACATCCATTGGTTTGTATTGATATATGTAGAGCTATATATATATATTCTTATTTTTGTCAAGATATCAGTGCATCAGATTTATTTAAGCACGACATTGTTGATGCACTTGTTCATGGGAATCGAATGCATTGGTGAGAAATTTCAAGTATACCTGCATTGACTGCGGTGTGTTGTAGTTATTTTAGAGCACCAACAACGATGTGATTATGTTTTAAAGTCATGTATTGTGGTGTTGGAGGAGCAATTCAATACGCCGACTGGAACGATAACCAACTTAGTCGATTAGCTGACTAAGTCGATCGGCCGACTAATTAGAGATTAGGTTGGCCACATAAGGTCGTGTCGGTTGACCAAACCGACAGGTAGTTATTTGTAACTATTTTGTAATTCATATATATTAGGCTGTTGAGCCAGATGAGAACTTGGTTTAGTTCTATGTATTGTATGGACCCTTTCATTATAATATAATCTGTTACTCTACCTACTTGTTCTTGTCTTTTTTTCCGGTTATGTATGTATGCTTTTAATGTGTATTATTGGTAACCCTATGTGATCTGTGAGATTACAACATTGGTTCCATTTTCAGTAGTACATGTTTGAGATGTATACAAGCAGATGATATCGGAACAGGATATTAAGGACTAGTGGGAGCGTAAAATAGCAAACTACTTATAGAATTACGCACGAAGAAACAAATTAACAATTGCTCAAGCAAAGGATAGGTTCTTTACTGAAACCCATGAGAATTTTGTAGAATCGGTACCACATCTCTCGAAAAAAATTCTGGATGAAAAATCTAGAAGCGACTAAAGACCAACAGCTGCTAGAAAAACTGATTCAAGGGGAAAGGACAAACCTGTCGGAGTGGTTTGAAAATATCACCAACGAATTCTATGAGGAACAAGCTATAGAATAAAGAACTTAGGTGGAAGCCATTCAGAAGAAATTCTATACAGACCTTATCGTGCAATTCTTGTGTTCCTTACCAACCTTGTTGTTTAAGTTCCTGATAGAGAAATGAGTGGGTCATATCATTGAACCTCATCCATCACTATGCAGACTACCATCAAACCCTAATTGGGTGGAAAAACAAAAGAAGTGGGAGAAATTCATTGCCGAAAGGGAGTGGAAATACTTCCTAAGCAAGTAAAGAGAACTATCCAGGCTTTCAAAAAGTGTCGGGTAGGCTATGGGGGTGTAGCTGGTCGTATGTTGGGGTAAAATGGAGAGGATTCTAGTCAACTAAAGAGATACCATTCACCAGCAATGAGAAGTCGACTTAAAAAGGAAATCGAAAGGACAGTGTCACACAAAGGTACGACGGACTTACAGAAAATAGAGAGGGAGAAGAGGCTACAAAGAAGGGAAGAAATAAGAGAAAGAGATATAACACTACAAAGAAGAATGAGTACTAGGGTGACAGACCAAGAAAGAAATCCGCCAGATTCAAGTCATGACCGACAAGAAGAAGGCATGGAAGAAGAATCATCCCCTATGGAAGAATATTTGTGGATAGAGCAGCGAGAAGCTCTCCGAATAGAAATTCCCTAGGAGGTAAGACCTCTATCTCCAATGAACACGAGTACCGGGATACAAGCCATTGTTGAAGAGGACCTTAGACTAAGAGCTGGTGAGTTTGGTATATGGATCCAACTAGATGACGAGAAAAACGATGATAATCATCTACTTATCCATCGACCAGAAGAAGGAAATTGGGTCACACTTCAAGCGTTACCCTCCAACCAAAGTATCCACTTACTTTACCCCACACATGAAGGAGCACCCCCCCTACCAAATACAGCTTTGGAGAATATAGAAAATTTGGATCTGTAGACAAATAATTACAGTTGGACATCGACAGGAGAAGTCGACCCCAACCCACTACTTGTTGGAGAAGAAACGACAACTAAGACAACAGATAGAAATGAGAGTTCTATCGACAATAGTTTTGCACAAATGAATAAACAAAACATCCCACTACCCCCACCATCGCCACCTCTTGAAGAAGACAGTGACAGTGACTCCGACATGGGTCATGGGTCAGGACACATCCCTCTATATGAGGGAGATGAGGATCTTAGATGAAATTGGTTCATCTTTGAATCGACATGGGAGGAAAACCAAGTCATAGATGAAGATAGATAGATGGCACAGTTTTCTAGTGCCTTAAGGAAAAGAGCATTAACATGGTATATGACCTTTTCTAAAAGAACCCCAGGAGCAACTAAAGCAGAAGTCAAAGTGCAATTTTTGTCGTTCTTTAAAACTCTAGATGCAAAACATCTGGTAGCTAAGAAATTGAAGACAACATCACAAAAGTCAGGAGAAACTATCCGCGACTACGACAAACACTAGAAAGACCTTCTCAGCCAATTGGATTATGTCATTGATGAGCAACTATTAATCCAGTGGTTTCTTGTAGGTCTGTCACAAAAAATTCGTCGTCACATAAGTATGGAGACATTCAAAACTTATGAAGATGCGCTTACTAAATCTCTACAAGTAGAAATGGATGAAGATATTCCAGCATACCCCATGGATTATAGATTGGAGGAACAGCTTGAGATCATGCAGAAATCATTAAAAGAACTAAACCTTAAGAGTCAGGATATTTGGTGCATGAAATGCTCAACGGTCGGGCATTCAAAAGACAACTATCGATAGGATATCAGCTGACAGGACGTTCGATTTGTGTAAACAATTTTTTTTTACGACATTTTCCAAGACCATGGTAATCACACGACAAAATATTTCCCATTTAACATGAAAAATGACAAAGCATCTTGGTGTGCTATCTATGAGACAAAGAATCACACCACGACCGACTGCCATCTAAACCTAAAAAATCAATAGAACTATCACACAGTATACCAGACTAATGCAATCACACTGAACAATGAGCAATGAAACAATGCGCAAAACGACCAAAATAATCAAAGGTATGAAGGTCGTCGATACGAGCGTCAGTTCAACAACTGACGTGGAGGATATGGATGTCGAGGTCGATTCTCTAGGAATCATGACAACCGACCATGTCGGCCCATCCAATGTTTCACATGTTACAAGGAAGGACATTGATATATAGACTATCCATACAAGGAAAGAACTGACTTAAAATTATGTACTAGTTGTGGAGTAGGGGATCACTCATTAGAGGATTACCCTACTATGTTTGAAAAAATAAATAAGAAGAAAAATGTTAATGTCTTGTAATGTGTGCAAAAACATGATATAATTAATACAAAGAATCTACATATAGTAACCCAACAAGGGACAAAAATTGGGAATGATAACCCATGAATAAGCAAAATAAAAGAAAAGAATGTTTATCCTAACCCAGTAAAAGAAAAACAAATATATAAAGATGCAACAAATGTATTTAAAGAATTTTCCCGACAAGAAGAAGCTGATGACAACCGACATAACATAGTAAAAGAGTTAATACACTTAGTACAAAAATATAAAACAGTATCTCAATTCATCGACTTGTTGTATAAAATAAAACACAACAACAACACCGAAAAACAAACAAAGAGTATCTGCAGTCAAAGATAAAAGTGATTCTGACCCACTTGTCGACCTGGAAATTGAAGGATACCATGTTCGACAAGTCATGCTCGACTTCGGATCACAGGTAAATATTATGACTTGAGACACTTGGGAACAATTGGGTAGACCTCGACTATACAAATCAGGAATATAACTAAAATAAGCCAACCAAGGCCTAATTAAACCTATCGAAGTATGGAAAAATGTTGACACAACAATAAAAGGAATATCAACCAAAGTCAACTTTGATTTTATTAACCCTAAGGAAGGATCCGGCTCCTTCCCATCGTTAGTAGGTCAACCTTGGGGAAGAAAAATGAAAGCATCGATATCCTTAAACAAAGAAAGAATAAAACTAAAAGGAAACGGACAAAAGGTCATTGTACCTATTCATCCATCCCAAGGACAACCTTGGACAGAACCTATTGATGAAGAAGTTGACATTCGACAGCTATATAAGATACAGAATAATGAAGATTACACAGAACCCAATGTCTACGAAGAACTTCACATAGGTAATCAAGATTCAATAGGATATAATTCAGACGCAGAATTATATGATTGGGAAGTCAATAACTATGAAACACAAGCAAGAGGTTGCTGGTCTATTCAAAAAGTGCAGAAAAACCCAGTCCGACAGTGCTTCTTGGTGTCCACCATACCAAAAATATTTGAAAAGAAAACTAGGGAATATCCTACCTTAAAACCAGTAAATATAAATAATACACAAATATCAAGGTATAAAGAAAGAGAATCACTAGTCATGCATATTGAACAAGTATCCAAAAACATTGGTGAACATGGATGACTACAAATCTTAGTGGAAACTTTTATAGGCCAAGCTGCTAGATGGTGGGATACCCATCAATCAAGACTGCAGACTTGGAAAACAACTTCAAATTTATTCATAGAAAGATTTGGAGGAAAAAAATTAACCAATCAAGCCCAAATACCTATGTTCATCCAAGGACAAGATCCAGAAGACCACATAAGAACATGTGAAAAAGAATGGGAAAGACTTGTGTATAAAGATGAACGTACATGGCCACACCTATTTCCATCAGCACTCTTCGAGTTACCAAACAAATAGTACAAAATAGAAGAAGCTCGAGGTGAAACATTCCTATGGCATGAACTCAAAGAGAATTTTATCAAAGATTTCAACTTTGTACCACAAAATGAGAATTTGGTTGAAACATCAAAACAGATCAAAGCATTTGTACAACCGACAGAAAACAAAACCCTAAAAGACAACCGATCGACAATAAACTATAACAATATACAAACCGAGACAATACTACAGTACAGAAGACTACATATGGAAAATGAAAACCCAAAAGGGAAAAGCTTTAAATGGAAACCAAACCATGATGAAACAACAAAACCAATTCGCACAGTACTCAAAGTTGAGACAATCGACAAGGAGGATAACGACCGAATGACTGCAGTAGATTTCCCTGCCACATTTTCACAGTTTAAGGAAGGGAGCCAACCAAACAATGAAGCAAAAGCACCGGAATGGCTAGATGCTAAATTCAAAACTAGAGAATTCAACATCTCAAGTGATGACCGACCAAAAATGGCAAAAATTGGAGACTACTGGAGTGAAGAGCAAACAACAGAAATAGTGAACTTATTAAAAGAATTTCAGGATGTATTTGCCATAGGTTATAAAGATCTCAAAGTTCTAGTCCATGAAATGGGTGAAATGAAAATCGACATTAAACCTGATGTTCGACCTGTGAAGAAAAGACCATATAAGCTAGCTTATAAATACCAAGAGATAGTTAAGAAGGAGATTGATAACATGCTTGCAGCAGGTATTATCTACCCTATTAACCAATCAGAATGGGCAAGTCCAATGGTTGTTCAACCAAAGAAACATGATCCAACCAAGCTAAGAATTTGTGTCAATTTCAGAGAGCTAAATAAAGTTATATTAACATACCCATTTCCAACACCTTATGCAAATGAAATCTTAAATGAGGTCACAGGACATGAATGCTACTTGTTTACAGATGGATTCTCAGGTTATAACCAAGTGCCAATAGCCAAAGAAGATCAGAAAAAGACAACATTTGTATGTGAATTTGGTTCATTTGCTTACAGGGTTATGCCTTTTTGACTAAAAAATGCACCTGCAGTATTTTCCAGAATTGTGGTCAAAACATTCCAAGAATATATTTACAAAACAATAGCAGTATACTTTGATGATTGGGAAATATACTCTATGTTAAAAGATCACTGCAAATGGATAAGGCTTATGTTGGAACGATGTCAATAGATCCAGTTATCTTTGAACATCAAGAAGTGTATATTTCTAACCCCCATAGGGATATTATTAGGACACATTATCTGTAAAGAAGGTATTAAGGTCGACTTTGCAAAAATAAAAATTATCCTCGACTTAAAACCACCAGTGAACCCAAAACAAGTTAGGGTATTACTAGGTCATACAGGATACTATAAAAAATTCATAAGATATTATTCAGACATGACCAACCCACTAGAAGAACTACTAAGAGAAGATAAAGAGTTCGACTAGACAGTGGTATGCAACATATCATTTGAAAAACTAAAAAGAAAGCTAGTCAAGGCACCCATCCTAAGGTTTCCAAATTGGTCGACCAAATTCCATGTACACATAGACGCATCAGGCCTAGAAATAGGAGCAATCCTTACTCATCCAGGAGATGATGGAATGGACTACCCTATAGTTTAAAGTAGAAGAAAACTAAACAAAGTTGAAAGAAACTATTCAACAACAGAAAGAGAAGCATTAGGAATGGCCTTTGCACTACAAAAATATCGACACTACCTATTATCTAATCCATTTATCTTGTACACTGACCACCAAGCACTAAAATACCTCGTAAATAAGCCTCTACACCATGGAAGAATTTGTCAATGGCTAATTCTATTCCAATAATTTGAATTTGAAGTCGTTGTTAGACCAGGTAAGTTAAATGTCTGTCCCGACCATTTATCCTGAATCGACATAGGAGAGGAACCGACAAGAGTCGAAGATGACTTACCGGATGCACATCTATTTTGAATAGAAGCAGCCCCAGCATAATTGGAGGAAATAGTTCAATTCTTAGAAAATGGGAAAGCACCAGAAGGCATGAATATGAAGAAGAAACAAATATTAGCCATGAAAGCTACACCATATAGCCTCATAAATGGATTCCTATATAAAATGGGCTTGGATGACATCCTTAGAAGGTGTGTATTGGAACATGAAAGAAATAATATTATGCATGAAGCACATTACGAACCTGTTGGAGGACACTTCACAAAGAAAATCCAACAATTAGGGTTGTGGTGGTCGACACTTCACAAAGAATGCAAAAATTTTGTAAGCCAATGTGACAGATGTCAACGGCTGGGTCGACCCCTGACTAGTACAGAAATGCCCCTGATATTAGTAAACCCACGTTTGACATTTGAAATTTGGGCCATCGACTTCATAGGACCATTTCCCATACCAGCAAAAAGAACAGGTTCCAAGTACATAATAACTACAGTTGAGTACGTAACCAAATGGGTAGAGGCAGAACCAGTCAACACATGTTCTAGAGAGATAGTTGCTAAGTTTATCTATGAGAATATCATTACCAAATTTGGATGTCCAATAAATCTAGTGAGTGATCAGGGAACACACTTTATTAATAAAACTATTAAAACACTAACAGATCAGTTCCAAACCGATCACTGTCGGAGTACAGCTTACCACCCTTAGTCGAATGGAGCAATTGAAGCATTTAACAAAACATTAACAAAAAGATTAGCAAAAATATGTAACACCGACAAAGATGACTGGGATGAAAATATACCTGCAGTACTATGGGCATATAGAACAGCATACAAGCGTTCAACCGAGCAAACACCGTTTCGACTAGTTTATGGACAAGAAGCAGTAGTTCCACTACACTTTCGACAACAGACACCTATTATTGCAGAGATTTTACATGTCTATGTCAAACAAGGAAGAAAGGACTAACTGCTGCAACTAAGTAAGATTGAAGAACACTGACTAATCACGTTACAACATCAAGAAATCCAGAAACAACAACAAAAGGCATGGCACGATCGAAACATCAAAAACAAAAACCTGTCAGTAGGAGACCTTGCCTTACTATACAATAGTTGGGTAAAAGGAAAACCCAAAAAGCTACATACATAATGGATGGGAACCTATGTTTTCGAAGAGATACATGCCAACAAATCAGTCCGACTAAGGACATTATAAGGCATAGTATTTCGGAAACTTGTTAACGATGCCCGACTAAAATAGTACAGAAACTAAACAAGTCTGAAANATATATATATATAAAGACCATAATGGTTAAACAAAAGCTATAAAAATCTGAAAATCCAAAAAGAAAAATAGGATCAAAATACATAAAGAAGTATGACAGGGAATCACCACTATGACAACCGACATCATGCCCATCGACATAACACCATTGACCGCTCACCTGATCGACATCGACCAACGACCTCGAAAGTCCCATCACGCCTTCATTACTAGAAGCAACAAAATCAAATCACCATTAACGCAAACTCAGGTGTTCATGCTGGACCATCACGTCTACCATTAATACATCCATCGACAAAAACGTCAAACGAATCAACTATAAATACTGAACCGCCAAAGGATCACTTACAACATTTCAAACAGAGAGAGAAACTTAACAACCAGACGACCCAAAGCCAAGAATACTAAAGTAAAGTCGACCAGCAGATCAACAAGATGGCACCAAAACAAACTAGAGCTGCATCCAAGGCTAAAGAACTACAAACCACGGAGACACCATTGATGAGGAGACTCAAAAACATCAAGAACGCTAAGGTTTAGGGGGGCTTACGGGAGAAACTATGGGCCAAGATTAAAGAGTGGGCCTATGTCAACAAAAATCCTACACAAGCTGCAGCGAAAATAAATCACAGTACTATTGTGAATTACATAAACGCACAACTCATGGCGAATTTTGGAGGCACAAAGGAAATAGCGGTAAAATTTATCATAAGCCGGTACCACAACGAAATATTTTAATTCGAAATACCAGTTGAAATCTCCAGATAAGTAATCTACAAATTGACTGGCTTATCAAACCAAGGTGATCCAGTACCAGTCGGAATAAAAAAAAGGCTGGTAGAGGAACTAACTGGATCAGCATCAGAAAAGAATTCCAAAGGGCTAATGATTAGCCAAATACAAGTGCGGACGCCACAAATTGTGGCTAAAATCATAGCCAATGGACTTACACCGATAGGTCGAGGGAGTGACCTCAAACTGGATATGTTGGAGGCAGTCGATACCATTGCCGACACAGGAAAAATATACATGTGGGCTGAGTATGTCATCGACATGCTCAAAGGAATTTGTGAAAAATGCCAGGAGTTGGGAGGGATTATAAGGTTCCCATCCCTTATGATATGGATATTTATGTACTCCTTGTGCCCTATTGAGGACAAACAATTTCAAGAACCCACAAAATTCCATATGTGGAGATTCAAAACGTTTTCCCAAAATGGAACAATGAAGGAACTAGCAAAAGGCAAAATGTTGTTAGAAAACTGGTTCCAACAGCTAAAAGTCCAAACAACTAGATGGAGGGTGCCCCAGAACATCCGACGAAGTCTACCCAAAACTTTCCACATCCAGTTAGAACTCGACCATACCACGGTGTGGTACATGCAGGGTGCTAAGGAAAAGGCAAAGACTCTCGACTACTACCCGACAGTTGAAGAAATCTTCAGGGAGTTAGCTTGACAGTCAGGTACAAAATTGTCAATACCAGCAAAGGAAAAAGAGATAGACCTATCGATAGAAGAGCCACTAATAAACTAGGAGAAAGAAGAATATTATGAGCTCAACTTATACATTAGCACATTTGTGTCGGAGGAGACACCGGTCGATTACAAATTATAATCAAACCACCAATAGAATAAAGGGAAGAGACACAAATAGAACAGTAGGTAACCAATCCAGCTGAAGAAAGCCTCATCTCGACTCAAGACCAAGGGGGAGATATAGATATTGAAAACCCCGAGTATGCTGTCACCAAAAAAAACATACGCAAATTGTCGAAGGAGATAGCAGCCTCAAGAAAAAGAAAAAGAACTCAGGAATAGGAGTAGGGGAAGGGTAAGCATAAGCTTATTATTGTAAAGTCCTGAGAAGATAAAGAAGAACTAGCACCTATGGCCTGTGACATTATAGAAGATGGTGTAGCAAACAAAGTTCTGGTCGAAACCCAGTTCCAGAGATTCGTCGAAGCAAGGGCACAACAAGGTCGGTTGAAGAAGGTGAAAAGCACAAACACCTCGACGGCTGAAAATGTTGTCAATCTCGTATCTACACCTCCACCCCCATCTCTAACCAAAATCATACAAGAAGCACTGCCAGCACCTCCTTTCATAATCCCAATCGACATATGCAATAATGCTATGCTAGAAACCTTGAAGGAGAGGTTCGACCGAGATAGAGACTTCCAAATATATATTGAAAAACTGCCTGAGCTACTCACCTTGGTACAAAATATCACCACCAAATGCCCTTCAAAGCTGGTGGATCTAGACTACCCACTCCTCAACCTGGCCAAATACCCCAGAGGCCGAGGACTGTGGTAGTCATAAGTTTGACATTCCAAAGAAACCTTGACAACCAAGCTGAAGTTGTCACAAGTTGGACTACATCCATCATTCCAACCAACCTCGAACCCAACCCAGCAGCCAATGAACTGATAGGAGATGAGGAAGGAGAGAACATGGATGAAATAAATAGAGAACTCGACGAACTATTCTTCGACCTTCAGGAAGATTCACCCCATAGATCCACGACCCGTCACGCGACCATATCTCCACCAACCCAATCACACCCATCCATTCACCAACGCCATCACCATCGCCCCCGAACCTAGAATCTGTAATCCAGCCAGCTGCACCTGAACCACCTCCACCACAACCATTAGCGCCAACAACATCCGCATCTGGACCCTCAGTGCACAACCAACTAGATGCACAACCAGCTACAACAATCATCCAACCGACCCAACCAGAAATACCTTCAACCACTGCTAGCCAACAACCAGACAACCCAATTCTGACTCTTGCAGGTACACAGGTGCCAAAGAAAATAAAGCAATAAAAGCACAAAAGAAAGAAAGACAAAAAGAAGAAGGACCATCAAAGCCAGATGACAATGGTTCACATCAGTCAACTTGGTTCAACCACTGCAATCGATGCAACCAAGCTGATGGATGGATAATTAGGGAAACTCTTGGAAACAATAGAAATCAAAGCAAAAACAAGGAGCCAGAACAAACATAAGGAGCTCAACAATACCAAAAAATAACAAGTTGAGTTCCTTAACAAATGTAGAAACCTTATGCAATCTGTGATACCAGGACCGACAGAGGTCGACATCTACAAGCCGCTAGAAAAATCTTATCAGCTGTTTGAGAGCGTGGTGTTGACACTACAAGCACAGATGCAAGACACATGAGAAGGGAAGAAAGAAGAAACGGCTCAACTATTGATGCAACAACACAGCTTTTTCAGAAGCATACAAGGTACTGCACGATCACATGAAGGAGTCGGTCATTATAGAAGAAGTACTGAGAGACTAGCCTAGTTATTATGGGCAATTCTATCAGCAAACCCGGTAGACCCGACAAGAAATCCAAGAACTTGAGAAGAGAAAGAGCATAGAGGAAGCACTCAGAAGCACAATTGAAAATCAAATAGTGCTCGAAACAACCAAATTGCAGAAGCTCGAGCGACAAACACACCAGTGGCTGCATCAAGAAATTCCAAGTTTAGAAAAATTAGACATCATTTGCCGCAGATGAAACAACTTTTTGAAATAGTAGAGGAAAAGGACCAATTTATGGGTCCTGACATGGAAAGGATAGCATAACTTTCCATTCAAGAGAAAATGTCGATATTATCAAGTCTGACTACATTAACCATCGACATACAGAAAATATTGCAAAGTTGGACGGAATTCCAACATCAAGTGGTAGTGATAGCTGAAGCAATTGTCGAAGTCTCTGTACAGAAAAGACCAACCATCAGACTTCACAGCCCATGAAGATCGAACACAGAAATAACTACTTAGGACAGGCAAAGAAATTTTGTTACCTCCTTGTTTCTTTGGGACGAAGAAACGTTTTGTTTGTGGGGGAGATGTTGGAGGAGCAAGTCGGTAAGCTGACTGGAACGATAGCCGACTTAGTCGATTAGGCGACTAAGTCAATCGGCTGACTAATTAGATATTAGGTCAGCCACATAAGGTCGTTTTGGTTGACCGAGCCGACAAGTAGTTATTTGTAAGTGTTTTGTAATTCATATATATTAGCCTGTTGAGCCAGATGAGAGCTCGGTTCAGTTCTCTGTATTGTATGGATCCTTTCATTATAATATAATCTGTTATTCTACCTACTTGTTCTTGTCTCTTGTTTCTGTTATGTATGTATGCTTTTAATGTGTATTATTGGTAACCCTATGTGATTTGTGAGATTACAACCGGTGGTGCAAGGCACCATGGATGGTTGTAACACCCCAATTTTGACCATGTTTGCATTAAATGTATATGATGTATATATTGTATTTAATCATGGTGTGGAGCTAAAGGAAAAATCCTCACCATCGATTTAGCATTTTATATTTAAGAGATTAAAATCATTTTCGATGGTATTTTTGTGCTAGCCGACACATTATAATTTTGGACATCATGTAAATATGCAATTTAATTAAAAACCCACAACCAGCTATGTAAATGCAACAATAATGAGATGGGGCATGATTTCCTAAGGATAAGGTGGGGGGGTATATTCAAACCTTTGAGCGAATGGGGAAAATCCAAATGTCAAAGGGAGAACCCATCAACCCATCAACTATCTTTCTTGTCTTGTTCACCCAATCATTTATTACTGCCAAAATTTGGTTGAGTTGGTTATTACATGGGATGGGCAAGGTATGGCAGTCCAAATTCGAATGGAAGAAGCCATCAGTTTTTGGGAAACGCGATTTTGACTTATGGGGCAAGTTATTACCCAAAAATGTTGCCCATTACCTCATGCATGGAGGCTGTTGTCTTTCCCCACATTTTTGGAGCTCCTGTCATTCTGCATTCACGTTTTCATATTCCTCACCATTTTCTCTAATTCACGTGAGCTCTCTCAGGAAGCTAGAGATTCTTGTGTGTATCCATCCACGATTTTGGTTGTTTTCCTCATCTTTCCCATGGATGGGACGTCATTTTTGTAATTCTCAGAGACTGGGTTGTCTTCCTCACATTTTCCTGTCGTTTTCCTCATTTCCCATGCCCAGGAATATTTTTTTGTGTTGCTGAGCAAATAGCCATCGAGGATTCACAATTTTGGGGTTCATAACAGTCATTTTGGCTCATAGAACTCCCAAGATAGTTGCTGAATTCGAATTTCTCACCCAAGGGTCGATTTCCCTATTTTACCAATTCGTTTTGTTACCGAAACCATTTTCCCTTCAATCACAGGAATGTAATTGCTGTGTGTACATATTTGCTTGGTCTCTGAACTAATTTGGGAGTGGAAATGGGGTCTAAACTAGCTTGATAAAACTAGTGTGAGAAGTAACCTCACATAAATATCTAGGGGGGTGGGTTTTCTTCTTTCACACCCTGAATAACACTTGAAAGGAAGGCATAACCTGAGGGACTATATAGTAGAGAAGGGGATTTTCCTTGTGTTGGGTGTGTAGATGTTTTAGAAGCCAAGATAGATCTGCTGCAAGTGTCCATATATCTATGGTTAAGCTCACTAGCTTAGTAGTCAACTTTTCTAGCCCCTTTGCAGCTTGATAAACCCAACTTTGTTGGCTTGGTTGAATTTTGATAAATCCTTGGCTATGTGTGAGGTTGTTAGTGTTCCATTACTCCTTGTGGGAATCACTCCCAGCTCGAGGGTGGCAGTGTTTTTGAGATATTGATGAGCAAATTGGCCTATGGTTGGGTGGAACGTTGCAGCAATGTAGCTGGTTGAGGGACAAGCTTCTTCTAATATAAGTATCTCTTGTCTATTTTATCTCTGCAACTATATGTGCTTATTGATTAATATGAACATGTTAAACACTATGAATGAAATGTAAATGCTTCTATTGTATGTTAATAATTTATGCATCTATGTATGTTTAAGTTCAATGGATTTTATATTTATGTTCATGGGGCTTAGTTTGCCCAAATCGATAGCATCATGGTCGCGTTCCCTCTCGGGTAGACGGGAGGGGACGTGACAATGGTGCATTACTATTTTTTAGGCACCTGATGTATCTTTGTAATTTGTTCTGAGAAAACAATTTTTATTTATTTTTAATAAATACAAATGTACTTTAATAAATAAATAAAATTATGTTTTGCAATTGTATATGTGTCTATTTCAATGTTTCTAACAAAAATTATATGTAAATCAGAGATAGGAGTGACGAGACAAGCAACATCGACTCAACTTGTATAATGTTGTATGAGAGTGGTAGGCCCTTTAGAGGGAGAGGGATTTTCTCCCTTGTCCTATTACAATACAAAATTGAGTATTCTTGTGGATTTTTTACCTCAATTTTTATGAGGAGCCTACATCGTTGAGGGGGAGATGACGTTTGTCGAGGTTGGGATCAACATCGACATGAATTTAGGGTGGGTCATAATATATGGTTCTAACTAACAAAAGAGGACATATAGTTCATTATTGAGCTATCTAAGAGAGACGATGATTTTCCCCATTTCCACAATGCCCCCCATGACTAGAAGTCATTCAATTGGAAGATGCATAGATATATGTTAGTGAGAATTACACTACCCATGGTGACTTCTAGGTAGCAGGTAGCAAGTTGTAGATAGATTCATTTGGTGCAGAGGAGGTTAGGTACCTCTCTCTTTGGTCACAATAGTGGTCCATTGTACGTTTGATGAGAAGTGCATTACTTTGACCCTATTATATTGTGTTGATTCTTTAGTGAAAAACCTATATACATTAGGTGGTCTACCATTTATTGTGACAATTTTATTTTGTTCTGCATCATTGTCACATTTTGTTTTATGGTAGGAAAATATTCCCATTTGCTTCATAGTTTTTTTCTTATTTTTTGAGAGGTTTTCATTCACTTGACCATCATTCAACCACTACCTTCATAGGTTGATGGATGAGGTTCACATGCACATGTGGGGGAAGATGTTTCCCATGAAGGTTCATAGAGAGTTCCCAGGTAGGTTCACTCTAGAGATATTGGAGTTTCTTTACAGTGACGATGTTCACACTATGGATCTTGTAGCGTACACATGCATAGGGTTCGATTGGAGAGTCTTTACAACATCGTATTTACCCAAGATGATCCACCAAGTGAAAAAGGTAATATTAGTGTTATGTTTTGATTAATCTACTTACATTTAAATTCTTATTTAATCATGCATATGTAATTTCTTATAACATTTTCTTTAAATTGTTTAATTAAATTGTCTAATTATTTTTTTGCAGTATTTTGCAGATAATGGTACTTAGTTTGGGAGGTGCATCCCCAACATGATGATTCCATGGATGAGGTTAATTAGGTTCATTACTTATAGAGGCCTAGATTACCACACATGCTAGACAATATATTCTACAAAGAGTAGGAATATTAGTTATTTGGATTGTTGGCTTGATAGGGAGTGATCCTTGTACAACTTATCACATCCGATAGGTCTCATTCATCATAGAGAGGACCCTCTCATGTAATATGAAATAATTGATTCATCGTATTGTTGGTGTGATAATCCTAATATAGAGGTGCAGTCCTACTCATTTCTCTTCTAATTCATCTAATGAGGGTGATGATCCTCCACATCCTCCTCATCATGGAGATGACCTACCATCGTCCTTTCCTCCTCCTCCTCCTCCCTCTCCTCCTCTCGATGGGTCGATCGATCACCATATCCTCCATAGGTCAATCGACCACCCTCTCCACCTCACTGAGCTGACCCACCACCATCTACTACTCCATAGGTTAATTAATCACACTCTCCTTCTCATCGATCTAGCCGACCACAATATCCTACTACACATTTCAATTCACCACCCTCTCCTCCACATCAACTATATTTAATGTCATCTCCCTCTCACCATGTCCATCCACTACCACCTCCTACACCATTGGACACTTTTATAGATACAATACTTTCATTGAGTCATATATGGAGATATATATCATTTGTTTCGCTCTATATTTTTAACTGGTGGAGGTATTGATTCCTCTATCTCTAGCGGTGGAGGTATGGATTCCTATAGATACTTGGCCAATTTAATGTATTAAAAGGTGACAATAAGGCTAACTATCATCTCCACAAAGCTAGACAATTTTTTCATTCCTAAAGGTGAAATATTGCAACTTATCAAAGAGGCATACACCTCCAAAGTTGCAAGGAATTTTGATGTTGGGAAGACCATTCCTAACTTACAAAGGTATGTATATTGGCCCATAATGAAAGTATATGTAGCATGGTATATTAGAGTACAGAATTACTTTTTTATCCCAGCAAAGACAATAAAAGAAAGAAATGTCTATGCCATCCATTACTTATACCCACTCAACCTTGGGAAATATTTTCCATGGATTTTGTGGGTGGGTTACCAACCACTCGGAAGGGACAAGACTGTTTATTTATGGTTGTAGTTGATAGATTAAACAAGGTGTGCATTATTATTCTTTTTTTTTTAAACCATCAAAGGAAAAGAAGCAATGCACATCTTCTTTGGGATGGTCTCGGTGTACTTTGGGATACCAAGGAGCATAATCTCATACATGGATACCTAATTTATTAAATCCTAAGGTTCTAAAGGTTCATCACACTTCTAGATCATCTCGAGACAGCCAGTCGATATACAAAAGTCAACTATAAAAGTAGTCAATAGGTGAATCTACTTGAAGATATGAAGGCTTGAATAAATGGTCAACGAGGTCATGGTCGGATCGAATATAACAAACAAGTAAACTATGGGACATTGAAAATTTTGTGGAAATGATAAACCAATAAACCCTATTTATGGACCATGTCTTCCTCGCTTCAAGGGAGTTGATTACATCTGGAGACTATAAAAGAAATAATGTATAGGTTGTGTTCATATGCTTGAGATCATATTGTATGCTCTATGATAATGGGTTGTGATTTTCTAATCACAATGTGTTTTGCTTAAGTGTTGTAATGATATATTTAGACACCACCTCTCTTCTTCGAATAGTATTCCCTTCTGTCATTTTCTTTTATGTTATGTGGTTGAAGGTAAAGAGGTTCCCCAACACAAATTCTTAGTTCCTTTTGGACTACACTTTGGGAGAATATGGACACTAATTTGAAGGCACATATAGCATTCCGTCCACAAATAGATGGGAAGACATAAGTAATCAACGAGACTTTGGTGCAATTTTTTAGGGTTTACAACCAGAAACATTTGAAGACTTGGGATGAAATTTTGATCTATATTCAACAGTCTTATAATAAAGTAGTCCACACTTCCATTGGTAGGTCTCCTTTGAACTTTTTTTTGGATATCTCCCACCTTCACCTGTAGATGGTGTATATGGAAAACAAGGGGGGGTGAGGGAAGAAACCATAGGTGAAGCATCAATAGCTGAAAAATCATTAATAATATTAGACAAATCCATTTGAAAGTATCAAAAACATTCAAGAAGTCATAGGAAAATTACAAGGCTATACATGAACAACATAGGGTTGAGAAATCATTCGAAGTGGGTCCTAGCGAGTTTGGTTATAGCCAAACAAGGAAAGGTTATAGGGTCCTAGTGAATGTGGAAAATTTGACACTCTACAAGCCTTCCATGTTATATTAGGAGTAGGAGAAGGGCCTACCTACCATAGAGGATTTAGCACCTGATGATAAAACATAGTTGGAAGAAGATATTGTTTTGTAGAAGAAGTCCAAAAATACTAGACAAGGGAAACATGACCTATGGTAGATTGGGTTGAAAGGACAACTTCTCGGAAAGGATAAATGGTACTCTAGGGAGAAGGTAGAGGAAAATTTTACTCACCTCATTTAGTAAAATATTTTTGGGACCAAAAGCCTCTCAAAATGGGGAGGTGTGATATGAATAGGGTCAGTATATAATTTTTCATATATTTTATTATTTTCTAGGTGGAACGATTGGATGAATTGGCTTGTAGGGTGTTATCAGGAATATATCACCTTCTATGGACAAAAGTTGTTCCTCTGGTTTGAATGGTTAAGATCCAGAACAAATGAGTGAATAACTTGGTTGAATACCTTCCCTGAATGTTATAGATGCATGGATGTAACTCTGATGAAAGACCTATATACCTGTAAGACATGTCAAACATACAAAGACATCAAAGCTACCAGAAAAAAATCTACACATCCATATTAGTGACTAAGGAATCCAATAACATATATGTGAGATTTATGCAACAAACATGTGGGAAGGAAATAAACTTTGCATTAGAAAATAAATGAAAGAGCTCACAACCATGTGCCTTAGTGTCAATACACTCCTTCATAAGACTAGCACCTTGTCCTCGATAGCTCCAACTTACTCCACAATTGCTCTCTAATGGATTAGGCCAGGGTATCAATTCAATAGCATAACTCTACTATTCTTCTCTCTCCCTCAATTCCATGGAGTATGAGCTTGTATTTATAGGGCTCAAATGGATAGGATGGTTGAGATATTGGTAGGTGAGGTGGCCACAAGATCCTATAAAGAGGGACCTCGACCTTAACCAACCCAGGTGAGTAGGGATAAGTTTAGACATGAGGCTCTTGATCTAGAAGCCTCGACAAAACTCCTTTTTTTCACCTTTTACCAAGGGCACCACTTATACCCCTTTATGACAGAGCGGTGATGGGTAGGAACCACACCAACAACATAGGTTAAAGGCAGTGACACCGCCTAGTTCTCACACAACTAGTGCGGTGCTGAACAGGGTACCGCTTATCTGCTTGAGGGTAGAAGCGATGCTGCTAATTTATATGTTGGAATTAAAATTTGGAGCAAGATTCTCTTCAAGTTTGGGATTTGAGGGAAAAAATCATGTGTTAGGGATCCTATCACATGTTGGTGACAGATTTTGAGTGTAACAAAATTCCCCCAAAGCATGAGGCTAGAGGGATATTATAGGCAAGAGGTTTGACAGAGCAAGTCATCACTTCAAGGTAAGAGCCACCTTGATTAGAGAGTGTCATCAAATAGGCATCTACAATACACCAATACTTTGACTCATGAATAGATGTAACCTCATCATGGTTGTCGACCAACACAAGACAGATCCATGAGAGGAATAGATAACCATGAATACTAGAATACAACGTAGATCTTTGTAATAGAAGAATCAAACTTGGACATAGCTACCAGATATAAAATGTATATCTATGTCATACAGATGCAAATTTGAGCATAGCCATGACCATACAAATGTGGATCCATGCTGGTACTTTATACAATATACTCCATCGCAACTTGGGGAGCAAGCTATGAGCGCTTTAACAAATACCCAGGGTCTTTGTCTTGTCTTCCACAATGTACGATTCTATCCATGTGATTACAATGTTCTGAAGTCGAACATGGTAGAAACCACTTGATCACCAGTTAATGATGTGAACCGTTAACAAGTGCGAGGAAAATCACCATTGATATCAATGATTCCCAAGGTACCCTAGTACAATCTATCGAAAGTGAATAGATGTATTGGTGTCAAACACCCAACAGGGTATTCTAATAAAAGGCCAATGATGTGAACCTTTGTCGATAGCGAGAGAATCTGTCATTGAGGCATACTAATCTCAAGGTACTAAATTTGTTTCTAATACTATTTCCCAGATGATGGGTTGAGGTCGACAGGAATAGTCTCATTGAAGGAGGGCCATGATGAATCCCACATCGACGACACAAAACTTGGAACAAAGTTTTGGAATATAATAGATTACATAACCATAGGACTGACTCAAAGTACGGACACAAGGGTTGTTTTAATTGTAGAGGTAAACTTCTTTCTGCCTTTGAACATTGGGCGGCACGACGAAATACTTGGAAGCATGACTATACCAGATAGACACACAATGCGACAGGGGACAATGAATTCTTTTGAAAAACTCAAAGGAGTGAAATGACTCATGAAAGTGGATCAACTTGTTGGTCAGCTGAATACCCAATTGACTGAATGATATGTAGACAAGTGCCATGTTCAAAGGTGACAAACGACTTCCATTGGATTTGCAAAAATGATTCCCTTCTATTAATTCCCCCATCATGATTGATGAATTCCTCTTTTCATTTTTACGAGTTCAAAGAGGGTAACAAACACTTGTTTAAGCTTATTCGAAGACAATTCCATTCCCATACATTTCACGAACCTGGGAAAGGAGGGGTTCGATCCCAAAAAAGGGTCTCTCAGTGTTTAGTTTAACGAGTCCATTCCCCCATCATGATTGATGAGTGCCTCTTTTCATTTTTACGAGTTCAAAGAGGGTAACAAACACTTGTTTAAGATTATTTGAAGACAAGTCCATTCCCATACATTTCACGAACCTGGGAAAGGAGGGGTTCGATCCCAAAAAAGGGTCTCTCAGTGTTTAGTTTAACAAGTCCAGTGAAAGCAAACTCAGCATCGTTCATATTTAGAGAGTCTGATTGAAGACAAAAGAAAACTCCAAAGGTTCTTTTTTCATAAAATAGTCTATCTGAACCGAAAAAGAGATAACCTACTATTGGACAGACGACTCTTCAAATAATTTTACGAGTATAAAGAAGACAAGTACTCAACAATATTTTCATATTTAGGGAGTCCGAAAAGAGCTTATAGGAGACTCCATTAAGTCTCTTTTTTAATGATGAACAATTTTACCAGCCTAAAACGAATCAGAAAAAAGACTCGAAACTTTGATGCTGAGTTTTGGGAGCATGACCAAAGTATTGAAACAAATGCTCAGGGACTTTTTCCATTTTAAGGAAGTACGAAAAAGTAAAAAAAAAACTCCTTGTATACTTTTACTGTTTTCATTTCTACCCCTACAAAACTCAATAGCAATGTTAATTTCTTGAAAAACAACTTTTAATGAGTCATACGGACGGATTTTATAATGATAATGATTTTAAAATATTAAAATGACATTAAAAAAACCCTAAAATAGCTATATAAAAGTCATTTCAAATAGTAAAAATCAAAACATTTCACTATTTACCACTCATCAAGATCATTTTGGAGAAACTTTGAACCAGATCTTCAGCTGCTGATTCCGGGAGATCTGACCGTCTGATTTGAGTGTTGTCAGACCAAGTAAAAGACAAAACCCTAATATTTCACTTTTAAGTATTTATTTTTGGTTTTAGGAGGGTTTTGGGCCATTTTAGGTAGGTCCTAATATTAAAATGCAGGCACCACTCCTGCCCCTTACGGGATAGGCGGTGCACCGTGAGAACCGCGCTTCTAACACTGCGCTCAGACGGTGCCACTGCTCTATTCAAATAGGGCTCAGGCGGTGCCGACCATGAGCTTAGAAAAATGTATGAAAAAGAAAAAAGACAAGCTTTTGATTGATTTTACTAATTGGGCATTCTTTTAACTAATCCACCAATGATTTTTGGCAGGTTTTCAGCGGTCGAAAATGGTGATATGGAAGGAACGACACCATGATGATGATGATGCCCATGTTGAAAGAGATGTGGGATGTATAGCTACATTAAGGAATTGTGGCCTCCTCAAGTTCTTCTACACACCTAGTATGGTGTCTCATGAGAGATTGCTAGAGTATATACTCCATATGTGGAATCTGCACCAACAATACTTCGAGGTGGGGGAACATGTGTTGACCATTAAGGTAGAATATGTCTACTTCTTGACTGAATTGTATAGACGGGGCGCCCTGATTTCATTAACTAGTTCTTATGGAGGGGACGTGACTACTCAGGAGCTGATTGATCACCACTGCCTTCTTAGTACTAGAACTTTAGGGAAGAATATTCCCATCAAGGCAATAGTGGATCTTCCTCTCCACACTCTTCTTTTTACCATGTAGAGGCTAGTTGGGATCCAAGGGCCTCATCAAGCTTCTAGGGAACATATGTTGTATGCGATAGAGGCTATGGCACCTACAATTTTCAACTAGGTGGAGGCATTGCTACCGGTATTTAAATACCAACTAACCAAGTGTCAACAGGGAGAACTAAAATAGTTTGGCTATGGTTCTATCTTAGCCTGTTTATTTTTTGAGTGTGTCCCTTAGCTGAGACACCAAGTGGTTTTTACTAAAATGAGGGTGAGAGACCCTCGTATGTTGAGGTGGGTCAGGATCATGGCCTGTACAGGAGAAGGCAAAGGGAAGGTGAAGTTTGGGGCTCCATTCTTCTGATGGCTTAGTGACCAAATCCTCATAATTGAGGATTATGCTTATGCAGGCACTGATTTCAAGGGAGACCCTGGCCTACAACTTCCACCTGGAAGACAGTGGGTAGACATGAGTAAGAAACAAAACCCTAAGATAGCTATTTTTGTTTTTTATCTTTTAATGTTATTTTATTTTTTATGTATAGTAACGAGACGTAAAATTTTCATGTAGATGTAGGAGATGCACGACCTGGGGGATTAGCCCCACTGGACAAATGAGTGGGAGCTCGATTTGTTCAATGAGGTGATGACCCTATGAGAGAGTTGGAGGAGAAACTAGAGAGGATGACATTGGACATACCCGATGCATCCATTGATGATCTCTCGATGCACTATTAGAGGCACACAGTAGGGGTGCCAGGCCGCTTCAGCCATCTGCTACGCAGAGTAGTGCGGGTCATTATGTGCTACCATGAGCATCACTAGCTCCTACATGATGTATCACTGAAAGCTTCCATAGCTTCNTGTCCTAACTATTTATTTACAATGTTATGAACCATGTTTAACTTTCATGCTATGAATGAGCAATATACAAGTCTAGGATATAATTTTCCAATGAATTAGCAACTACATTATCTGTCCTAGGGATATTCCTATAAGTAATGACTTGAAATGACCTTTCTAATAAATGTACCCTTCAATAGAGACGGAGTAGTATAGGGTTTTGGATGGTGTAAACCTGGTTAAATGACAAACCACCAATTGCGAGACCATGAATACTACCAAGTCATGAATGTCCCAGGATGCAGCCTCAGTCAAGAGACCTATGACTGATTCATACTCGGCGATATTGTTGGTAGAAGGGCCAATACAAACTACTCCTGAACTCACTAGATCGTGTGCAGGGGAATACAAAACCCAAGCAGCTGAGGCAAGGTTCAAGGCATGGTAGGAAGCACCATCAGCAAAGCCATAAAAAGCCATATGATCTACATAACCAAAACATGGTATAAACAGTCTAGACATTAAACTCAAAACCATATTGAAAGTACCAAAACACACTGAAAATTCAAATAATGTACATATATACAAGGTACCATACATGAATGATCTAGGCATAGTACCTCTTCAGGTACAACCCATTGCGAGGTTTCCCGAAGGGGATTCCATCATAATCCATGAGCTCATAGGCCCCTTTTTCTGAAGCCTTGGAAATGATAAAAGGACCATACCACATCGATTCAAACTTCCCTTTTCCTAGCTTATCATGTCTATGATCATAATTTAGGACTAGGTCACCTTCATTAAACACGCAAGGTTCGACAGATTTATCGTATTGTACCTTGATGCATTTCTTGTGTGCCTCATTAACTAAGGCAGCATCTCGTCTAGTTCATCAAGGTTGGTTAAATATAAAAACCTTTCTTCGTCAGTAGAAGTATTAGGGAGAAGTTCAATGAAAAGTTTCAAATATGGAATTTGACACTGAATAGGTAGGACAGCTTCTAGTCCATATACTAATTGAAAAGGTGTAAAACCATTTGTTGTTTTCATTGAAGGTCTATAATCCCAAAGAACTGAGAAGAGAGTCTAGTGTCGGTTGGATTTGTTATCTCCAACCATCCAACGTAGAATAGTTTTTAAAACTTTGTTAATGGCCTCAACTTGGTCATTTGCTTGTGGATAATATGGGGTTAAGTTTTCATGGCGAAAACCCAACTTAGCACTTAACTCTAACATCATCTGATTTTGGAAATGTGATCCGTGATTAGTGACAATAGAGTGAGGAACTCCAAACCTAGCTATTACATGGTTAAAAAGAAAGAGGGCGGCATTCTTACCATCCTATGCATATGTAGGCATAGCCTCATCCCACTTAGTGAAATAATCCACGGCTACTATGATGTAACCATGCCCTCCGGTTGAGGTAGGATTACAATACATGAAATCTATCCCCCATTTGGAGAAAGGGCCAATCGCAATGATGGGGTATAACAGAGCAAGGTGGGTGTGTTTTTTTTTGGTAAAAGTGTTGATAGGGTGGGCATTTCTTAATAGCCTCACGACAATCTTTAAAAATAGAAGGCCAAAAATTGCCAGTGCATAGGATTTTTTGAGTTGTAGCCATCCCAAAAAGATGACCATCACATGCTCCTAAATGGCAGTCATTAAGAACTTGTTCAGCCTCGTCATGGGTGAGGCATCGTCAAAGAATGGTATCTATACAAGGTATCATTGAGGATAAGATAGTACTTTGCGTGGTGACGAATACAGTGACGATCCTCATGAGATATAGTAGGCTGAAAATGCTGTGTCTAGAGATAAATGATTAAATCTCCATACCATGGGTCAGTTGTGCTTATTAGGAACAGAAATTCATCTGGGAATGAATCATTAGGCTCATAATCCATTAAAGCACAGGGAAGATCACACATCAGCTCGAAAAAAACTAATGACTTCTTTGAAGTAGCTTTGGAAAATTCAAGATCAAACACCTGTAGGATAACAATCCATCGGGAGTATTTTCCCCCTAGCACCTGACATGTCAAAATGTAGTACATAGGGTTTTGGTCTATGAGTACAGTAGTGGTGCGAAGAAGGACATAGTGATGAAATATTTGGACAGCAAGGACCGTAGCCAATGCTAACTTCTCCACATGCGAGTATCAAGTTTCAAAATCTAGAAGATTCTTACTGGCATAATAAATCACGTGTTCTAGGCCATTATGGTCCTCTTGAGATAAAACCATTTCGATAGTAGTAGTAGAGGTAGCAACATACAAGAGAAAATCCTTCGAGTAATCCAGGGGGTGTATGATGGGTGAATGAGTCAGAGCATGTTTGAGATTATCGAAGGCGTGTTAGGCTTGGTCATCCTAGACGAATGGAGTGTCTTTCTTAAGGAGACGCATATAACTGTGCATTTTCTTAGCAAAGGTACAAACAAAATGACGAAGAAATTTTTCCTTCCCTTGCAAACTTTGGAGTTCAAGCAGGTTGGTTGAGGCAGGTAAAGTGAATATGGCAACAATCTTTAAGGGATCAATCCAAATACCATCCTTGGAAACTATGAAGCCTAAGAGAAGTCCCATCTCAACGCAAAAAACACATTTGTGTGGGTTCAACCATATCTTGTAATGGCGACAACTCAGGAAAATGTCTCTAAGAGGATGGTCTTCCCGTAGCTGTGAGTGCACAGGGATACCATCGAGGTAAGGCTCCACAATATTCTTAATGTCATGAAATGCATAAGACATGGCATGCTGGAATGTGGCCCCAATGTTCTTAAGGCCAAAAGGAAACTTCTTGTAGGAAAAGGTTCCCTACAGGCATATAAATGTTTCCTAATGGTGATCGGCAGGCAATATCTCAATCTGATTGTAGCCAGAAAATCCATCCATAAATGAGAAGATGACACTCCCAGCATATTTATCGATAATCTGATCGATGTGTGGAGTTGGAAATTTGTCCTTGGGACAAGATTTATTCAGTCTCGAAAATCAATACAAACTCGAATAGTTTCCTGCTTTTTGTTCACAGGAACAATATTCGATACCGATTCCGTCAAGGGTACAAGATAGATAAATACTTCCTTCAGAAGTTTTTCAACTTCAGCTTTGATAGCTGCAGCCTTTCACGGATGGACTTGTCTCAATTTATGCTTAACCGGTCTGATCATAGGATAGGTTTTGATATCGTGGACTACAATGGATGAATCTATCCCAGACATTTCTTCATAGGTCCAGGAAAAAATATCTCAGAATTCTTTAAAAAATGCTTTATACTCTTCACTTTCATCTATGGAACAGTTCTGCCCTATGTGAACATGTTCAATAGTTCCATACTTGACTGATATGTCAATTCAAACTGTTTTGGTAATTTTGCATAAATTTCCTTCAGACTCAAAATTTTGCAACAAGAGAGGGTTTTGCGGATCATCGACAATATCACTACCCAAGAGAGATACAAAATTATTATCTGCCGCACTAGTATTAGGGAGGAACGAAGATCTATGATGATGATCCTCCCATATGGATATACTTGTATTCATAATCTCTATAATAGACTCATCTGATGGAAAATTTTGGGAGAGATAATACAGAGTAGGAAGTGAAGGTTCTAACTAGTAGGGCAGGTGGTAAGGATCCGAGGCCACTAGATGAAGATCATCCATAGGAAAATTGGAAACATATTGGATGCCATCATAAAATGGTTCATGCGGGCTGAGGGAGGATGTCTCAACAACTTGTTTACCCTTAGTATCATAATTAAATGAAGAGATCATATTGATTGTTGTCATTTCTGTGCTAGAAGGGGTTGACGGAAACACGCCCATGAGGGCAAAGTCTTTCAACATCCCTACCCCAATCAACTAGTAAGGAGGAGGGGACTGACCTAGTAAAGGGATATTATTCATCATAGGAGTGGTAACATCTGGCGTACATAAATCAAGTTGATCAATTGTTACATTTTTTTCCAAATTCAAAAACTGGAGGGTTCTAAATACCATCGAAGCGACAGCGGTCATAGCATAAAACCAGTTTCTTCCTAGGAGAAGATTGTAGTCTAATGGGGCATCCACTACTTCCACTTGAATGGAAACAGTTTTTCCCCCTAGCTCAATTGAAAGGGTTGGCATGAGACCATAGGGCTGGAAACCTCTTCCGTCAAAGGCTTTTAGTGTTGATGGAGACTTTACAATCTCGAGAGAGCCAATGGATTTCCAATAGGACAAAGACAGAATAGAGATTGAAGCACCTTCATCTAGAACATTCCTAAAGACCTTTTTCCCAACTACTCTAGTTATGACTTGAAAATATAGTTGGTGGGGTAATCTACATTTAAGGTTATCTGAATTGAAATGAATCAGATTCATGCCTCTTGGGTCTATAGCTCCCAAAGCGGTTAACATTTTTTTGCATTGTGTAGGACAGCTTTGGAGCACTTCTAAGGTAGACATTGCACATGGGTCATGAGCTAGGTCTTCTACGACACTATAAAACTGTGCATATCGGGCATTAGGGTTAAAAACAGCCTTCCTAAGAGTACTCTTGGGTGGAAGCAAAATCATGTCGAGATTAGGCTTCTCGATCATTAAGGGACCATTAGACAAGGATGCGGGAGAACCAGTAGAAGGAGCTTTATTAGGAGAAGGTTTCTCAATTTTCTTCTCCTTCAGTTTTTCATATGAATGACTTCGAGTTGTTATATTAATAGTATTCGATGACATCATTCAAATTTCCTCTGTGGAACTAGAATTTCCCTGGTTAGACATGTGGTCTACCAGTTATTGCTAAGAAGGAAAAAAATCAGTGAGAACTGCCAGTGTGGGGTTACTCTTTATAAATTTATTAATTTAATCACGTCGAGGACATTCTTTCATGAAATGATCACCACCACACAATAGGAAAGGATACTTAGCTTTCCTTTTTCCTTTATTTTCATTCTCTAGGGCCGTGGGTTTGGGGTTTTCCTGCTAGTTTCCAGGTTTCTTGTTTTTACCTTTTCCTTTCTTCTTATTACCGGATGATTGCGTACTTTGAATAGCATTCACCTCAATGGAAATCATAGGGTTGGAAGGAGCAGGAGTGGAAGGATTGGATTGTTTGGAAGCTTTAACCATTGATGAGGGCTAGATTGAACCAATAACTCCATCAATAGGAGTTTCTGCAGGTGTCTTAGCCGGGTCAGTGCTGGGTCGAGGAGCTTGAGGAATGAGGTCATACAAAGTCCTAGATTGGGAATATACCAAGTTTAGATACTGTGAGTGACTAATGTATTTCTCTTCAGTAACAAAAACCCCCATAGCCACATCTCGAGAAACGGGTGGCAACAAATATTTCATGAACCAATCAGCCAAAAGTTGGTCTGGGATAGGAGCTTTAATGAACCTTCTTTGCCTTCTCCATTCATGAATATGATCTGAAATGTGTGTAGAGGTGTTTTGATGCAGAGAGGTTAAAAGGTCTATACCTATTTCATATCGAATGGGTAGTTGAAAGTGTGTGAGGAAAATAGTTGCCAAGGCACTAAAATCTACAAACGAGTGCCGTGGAAGTTAAATATACCACTTCACGGCCGTGCCGTTCAAAGTGCTTTGGAAGAGTCTGAATCGAATAGAATCATCTATCAAGGAATTGGACAAACACCATAGATGGAAAGTCATAATGTGATTTTTAGGATCATCTCCCTACTTACCATTGAATTTCGGAATATCCGATGGTAACTTGACTGGAATGGGAGGCCATGAAGTATTGTGTTGGATGGGGTCATTGATCAATTTGGACAACTCAAGAAAGTTGAAAGTTTCTAGGAAAGGTAACTGATGATTCGGTTCAACATACTGGTAATATTGATAAGGCATGTAACCACCAGTAGGATCGTAAATGGATTGGTACACAGGTTGCTGAAAAGGATTATGAGATGATGAACCTCCAGAAGATGGAGCTCCAAGGTTAGGGCCGCTAGGACCACTAGGGACTTTAGGAGGATTAGGAGGAGGACCGCCAAGACCTATAGGACCACTAGGACCCCTGGGACCACCAGGAGGAGGACCACTATAAGGTGACCCTCCAACACCTCCAGTTGTATGAATAGGTATCCCCCCCATAGCTGGCATGTAGGACCAGTTGGGTTGCCCCCATGGAGTAAAAGTGCTTCTAGGATATGGAATTCCAGGGTATGACATGCCTATAGGGGTAGGTTGGTAATTCATATTTCCTGCATGTACTGGATTTTCTGGGTAACCATACCCCCAGGAAGCTTGACTAATGATAGGTTATGCCCCTAAGGGTTGGCCCGAACTCAATGGAGGGTTCACTATATTCATAGGAGGAACATAAACTATGGATTGTCCTACAGCATAGGTTTGTCTATTATTCGTGACAGTCCCATTAGTGGGTAAGGTAGTTCATGTCAGTGGTTTCCCCCTAGCATTAGAAGGTACTAACACTAATTGAAATGAAGGTTTCCCATCGGTAACAACAAGCATTGGATGACTTGAGACAGACCTAGAACTTATTGTTGCAGGGGCAGAATTAGAGGTTGGACCTGGATTGTAAGAAGTCTCACCATGTACTGGACGACCTTCAGATAGGGGCCAAGGGTCCATATTACAAGGAAGAAGAGCCGACATAAGTTCTTTATGAGGTATGGGGGTTGGCAATATTGAATCTAATCTCTACATCCTCTCTTGAAAATCATGAGCACGGTGAACGGAAGCTTGGATTTGTCTATATTCTTCTTCACCCGGTGAATATTGTTCAGAAGAGGGCCTATTTACCCCAAATAAGTCTATGGCTTTCCCCATGGAAGTTCTCCAAAACAAAGCATCTGGCCCATATTCAGATGGAACAAGGTTGTTGGTATGACCTTCCACATGCAGATGAAAGGAAATATCAGCTATAGGAGGTTGTTGAGCCAAGGGATTTGTATAAAAAGTGAATTAGTATCCACTTTCTACAACTGTTTTCTCCTCCACCTGGGAAGTAGTTGCATCTCCTTGGACAGTAGCTTCCATTAAACAACCTCCTGTAACGGGAGGAAAGTTGGGTGGTAAGCCCTGTGTTCTTCTCTACCGTCTCATAGCCAGATTGCATAGTTCCTAATCTAACCTAGGGTTTCAAAGCTCATAAAAAAACACTAAAACATTCTCCTACTCAATCTATAGGCCAACAAGCAAATTCAAATGATAGGATGAGCTCAAATGGCCGGTCTCTCACCAGGATTGTCAAGTAGGTGCAACTCGTGATATACCACAAGGGTACGTGTGTAGTAATCTCCCTGAATGTTGTTTTCCATGTATTGCTCCACACAAGATGGCCAAAGGGATTTTCTCAGATAGATAGGGTATCCTAGTGGGGTCTCTCGATATACATAAGGTACATGGGAGCTCAAATTGGTAGTAGTGTTGTCTAATGCACAACCATTCACAAGGGACCTTCCGATATACAATTGAGTATGTGAAGTACCTTTCTATATACCTCAAAGGTACATGAAAGGTTGTTCAATATACCAACAGTACATGTAAGAACTGCATGAGTCCCGGGATGTAGTGCGGACAAGTAATGACAGCTCCTATGCTTATGACACCCGAACACGTCTCTAACCTAGCACTCAAATTTCTATACAAATTTTAAGCCTATAACTACCGTTAATTTTAAAGTGGAAAGTGAGGTGAATGCATGAGATTTTGACAGAAAAGTAAAACCATGTAGATATGAGGTACAAGTTCATTCACTTTACTATTCAGTATGCCTAATTACGGGAACGAGAGAGGTTGGTTTTCTTTTCAGTTTGCTCTAAAACCAAAAAATTCCCCAAACAACTATAAAAAATCCTTTTTCCAAGCATACAATCAAACAACACTTCCTTCAAATCAACTCTTTTGAAAACACACAGGTAGGGTAAGATCTCTTTTCAAATGATGAAGAAAGATAAACAGTACTCAAATATGCATATGCAATATATGTTTTCGATTTTCTCTAAAGCATGGAAATATCTAACTCAAACTATTGATATTTTTTCCTTTTGATGAGATAATGATGCAAAAGAGACAAAAGAACAGAGGAGTCCTAAAATCTTGTGAGGCTAATTAGAGATCCAATGGATTATCCTCAATGAAATAATGACCTAATCTCAACAAATTTTCTTTTTAAAGCGAAAAGAAGTATTTCTCACACTTAACGAGAAATTGAAACAAGAAAACTGATCTAAGGGATTCTTTCTTTTTAGTGCTATTCTATAACAAGCAGAGATTTAATCTGACCTATAGCTTCCAACTAACTCCTTTCAAGAAAAAAAAACGTACAAGTAGTAATGAATGATGAATCTAACCTAGCTTTTTTATTTGAACAAACAAGCAATTTCCTCATAAAAATTCCATATTTCAATCACTCAAGCAAATTCAAACAAGTCTGGATAAGACTAATTAAACACACCAAATCCAAAAAATAACAATTTTTTTACAAAAACTTGAAAAAAAATCAAAGCCTAGGATAGGCCTACCTGGCACGGCACAGATGAAGTTGCTGACAGGTGGTTTTGAGGCAGAACCGCTCCTTGCTCACTGGATTTAGGTGATGGCACCACCTATTGCTAACTAGACTTAGACGGTGGCACCGCTTCTTGCCAAAGGCACATGTGTGGTTCTTTGTAATCACCCAGAATAGTAGGAGAGCCAAAAATCAAGTTAGAAATGGCAAAAATCTCATAAAAAATGATGAATCAACCACAATACATAGCACAAAAAGTTAATGTGGCTTAGATCTGAAAAGATCTCAAGATTTCAAACCAAAACTTTTAGTAGATCAGATGTAGATCTGACTGCAAATATAGGAAGTTGGAGCTTGGATTTAGACAAGATTATTTTAGAAAATGAGGAAGAAGAAGATGGATCTAATCCCCAGCGGAGTCACCAAATTTGTTATCAGGAATATATCACCTTCTGCAGACAAAATCTATTCCTCTGGTCTAAATGGTTCAGATCTAGAACAAATGAATGAATAACTCAGTTGAAGACCTTCCTTGAACATTATAGATGCCTGGAATGTAACTCTGATGAAAGACCTGTATACTTGTAAGACATATCAAACATATAGAGACATCAAAGCTACCATAAAATCATCTACACATCCATATTAGTGACTAAGGAATCCAATAATATATATGTGAGATTTACGCAACAAACATGTGGGAAGGAAATAAACTTTGCATTAGAAAATAAATGAAAGAGCTTACAACCATGTGCCTTTTGTCGATACACTCCTTCACAAGACTAGCACCTTGTCCCCGATGGATCCAACTTGCTCCACAATTGCTCTTTGATGGATTAGGCCAGGGTATCAATTCAATAGCATAACTCTACTATTCTTCTCTCTCCCTCAACCATGGAGTATGAGCTTGTATTTATAGGGTTCAAATGGATAGGATGGTTGAGAGATTGGTAGGTGAGGTGGCCACAAGATCCTATAAAGAGGGATCTCGACCTTAACCAACCCAGGTGAGTAGGGATAAGTTTAGACACGAGGCTCTTGATCTAGAAGCCTCGAGAAAACTCCTTTTTTTCACCTTTTACGAAGGGCACTGCTTATATCCCTTTATGACAGAGCAATGATGGGTAGGAACCACGCCAACAACATAGGTTAAAGACGGTGGCACCGCCTAGTTCTCACACAACTAGTGCAGTGTTGAACAAGGTACCACTTATCTGCTTGAGGGTAGAAGCGGTACTGCAAATTTATATGTTGGAATCAACATCTGGAGCAGGATTCTCTTCAAGTTTGGGATTTGAGGGAAAATTTCTTGTGTTAGGGATTCTATCACATGCTGGTGACAAATTTTGAGTGTAACATAGGGCCCATTTTAAGGGCATGCCTTACTTTGCAGATTTGGGGTCCAAATCCTTTCGAGGTCATTTGAGGGTTTTAATGATTCTTTTAAGGGTCCAAACTTCATAGAATACATATGTAAACCCCACCAAGGTTTTTCTACACTCAAATATGTTTCCAACATTGCAAAGAGAACCCATAGAGAACCCTAATCAAAGTTAGTACAAGAAAGTTATGGCTCTCGCAAGTTGACATCCTATTAACCATCATTGTACCAAGTATTTTCCACATTATCTCTCATTACCCACAAATATAAAGCTAGTCACATGTGTACTTTCAAGAGAATTATAGAGGTTCAAAAACCCTAACTATTACCAAGAGTTGAGCCATGTAGAGACCCTAGAACTAACCCTATATGGCCATTGAGCTATGTTAAATATTGTTCCAATGGGAGGAGAAGGGATTCCATTTTGATGATGTTATTATATTGTTTCATAGTTGAACAACAATAAGGGAGTGGATATTAGAAAAGAATAGAGGAAATAGGAGATCCTGTAGTAGCCATGCAGGACATCATGTTAGAGGTAACTCCATAGCGAGTACCACTTTCTTTGTAATTGCATTACATATTAGAGAAGAAAAGAGCAAGGCATAGTCCTCACTTTTGGTTGGGTTTTTTCCCATAGTGGGTTTTCTCAAGGTATATCTTGTGTTATTTGTGTGGATGTGTTGTTTTTCTCCTAGTTGTAGTTTATTTTATCATTCTATGGAATTCATGTATCACAATGGATTAAGTTGTAAGATTCATTGTAACAAATTATTCAACTAGAATATCAATGAAATTTTATGGATCAAGAGAATATGAATACTTCAAGGTTACTTTAACCCTCACACATATCAAATCAAAGATGGGAAGATATATTATGGATTTTATTACATTAGCAAAATAAAAAGGTAAGTAGGTCATTTTTGTGGTTATGGATAGACTCACAAAATATACAAATTCTTGTGGATTTAGAGTACATATATTCCATAAGAGGACATATATTTTTAACCAAATATAAATTGTTTTCATGAAATAAATTCATTGGATTCATAGATTTCTTAGACTAATAGTAAATGGTAGAGATCTGAAATTCATGGGCAATTTTTTGAAGGAGTTATGGAAGATAACAAGAAAAAAAATAACCATGATTTCACCATTAACATCCATGGATCCATGCTTAAATGAAAATAATGAACAAATGTATACAAAGTAGAGGATTTTACTTATTGTTACTCTTCAAAAAAACAATCTCAATGGGTCAAGTGGTTTCCTCTTGTAAAATGCTGGTATAATGCAATCTATCATAGCAATTTTTGTCTTGACCTATGGGAGAGAAGGAAAAGGAAAAATAAGAAGGATAAAGGGAAAAGGAAAAAATAAGGAAGAGCTAGAAACTAATTTTGCACCCACGATAGAAGAAGATGGAATCAAGGAAGAACTTGTAGCAAGATCTGACCCTGAAGAATTTATTTCTCAAAGAGAGCCAATGTTGAGAGAAAATGATGAAGAAGCCTATGAAGAAGAAGCGGCTACAACATCTCACTTCTAAAGCAAGGGAAAGCAAGAAACTTCTATGGAACCTATGATAGAAGAAGTAGTTACACCTTTGTTGATGCTTGGAAAAATACCAAGTATCGATAGTAGGGATTCTCCCCAATAACCGTTCCCAAATAGATTGCTTATCTTTTAGTATGGGGAATCCATCCGGTTTGCTATCTGGCTACTGTAGAGTTAAAACATATTCTTAAATCTCTTTTACTGGTTGCAGCCCGATCCACTGTATATATATTTTTATCTTTTATGTATGAAATGCAAGTTCCTAGATTAAATGAAAGTACTAGAAATAGAAAAACTAATATAAATCTATTCTAGCCTATCCCGAGGGAACAAGATTGATATTAAATAAGATGAATGATGTATTGTATTTTTTGCATAAAGAACTCTATAGATAAGTGATAAATCCAGGATACATACATGCAGCAGAAAGTTAACACAGAGATAGCTCAGTGGCGTTAAAACATCCATAATTCATTATTGCATAAGATTCATTACATAACATAAAATCAGTCATAACACAAAAATAGTTCAGAGGGTTAGGAACAATCTCACAGATTGTATATTGCTAAAAAGAAATAGTTCTTCAGCCATATTTACACAACATGCTTTTAGGCTTATGCAATACTCTCTCTAGCAAAAAATCCATATTCTTTATTATAAAAGGAAATAGTTCTTATTACAACAAGCTTCAGTAACTATGCTAGCGAAAAGTCCTTCTTTCATGTACTTTTCTCCTGCTTATACAAATTACAAAATGACTCTTAATTTTCCCCAACCTCTTGGGCTTCCTAGACTCTTCATTTACAAAATTTTGTCTTTTAGTGTGTTTACTAGAAAAAGGAATAAATACAAAATGTTACATAATTCTCAATATTTGAATAAGACAGATTTAAGTGGGCCCATTTGGTGTCTTAATGAAAAAAATCCATGCTTGAGCTTCTTCATTTATGACTCTATATTCAACTGGCTCCAGTACATGCACTGCCACCTCATGCTTTGATAACTGGGACTCGATCTCTTTCACTTTGGGTGTATTCTGTCTCAGTAATTTCTCCAACAGGTACTTGTGGACTAAGACTTGGATAATCCAGATTTCAATAGCTTCCTCACTAACAACCTCGATTTTAGATATGCTCTGTTCTCCTTTTCACAACCTCTCTTATAAGTTCTTTAAATGTTCCTCCCTGACTGGGAACTCTTGATCCTAGGTGTCTGCTAAAATCATGCATTGATTGTGAACATAACACATGTATTTGTAGAATCTAGTGCACTTTTCAATAGTTCTATCAATACCTGTGTTTAATCTGACAGTTGATTTGCACCCGAAATTCAATATGGCCACTTCCATCTTCAAACACTACAGTTTTCTGAGGCATATTTGCTAGAAAGGTCAGTTTGGCTCCTATTCACACTAGCTGATTCTTCACAAGCTCGACCACATCTGACAACCTCTTTCGAAATTCTGACGAGATGAGTACTATTTATTTTAACCTAGCCACAATTTTCTTAATCCTATACATCTCTCCTGCTAACCTCAACAAAATCTGATTTATTTCATTCTATAATGAAGATGCTTGATTGTGGAAAGGAGCAATATACAACTGTTTTTCCTTTGTTTCCTGTAGTTTTTCATTTAGCAAATTGTTTTGAACTTCTAGTTCCTTCACCTTTTTATCAGCTACATTTTCTTTCTGGTCTACTTCTGCAACTCGCTTCTCTAGATCCCCCACCATCCAAAATTGAGCGTAGAGATCCTTTACAACCCCTTTTCAACCGCGACAAATAACTGAAATCCCTCAACTCCCACATGGGTGAAATGAAGGAGTGGTATAGATGGCGAAACGCTCGTCTTCCCACAATCCTCCCATTGCAAACTACTGAGGGAGAAACTCCCATGGCAAGAGCTAGGTGACAAATGGCTTGGGGTAGGTAGAAACAATCGACGGCCCTGGCTAACTAGAAGTGAAGTGAGGAAGGTTCCATCTCTCTAGGAGAATGCAAACACTGAAAAAATAAAACACTTCGACCTCGAGGTCTAAATACTCACCACGGGTTGGAAAAAACCTAACCTTATCAAGCTATTACACCCTCCCATCAAGCATCAACATAAAACTTAAGCATATATGGTCAAGATCCTACCTGGATGTTGAAAACGAGCTGGAATAGCTGCGGTCCTAGTGAGGCTGATTTGATCCACCCAACAGTCGACATCTCTGCATAGTAAAACACAAGATGAAACGACCAACAATGATCGTAATGCACTTCCCCCACGGTCTTAAAAGGTAAAAACAACGTCAACGTGCAATAAATGGCCCTTGGGTGAAAACATCGTTGGTGCCAAAAAGTAATGCATCAGAAGTGATCTCAAGAGAGAAAATGATTTCTTCGGGTGAAAGGTCATAAATTATCCGATGCTCCTCTGGCAACTACAAACTTGTATTCCTGGGACGGGGTAACGATCTAAAAATTTTATCGGTATCGGGAAACTCTTCGAAAAGGCTATCGGTTGTACTTCGGCTAACGCATCCGAAGCGTCGGCAAAGAACTTTGAAACAAACCTTGTGGAAGACTTAGGGACAAACATATGCAATTGTGAGTGGGAAAGAACATAAGACTCTTTCGCAAGCATCAGAAAACAAATCAACAAGCCAATCCGGTTTAGAAAAACTACTGACAACTATCTGGAAGAAATCAAAAACTTTCCTGCGATATCATCGATACCACAGAAAAGAGCTCAGTCGACAAGTCAGAATACTCTCGCGAGTCTTCTGGAAAGCATTTGAGAAGCAAAGGTTCAGTAAGCCAAAAACAAATTCTTCCGCTACGTCGGATAAGCTCCATGAGTTCGTCCGATTCATCGGGTGGAAAGAAAGAGTTTTTCTTTTAACAAAAACAACTTGCAATAGAAAAACTAAGTTTTGAAGAAATTCTTAGAGGATAAAGGTAAACTTTTAAGGCTTGAAAGCTAGAATTTCAAAAATGGGGGCCCTAAAACATAAAAATTTTGGGGTGGGGGTTGCAGCAGCAACAACCCCCTAGCTTTCCAAATAAGAAACAGCTGGAAACTGATTTTTCACCCATGACAAAAGAAGATGGAATCAAGGAAGAACTTGTAGCAAGATAAGACCCCAAAAACGTTATTTCTCAAACCAAGCCAATGTTGAGAGAAAATAAAGAAGAAGCAGCTACGACATCTCACTTCTCAAGCGAGGGAAAGCAGGGAACTGCTATGGAACCTACGATAGAAGAAGCAGTTATGCCCCCTAAAATTCCAAATAAGAAAGAGTTGGAAACTGATTTTGCACGCACGACAGAAGAATATGGAATCAAGGAAGAACTTGTAGAAAGATTAGAACCCGAAGAATTTATTTCTTAAACCTATCTATTTTGAGAGAAAATGATGAAGATGCATATGAAGAAGTGGTTATGGTATCCAAAGTTTCAAGCGAGGAAAAGATGGAAACTGCATTTGCACACACAACAGAAGAAAGAACTACGACTCCCAAGTTCTTAAGTAAAGAGGAACAAGGTACGATGACAACTCCTAAATATTCAAGTAGGGAAGAGTCTGATGTCTCTACTTCAACTAGAAAGGAAGAGAGTCTACGACGATTGCCTACTTATATTCCTCCTCACAAAATATTCAAGCCACTAGACTCCGGGAGGGTTAAGAAAAGACACCCCAACTACAAACCTCAAAATATGATACTCAGTAAAAAATATGTACGTCTACCAAAATTTTGCTACAACTTCTTACAATATAGGTAAGTAAGGCACATTAACACGTCAGCTGAAAAATATATAGAATTGTCTAATAAAATTACAGAACGAGTACTTGTTAAGGAAGACGATAACCAAGACAATGGAACTTAAGAGGTAGAAGACAAGGATATGAAAGATCAAGATGATATTGGCAGTCACAATGTCAATATCAATTGTAAAAAAAATGACAATTGCGTAGATTGTAATAATAAAACACAAAATATAGTTACATATGAAGTCATTGATAACAACAATTATAAAAAAATTGAAGTTGTAGAAGAATGCAATGATGAAAATAAAAGCATCTAAGATGACCTTATTCAGGATAACGTAGAAGAATGAAACCCAAAAGATGTTGGAACAAATGAAGAGATGAACATTCTACTAGTGATCCTAACTCAAGATGTTCTAGAATCTCAACATCAAAAGGTTCCCCGAGAACAACTAAATCCAAGCTTGTCAAAAAAGGAAGTAAGTACATTATTAGTAGTTTTCGTTATAGATAAGAAAACCATATGAAAGCAGGCAAAAATATTAGAAATCTACATAAAATTAGAAGATCAAAAGAACACCATCAGATTAGAAGCTCGAAGAATACTCCATATAATTGTTATTCATTTATCTAAAAAATGATATGCATGAAAAGGTTTGAACGGAAATGTGACCAATTGTTTCAAGAACTTCTAAACCGTGGCACCATTATTCGTGGAAAAAATTCCAGTTGTAGCATGCTCATAGAAGATTATTGGACGAATCTTTTCAGAGTAGGATGACTTGTAATATACCAAAAATATATTAAATTTATTAATAAATTATTAATTAATCGATTAGGTTATTAATTATCTAATTATTAAATATGTCAGTCTCATAATGAGAAGACACAACTATTCGACTTATGGTCATATAAAACATTTGACCGATGCATTGCAAACATCATTAATTCAATTATAAAAATGTATTTATTGATCTAATAAGATAAATATGTAAGGTGTTACCTTACACAAACACTAAGATGTCACCATTTGTAGCTCTATATGGATATCCAACTACTAGCACAATGCCCTTTTGTAGGACCATTCCAAAGTACATGAAGTAGACTCACATATGGAGAAGAATATAGAAAATTTGTAAATGCTTAAAAAAAACCTTCGAATAGCCTAGACCACGATGAAGAAACATGTATATCAACATTGAAGTGAAAGAAAATTTGAGGTGGGTCATGGGTCTGAGAGTCCAACCATATTTAAGCAATTTACTCTCAAACAAAAGATTAATTAGAAATTAACAACATTTTTTTATGGAACCTACCACGTTCAAGATTTGAGAAATGGCTTATGAGTTAGACTTTCCTTCTTCATTGAACATTCAAACAATTTTTTTATTTCCATTTCCTAAACTATGTTATGGGATAGAGTATGCCATTACAAATTGAACTTCAAGAATTTATTGAAGAAGAAATATCAATCCTTCAACCAGAAAAAGTTATGGATTGATGTTGTCTTTCTCTTTATAATAAAACCATTACTGAGTACTTGATCAAGTAGAACAATACACCTCTAGAAGAAGCCACATGCCTAAATGAGTAGTTTATGAATAAAAACCCTCATTACAAGTTTTGTTGGGATTTTTTTTTATAAAGAGGGTCCCTTTGTTAGGCCCTAACCCTCGTTCAATATTAGTGCATTCGTGATAGTTAGGTTAGCATAAAGTGTATGATACATCATGCTCTCTTCATCTCCTATTTATAATAAATGAGGTTCATTTGAAAAGACATTATGTTTTGTGCATTTGATATGTTGTAAAAACATGTTTCCCCTTAAAAATGCTTCTTATTTACTAGCTCTATATCATTCTCAAGGCATGGACTTACTTATTATTTCTATTTGTATGTTATTTGTCTTAGTTGAAAGCAAGGGGAGGAATTTCATGATGCTTGGAGAGGATACCATACTCTGTCTTTCCTTTTGAAAGTTGCTCCCAAAATCTAATAATCTATGCATCATAACGGTAAGGAAATTCTATGTTTTGACAACTTACAAGAAAGTAGGTAAGTAGTACATGAGGTATAAAAACAAGGATTTTCAAGATGGCTTCCACTGTGAAGCCAAAATATCATGTTCTTTTGGTCCCCAACAAAAGGTTAAAAGCATTGATTCTCTATTGAACAACAACGTTAATTAAACATAGTTTTGATTGGTTTGTGTTGCTATGAAGTGGTAAAGGTCATAATGAAATAAATGGAAAGCCAATTATAGGATTACCTAATCCTATGTGCTCTTTGCATATAATGCACATAACCAACTCATCTATGAGGTTTTTAGTGCTTTGCATCATCTATGTATAGCAACAATAACATTGTTGCATAATGAGACATTTCTCATAAATGGAGAAGCACATGTGTGTACAATTTATTAAATCTTCTTTACCAAAATGCCGACAAAGAAATGAAGATAACAAATGACATTACAAATAAATAGATTTTTTAAAATATTAAAATGAAACAAATTTTACAACCTAGTAAATTGAAATATTAAAACCCATCTTAAGGAAAATTAAACAATTTGGCCGTTTATTACTGTCTAGCAAGTAAGTAATAATAACATATTGAATGGTATTACATATCACCATTATTGCCTATCTATGCTTGTTTTATTGAGTGTGGAGGGGGATTGTTACCTGGGCTAACTTTAGACCTCCAAATCAAAGATGTTTGATGGTGATAAGATTAGAACAATCACTTAATTTGTGATTATTAAATATTAATATATCAAAAATTAATTACAGTAAACTATTGTAAATAAATTAAGTCGTATTCTCCATAGATAATTGTAATCACTTAGCTCTCTATTATCACCCCTTTCTTCTATTTAAACAAATCAATCTTAACTTTAAATTTATACCAACCTCTTACCCTTTCAAAACCAAATTCTAAAATATAAACAAGTATTGCCTAAACTTTCACTATTCCCCAAATAAATAAATAAACTCTTTGTAATTTAGTTGGCTTTGAGCCGTTAACGCGTAATTTCCCGTTGATTAGTCTTGACAGAGTGATTTGCCAGGTCCACTATTGTTAAAGCCGCCAACTTTGTTGTTGCTTAGCCTCGACATAGCCGTTTACCGGGTCTGTTAACCGTTAAATGATTCCAAGATCCATTGACCAGCTACCTTCTGCTTTTGATAAAGTCTTCACGCCACTCCAGCCACTGGCAACTCCTAATTTACACCGACTTTGGCCAACCTTGGGCAGGCTATGCTGCTTTTTGGCGTGGGCGCGTATTTCTCTAGCCGAGATTTTGACGGTGACGGCGTTCAAACTCCATGCCAAGTCATCTACCGTTAAACCAGGGCATCAGCAAAGGACGATAGATCCGGTGCCAACATACACGTGTATGGTCCGATCTGGTTGGGTGCCCGCGTCCCGTTCATAAAAAAAAAAGGCCTATCGACAACGACGGCCTGTTGAGTAGGGAGTCGGGACTCGGAACGCGGACAGACCGAAGTCGGTTAGAAATGGTCCACATGGCCTGCTGGAGTGAGTAAAACGGTTCATCATTGTGGTTGTTGCACTGCCTATATATTGTATCAAGCCCTCCTTTCACCTGCATCCTATCTGATAGTCTTCTTTTTCTTCTCCGGCAGCCTGTTGATTTAATTTTTGAGTAATAGATCGACTGCATAGAGTTGTATCCTTCGCCAACAACAACTAGCAAACACGATGGGCCGATTCAGTGCACTTCTCTGCATCATTGTGATCTTAGGATTGATGAGCTCAGCCTCTCCCGCACCGGCACGGGCACCATCCCCCATTGCAGCAGCACCCAAGGCGTCACCGGTTCAATCCCCTGCAGCGCCATCGCCCGCTTCTCTTCCTACTGCAACTCCCCCCACTGTTTCATCTCCTGCTTCTGCTCCTTCTAAAGTTGCCACTCCACCAAGCTCAGCCTCCTCTCCCTCAGCTCAAAGTCCAGCATCTGGCCCCTCGGCTCAAGGCCCAACCACCGCTTCGCCACCGAGTCCCAGCAGCGGAGCTATCTCTACAGCCAGTTTGGAGAAGATGGCTATCTTAGGAGCCGCTTTGCTTGGAGGAGCTGCCTTCCTGCTTTAAGCTGCATCATGCGGTCTCTGCATCCACCTTGATTTGATTAGATAAAATGAGATCGTTGTTCATCTTTTCTATTATTTTCTATGATTCCACTCCTGGATTGGCTTGACGGAGTGGATGGCCACCGTATTCATTGGACGTTCTTTATTGTTTATGTAGAAAAAGCATTCTTTATTTAGACTATTTACAATGACGATTTTTATTCAGAATTTCAGATTGGGAATAATAACCTTGCATGCATTCTTACACAGTCATTCAATGCAGCCAAATCTTTGGCTAATGTGGAAAACACTAATGCATTACTGAATTGAACTGGAACAATTGATGTAATGTCTTTATGATTTAGATCAATAATATATATCTTTGACATTATAAAAAGAGCATTGTATTCTTGATATATGAAAAATGGTAAATAACATTTTTTCTGACAATTACATATGATAAATATAGCCTAGCCTCCCTGCGAGCTCGATTCAAAACGGTTAATTTGAAACTTCATGGGCTTTTGGTATTTGAAAATAACCCAAAACTTCTGGATGAAATCTAACAGGATGTCGACCAGAGAAATTGAGATATCCCTGACCAGTCGCGGTACTCTGCCAGTCTCAGCATTCCAGCCTGGATAGAGAGCGTATCTTCGATGGTGGTCCATGGTTCATGAATCGGAGGTGGTTCTCTAAGAAGTACTAGCCTAACCTAATCACGGTGACAAATCTGTCTCAATTTTGAACGACAGAATCGAATGAAGGGTCGAATTTGTGGCTCAGTACTAAAGTAATACAGAAATGGGGACACGACATGACTCTACTCCAAGATCAGTCGAAAATGAGTCGAACTACTCGACATTTTACTTATGAGAGAATATGCCTGTTTTCTCATGGATATCAGGAGCTTGCTAAATACATCAAGAATAACTGCTTAAGATAACCAATTCTGAATCTACCTTGCCAGAAAGAACAAACAATCTTTGATAACATCCCAAAGATAGTTGGGACTGAATAAATAAGGTGTTAATGGAATCAATTTTGAAGAAAGAACTGCACTAAATAGTTTTCTCTATGAAGAGAAGGAAATCCCCCAGTAGAATGGATTTGTATAATAATTATACGGTGCCTCTATTTTTTTTTTCAATATTCTTTTTAAAGGATTAAAAGTGATTAAGGAAGATATAATCAAGAAAATAACAAGTTTACATAGTTTGGTTTAGAGCAAGAATCCATACACTCTCAAAAATAAAAAAGAGAATTGATGTTTCTAAGATGTTAGTTAAAACTTAAATATACCCGAGAACTTGTATCCTTTGAAAAAAGGTTTGAAGATAAGTAGATGGAATGGACAACAACGTGCCCTCTATTACCCTTTCTCATCATTTGCTTAAGGCAAGGGTGCCCCTAAAACCTCTCTCTTTTTTATCAATTGTTATTATGGAAGCTTTAGTAGGCTATCATCCAAGCAAAAATAATCATATAAGAGGGATAAGGTGACCTTATATAATCATATAAGGTCATGACATCATTTCATAGATAAAATTTTGATGGTGGGGAAGTAAGAATGAAATATTATAATGACAATTCATAACTTATCTATATTAATTTTCTTAATTAGACAGATTTTAGTTATTACAAAAATTGAACATAAATTTCTTATTTAATGAAGAAAAAAGCAAGAAAAAATGGAACTTGTTGTGATGGAAGAGAATAGAAAAACCTAAATGAGCATGAGAGAAACAAAAAAAGATGAGCGCTAGAAGTATCCCATCTACATTGATTATATGAAAAAGTTTTAGTTATTTGTAGATTTAATTGGTATTGGCCTCATATGTCGGTATTGTACAAATGGATTCACTTGACATGGATAATGGAGAGTGATATTTCTCTATGCTCTAAGGGTTTTTTATTGTTTCGTTCCATCATCATGTTGATTATCAACAAGTGTTTATTTGATAAGGGTCCTTGGTTTTGAGGTAATGTGGAACTTTTTATAACCCCTTGGTTCCCATAATTTTATCCTAGTTCTATTTCAGTTACTAGAATGCAAGTATGATTCATCTTCTCAATTCCATTACATTTCTAGTATGTCATTTTTTCAGGATATTGGTAACACTTTGGGCACTTAAATGAAATTAGATGTAGAAGGTTTATGCACATATGCTAAAATTTTAATAACTAAAATCAATCACTAAGCAAATTGAGATTGATTACATTTGCATTGAGATATACCTTAGTAAATGTCTTCTAGATAAAAGCATACTCAAATGGAAATAATTTCAATGTGCGTCGGTTTGGATTATGAGAACACGACACTCTATTGTAGGACACCTTAACTTCCAAGGAATCTGCAAGCTACTTATTCTCATTCTCAATCTCCTTCCATGGAAATATGAACCAAATCAAAATTGAAGTCATGGAATTTTCTAGAGGAATTGATGTCAAATAATGACTTTGATCAAAATGAGGTAAATCAAAATATGCAAGTGCCAATTTTGGAAACCACTCCTTTCTTGGGATAGAGTAGAAGACATGGATACATAGATTTCATCCTCAAGGGAGGTAGTGGTAGTTGAAGTTCATTTAGGTGGAACAAAGAGACTTCATAAAATTAATTCCTTTGATTTAGATAAGGAACTAATTCCTTCTATGAATCATGATTTCTTGCCTTCTGATTTATAGTTGGTTATCATAGATCCCTCTTCATAGGGGTGGAAGGAACTTAAAAAGAAGAAGTAAAAGGGAATGATTGAGAATTGTGTTTTAGAGGGCCATAAATAATATGTACATTAAATATACTATTGTAAGTGCAATATGGATATGTAATTGAATTTATTATATTATGCTTTGGGAACCTAAAGAATTTGATTTTCATTCTATACTAGGATAACATCTCCAACATTTTTTCTTGGAGAAAAAATAATAATCATAGAAGGACAATATGACATAGAAGAAATTGAAATTGTCTTTAAAAATTTATCAATATATTGGAACCCACCTTATTATAGAGAATGGAAGGCATCTTTCATAACACCCAAACTATTTTTTATGAAACAAATAGAATATTAATGGAACCTATGTTGGAAAAAGATGCGGATGAAGTAATTTTCTCTATGAAGAAAAGAAAATACCTAAGGTAAAAGGGGATTACAATAGAATTATACTAGAATATGTGCCATATTAGCTTAATAATTTGGCTGGGTCCATGGAAGAATATAGGAAATTGACGAAGTTATTGAAAGCACTTAGCTCTACTTTCGTAACACATTGAAAAAGGAAACATTATAGTTTAATGTAGGAGCATCCCTACTATTGCGTAATCTTGAACCAATTAAAATAAATTATTGTATAGATTCTTAGTCACAATCTGATTTTCAATTTCTTTTGGGCTTGAGTGTAGACTACCTTAGGATGTAGAGGGCATAGGGCATAATGTGGTGGAATGTAGAATGGTGGAATAAGTATAGAGGGTATATCATGGAAGAAGTGTATCAATTCAAGGGAAAATAATAACAGAATGAAAAGAAAGGTAGAGTGTGGAGGGACAAGCTTATTCCAGCTCTAATGTAGATCATGGTGGAGTGCAGAGTGCAATGCATAGTGTGGAAATTGGAGAGAACCAACACAGAAGGGAGAAGTGTGAATTTCTCTCACATTCTGCAATCCATCTCACTATTCTATATTTTAGTGAAGTGTGGGGAGGGGAGATAATAGAGGGTCTATATATGGGGTGAACCATGACTTAGTACTAATTCTCGTCAATGAATGAGGATTGACATGACCCCATCAAAACAAGAATAATGAATTCCTTGGGGACGCATGGTCTCGTCGTATACATAAGCAAATGAACTATGACCATCATTGAAATGAGCACATTTGGGACTATCTACAAACAAAACTCATCATTGTAGGAAAATATAAAGAATAAAGATACATTATGCACATAGAACTATACATTTTAAGAGTGGAAACATCAAGAGATGAAAACATGTAAATCAAGACAATAGGTCACCAAATTACAACCAAATGATATAGGGCCAAAACTAAGGAGATAGAAAAACTAAAAGGTTAGATAAAAAGGTTAGCACAAGCAGTATAATACATATTCCTTGAAGTAAATGTCCTACGAGGAAAATTAGAATAGGAGCTAATCCAACTTAGAATAGAGGAAATGTTTGAAAAAAATGCATTAGATAGAAGTCAATGAATGGATAGGAAAGGGAAAAACCCAAATGGAATAACATGGGATTATAGAAATGGCCTTGAAAGAGATAACATAAAAACCACATTAAAAATGGATCATGAAAGTAAAGGAACTCTATATAGTAATCAAAGAGACAAAGGAGGTAGAACATAAAAGATGTGATCTAGAAAAAAAAATATGCACAACAAAAGTTGACCTAGAAGTACTCTACTAGACAACAAAGTTGAACAATAATTTGAGAACATGGGAGGTTGAGAACCATAATAAAGAGTAGTCTTAGATAGGGAACTCAAATTGGAAACAAAGGAATTCATAACTAGTGGCACTACTTGAACAACTACACTAAACATAAGGACAAAAAATTAAATCATTCCAAGAAATATAGCCTAATACTAAGAGGATTTAGGGGTAAAGTTGTTCAATAAGGTAAAACTATTTGACCAACTAATTGAACAAATGTAGATAAAAAATTCTGTAGAAGCATATAACTGATCCAGGGATCTGGACCCAGTAGAATGAGTTGAAGATTAGACAATTGGATTCGTCTGGAGAGTGGTCGATGACCTCTAGATAAGTGAAGGACAGGTATTCGAAACCTAGAGGGAGAGTCAACGAGGTATACTCATTGAGATACTGACCAGATGTGGTGGATCACAAAAGGTCAATCAAAGAAATGGGTTGAGTCGCAAATAAAGGTAACAGAGTTATGTCATACATGATGGCTGACAGAGTAGAGAAGGTCAAATCCTATGTCGATCGAGGAGTTGGATGGAGATGGAACCTAAGATGACAATGATAGAAATGAACTTGACAAGCCAACTGGGACATAAAGAGGCACATTTGAGGAAGTAGTTGGAGCAGTTATTGTGTAGTTAAGGTGGCTATTGCATGACGCCAAATGGCATGGTAAGAAAAGAGAGGGAAAATGAGAATTTAATGCAAATGAGTTGTATCAGGAAGCATTGAGAGGCTTCTAGAAGGAGGAATTGCATAGGAAAATGAGCTAAAGAGAATCTATAAATAACAGTTTGTAAACAAAGAAGGGGTTTCTCTGTTGTTTCCTAGAGTTGATTTGTTGTTGCATTTCTGTGAAATTTGGCTAAGTGTTAAAAGATAATAGTCGACTGGAGACTGATTGAGGTAGATCATTGACTCTACATTATAATTTTTCTGTTGTAACTGATTTCATAATTAATAGAAATCCATAATCCTTGGCATCTTGTGTTGTTTTTGTTTGTTTTTTTCTGTTGTGCACCCTCATTTGTAGTAAACCTGGGTTGTGTTTGCATAATTTGGTATCAAAGTGGGAGTATCCTACACTGAAGGTCCAATTACGATTGGATGTGAAGGGGATACCAGCTGCAACTGGGTAGAGTTGCAGAGGAGAATGTGAATTCAATTATGACTAGGTGGTGGGGTTTCATTCTGTTGATTAAGGAGAAATGGCATAGAGGGGGATTCATGTATGTGGTATAGGATGAAGGTCACAAGGAGGCACATACATTAATTTTGATTGAGAGATGTTTGAAGAATTTGTTCAAACTATGAGAACTCTGAAAAGTGAACTAGCTGATGTGAAGGACGCACAGAAAAATGGATTTGGTGTTGAAACCCTTGACCATAATGATGAAGAGGTTGAGGTTGAATAAAATTCTCCTAATATTAAGAGGAAGAAGAGGGTGATTCCATGAAGGTGGGTAACACTTTTTGGCCAAATTTGGCGATGAAAACCTCATTTTTTACTCATGTGCTAGATAGAAGCCCTCGAAACATATATATGCCATGTGAATTTCGACTTGCAGTACAAAAACAAATTGTAGAATATTAGGTTGCCTTCCCAACGATATTTTTTTTAAAATATTTCGATGTCATTTAATGTGTGAAATTTTTCATTAAATGAACTGTGTGACCTTTAAAATTTGAAGAAGTTAATAAGTGGCTCGTGTCCATCCCAAATAATTTAATATTACATTAATAATTTAAAAAAATATATACGAGCATGATCTACACAAAATGTATTGTGGTCTGCATATTTTTTTGTTAATTTATCTCACAATATACAATTATTTATTATTTTTCAAAAGTGACCACATCTGATTTCAGCATCATTTTATACACATGTGTGTCCATCCCATTTTTTTTCACTATTTTCAAAAATTGAAAAACCAAAGATACCCTTTTGAAGAGGATGCGTCGATATGTGGGCTGTGAATTTTTAAGAAATTTTTGGATGTGTAATTTTTACCCTGCGTATTTTTCTTTGAGATGCTTCGAAGTTGTTGTGAGCTTTTCTAAGTGTATGTTTTAGAACTAATTAAAAAAAACAAACCATATGAATTCCAAAATACATGCATGATACCTCAATGGATAGAGGATTCGGTGATGAATCTATCAATATGAACTCCGCTCAGTTATGTGCCATGAATGGCAGGGTTTACACCCCTAGAAGACATAGAGAAACATTGATTTTCCTGTAAGAGGGCCAATTCTCTGTTTTTCAGGCCCTCGATTGAGGTATTGAGCTCGATCAAGGTCTTAACATCTCTTAATTGAGGTGTTTAAATAATCTTGATCGAGGTTTTTAAATAAGCTCGATTAAGGTTTTATTAAACCCTCGATCGAGCTACCATTTAAACCTCTTTTTATAATTTTTTTTGCACAAGGACCTTGATTGCGGCCTTAAAACCTCGATCAAGGGTTTTTTAAAACCTAGATCGAGGTATTAAAACCTAGATCGAGGTTTTTTTAAAACCTAGATCGAGGTATTAAAACCTAAATCGACGTTTTTTTTAAACCTAGATCGAGGTTTTTTTAAAACCTAGATCGAGGTTTTTTTAAAACCTAGATCGAGGTATTGTTAAAACCTATATCGAGGCTTTATTAAACCCTCAATCAAGGTGTTCTGACCTCGATCAAGGGTTTAAAAATTGCTCGATTGAGATACATTTTTGTGTTTTTTCTGAAAGTGCCTTGCCAAAAAGTGTAACCCAGCTCCATGGATGCACCTAAGACCCAAAAGAAAAATCATTGAAAGTATTGTTTAAGATGAAGGGAGGTATAAAATGGAAGTGTCTACCTATTTATGAGGCCTAAATCCCAAAGAATTGGTATAATGGATAAGAGAAATGAAAAAATACTTTGATATTGAGAAGATTGAAGACCCCAAAAGGGTAAAGGTTCCTTGTATGAAGTTGAAAGGTCATGCCTCATTGTAGTGGGAAAATGTAAAAGATGATAGGGTGAAGAAAGGGAAATAAAAGATGAAAACTTGGGATAGAATGGATGCCAAGTTGAAGGATAAGTTCCTTCCCACCGACTCTATGATTTCCTTATTTAAAAAGGTGTAGAACCCGAGACAAAAGGAACTAACCATTCAATAATTCATAGAAGAATTCTATTGACCATTTATTAGGTTAAGATAGACCGACAAAGGAGAAGAACCGATCTCCAGGTACATGAATGACCTAAAGTATGGAATTCAAGATGAGTTGATCCTGTCAAGATTGTGGACACTCTGAGAGGCTTACCAATTAGCCCCGAGGAAAAGTAGAATAGGAGATAATTTAACTTAGAATAGAGGAAAATATATTTGAAAAAATGCATTAGATAGACGTCAATGAATGGATAGGAAAGGGAAAAACCCAAATGGAATAACATGGGATAATATAAATGGCCTTGAAAGAAATATGAGGAAAACAAAATTTAAAAGTGGATCATGAAAGTAAAGAAACTCTATATAGAAGTCAAAGAGACAAATGAGGTAAAACATAAAAGATGTGATCTAGAAAAAAATATGCACAACAAAATCTGACCTAGAAGAATTACTTTACTAGAAAACAAAGTTGAACAATAATTTGAGATGATGGGAGGTTGAGAACCATAATAAAGAGTAGTACTAGATAGGAAAGTAAAAATAGAAAGAAAGGAATTCACAACTAGTGGCACTACTTGAGAAACTACATTGAACATAAGGACACAAAATTAAATCATTCCAATCAATAGCCTAACACTAAAAGGATTTAGGGGTAATTTTTTTTAATAAGGTCAAACTATTCGACCAACTGATTGAAGAAATGTGGATAAAAAATTCCCCAGAAGCATAACTGATCCAAGGGCATCTGGCCTTGGTTGAAATAGTTGAAGATGAGACAATTGGAGTCGTTTTGAGAGTGGTCCAGGGCCTCAAGATATGTGAAGGATAGGTAGTTGGGACCCAAAGGGAGATTCAATGAGGGATATTTGTGGAGATACCGACCAGATGTGGTTGATCACAAAAGGCCAATCGAAGGAATGGGTTGAGTCGCAAAGAAAGGTGACAGAGTTCTATCGTACATAATGGATGAAAAAGCAAATAAGGTCGAATCCTATGCCGAATGAGGAGTTGGATGCAGATGGAACCCAAGATGACAATGATAGAAAGGAGGTTGATGGGTCGAATAGGACATAAAGAGGCACATTTGAGGAAGTAGTTGGAGAAATTATTGTGTAGTTAAGGTGATTGTTGTAGGACGTCACATGGCATGGTAAGCCAACAGAGGTAAAATGAGAATTTAATGCAATTGAGTTGTATCAGGAAGCACTAATACACTTCTAGAAGGAGGAATTGAGCAGGAAATTAATCCAAAGAGAATCTATAAATACCAGTTTGTGAACAAAGAATGTGTTGCTCTGATGTTTCCTAGAGTTGAGTGGTTTTTGCATCTCTATGAAATTTGGGTAAGGTTTAAAGGATAACAGTGGACTAGAGACCGACTGAGGTAGAGCATTGACTCTGCATTATAAATTTGCCTTTTTAACTTATTTCATAATGAATAGAAATCTATAATTCTTGGCATCTTGTGTTGTTTTTTTTTAATTTTTTTTAATTTTTTTATTTTATTTTCTGTTGTGCATCTTGATTTACAGTCAAACCAGGTTATGTTTGCATAAGTTGATATCAAAGTGGGAGTATCCTACATTGAAGGTACAATTGCGATTGGATGTGAAGGGGACACCAAATGCAACTTGATAGAGTTGCATAAGGGAATGTGAATCTAGTTATGACTAGGTGGCGGTGGTTCATTCGTTTGATTAAGGAGAAATGAAACATATGGGAAATAATTTCTGTGGCATAGGAGGAAGGTCGCAAGAAAGCGCATGCATGACTATTTATCGGGATATGTTTGAAGAATGTGTTAAAACTATGAGGAGTATGAAAAGTGAACTAGTTGTTGTGAAGGAAGCACAAAAAATAGGATTTGGTGTTCAAACCATTGACCACAGTGATGAAGAGGTTGAGGATGAAGAAAATGCTCCTAAGGATTAAGAGGAAGAAGATACAGAAGACAAATTATTGAAACTATTGTACGATATGAAGGGGGGTCTAAAATGGAAGTGTCTACCTACTTATGAGGCCTAAATCCCAAATAATTTATAGCGTGGATAAGAGAAATGAAAAAATACTTTGATATTGAGAAGATTGAAGACCCCAAAATTATAAAGGTTGCTTGTATGAAGTTGAAAGGTTAGGCCTCATTGTGGTGGGAAAATGTACAAGATGATAGGGTGAAGAAAGGGAAATAAAAGATGAAAACTTTGGATAGAATGGATGCCAAGTTGAAGGATAAGTTCCTTTCCACTGACTATATGATTTACGTGTTTAGGAAGTTGTAGAACCTGAGATAGAAGTAACTAAACATTCAATAATTCACAGAAGAATTCCATTGAATGTCTATTAGGTCAAGATAGACCGATAAAGGGGAAGAACCAATATCTAGGTATGTGAATGGCCTAAAGTATGCCATTCAAGATGAGTTGAGCCTGTCAAGATTGAGGACATTCTGACATGCTTACCAATTATCCATGAGGAAAAGTAGAATAGGAGATAGTTGAACTTAGAATAGAGTAAATAGTTGAAAAAATGCATTATATAGAATTCAATGAATGGATAGGAAAGGCATTAATTTCTAGTAGAGAACTCATTTGCATTAAATGAGTTGTTATCCTCCTTATACCTCATGCTGTGAAAGTTCTGATACTAGTAACCTGCAGTCTAAAGGGAGTAAAAGAAGGAAGAATAGGAAGAAGACACGAAAGAAAGGGGGAAATCACTTAACCTCCGCAAGTCATGTTGATTATAACCAACCAGCCTCTGAAGGTCATGTTGGGGGAACACTCTCAACCTCTGCAAGTCATGTTCATCATAACCACCCAGCCTCTAAAGGTCATGCTGGGGGAAAACATCCAACCTATGCAGGTCATGTTGGACCCAACCACCCATCCTCTAGAAGTTATGTTGGGGACACATACTCAACCTATGCAAGTCATGTTGACCTTCACCACCCAGCCTCTGGAGGTCATGCTGGGGGAAAACAACCAACCTATGCAAGTCATGTTGGACCCAACCACCCAGCCTCTGGAGGTCATGCTAGGAGAAAATAGTCACAGCCAATGCAAGTCATGTTGACACCATTGAGAAAACCAACCGTCCAAAACACAAGCCTAATTTTCCTTGCAATATTTGTGAGGGAGACCACCTTAGTCATTAATTCCCTTCCCTTTCAGAGGTACGAAGAGTATGGTTCCAAGGATATCTCGTTCCTGAACAACTTGTGATTTCTCAACAACCTATTCAACCTTTGGTTGATCAAATGGTTGAACCAATGCAATATTTGGTCAATCCCACTCTTCCTTTAGAGAGTGACCTTTATCAAGTGATTGAACTGATGTAATATTTAGTCAGTCCCACTCTTCCTTCAGAGAGTGGCCTTCATCAAGTGGTTGAATCGATGATATCTTCGATCAGTCCCAATATTCCTTTGGATAATGAATCGTTTTCTAGTCATGTTTTCTTCACTTCCATTTTAGAACCTTCTGGACAAGGGGGAACTAAATTTGCTTCAAATGAACCCCCACCAAGCCCTTATATTAATTCCTTTAACTATGATAGACTAGCTAAGTCGCACCTTCCTTCATATGCACCTTTTCAAATAAAGGTCCAAATTGGACACTATACAATTACCCATTGTATTTTCGATGAAGGGGCCTTTGTTGGTATTTTATATGCACGTGCTTGGAGAGGCAAGGGATGTAACACCCCAATTTTGACCCCGTTTGCATTAAAAATGTATATGATGTATATATAGTAACTAATCATGGTGTGGAGCTAAAGGAAAAAGCCCCTTCATCGATTTAGCATTTTATGTTTCAACGATTAAAATCGTTGTCGATGGTATTTCGTGCTAGCTTACACATTATAATTTTGGACATCATGTCAATATGCAATTTAATTAAAAATCCACAACCAGCTATGTCAATGCAACAAATAATGAGATGGGGGCATGATTTCCTAAGGATAAGGGGGGTGGAATATTTAACCTCTGAGCCAATGGGGAAAGTACAAGTGTCAAAAGGAGAACCCATCAACTACCAACCACCTTTTCTTATCTTGTTCACCAACCAATTAAATTCTCCAGGAGTTAGATGGGAAGTTATTGCCTTGGGGTTTAGGAGGTGTGGGAATTCGTCATCCTTGACCACACACTTGCCTAAGGGGAAGGTTTTTTCCCATTTTCCCTTAGGTGGAAGAGAGCAGCCACACACCACTCACCCCCACAATATTTTCTTCATGCACTCACATGGATGAGCTTCCTCACATTTTTTTGGTTTGCTGTGTGTTTTCCCTCACATGGGCATCCATTTTCTTTAATTTCTCCAGTCTGGGAATTCATTTTAGTAATGATCAGTGGGTGGGATTCCTCCCCCATGATTTGGTTGCATTTCCCCATTGTTTTCCAAGCTCGAAATCATTTTTGGTAATGCCTAATGAGTGGGAGAAGATACCCACAATTTCTTGGGTGTTGTTGAGTCCATTTTGGCCATGTTAGGGCCAAAATGTTCCTGGGAATTGAATTGTTGTTAAGGGGTTCTTTTCACCCATCTTGGAAATTCGCTTTGTTGCCAAAACTATTTTCCCCAACCCAGAATTATGTATCTTGTTGTGTATGCATCTGTGCTTTGGTGTGAACTGAATTGGGAGTGGAAATGGGGTTTAACCCACTTGATAAACCTAGTGTGTGAAGGAACCTCACAGACATATCTAGGGGGTTGGTTTTCTTCTTTGCACACCTTGAATAGTGTTGGAAGGGAAGGCATAGCTCGAGGGAATTTGTAGCAGAGAAGGGGGTGCTTCTTTGTGTTGGGTGTGTAGATGTTCTAGAAGCCAGGCTAGATGTGGTGCAGGTGTCCATAGCTCTATGGTTGAGTTCACTAGCTTAGTAGTTAGCCTTTCCAGCGCCTTTGCAGCATGATAAACCCAATTGTGTTGGCTTGGCTTAATTTTGTGGTATCCTTGGCTATGTGTGAGCCTGCTAGTGTTCCTTATTCCTTGTGGGAATCATGCCCAGCTCGGGGGTGGAAGTGATGCTGAGAGATTGATGAGCACACTGGCCTATGGTTGGGTGGAACGTTGCAGTTACATAGATGGTTGTGGGATGAGCTTTGCTTCCAAGATAAGTATTCTTGTGTTTAAATCTGTGTATTTATGTTTGCTAATGAATTAAGATGAACATGTGAATGAATGGAATGAATTTTCTTCTGTTGTATGTTAGATATTCATGCATATGTGTATGTTATTAGTTCCATGCATTTCATTTTTGTATTACATTCATGGGGCTAGTTTTCTCGGATACGATAGCAGTATAGTCGCGTTCTCTCTCCGGTAGAGGGGTGGGGACGTGACAAGGGATCTCCCAGCCTTATGTTGACTGATAGTCAGTTACTAGATTTTGATAGAAGAACTATTCAAGCTTTGGGAATTCTTACTCAAACATCTGTTACTTTGGGTGGAAATACTGCCTTAATTGATTTTATGGTAATAGAGGATCCCTAGGACTTTAATATGCTCCTCGGGCATGATTATGTTTATGATATGCAAGCTGTGGTGTCAATTCTCTTTCGTGTGATGTACTTTTCTCATAACAAAATCATTGTCACTCTTGATTAGTTGGCATTTCTTGACCCCTCTTCTCACCTGATTGCAGACCAGGTCTATCCTTTATTAATTCCTAGTTTTTTGATAGACAGTACCCCACCACACGTGAACTATGTGTCCTCATATCCCTCGTGTCCAATTTCTACTGAGAAGAATCCTTTGCATTCATGCTTATCTTCTTGGGACTCGGTCTCAACAATTGACCAGGTGATCTATCCAATGGGGACTTTGGATCTTACTATGCACCCTATTAATCCAACTAAATGTTTAGAATTGTGTCCTATTTTGGATGGTCTCCTTCCTTCGGCTGAAGTATTCATAGTTTTTTTGATATAGTATAGTCTTCTTATGGATGTTGATTCAGTTGTAGTTAAATCCAACCCTGACTTGCTTGTTAAGTCTGAACCGTCTGATGATCGATCCTCCTATGTTTGCTTTGTTGAGTCTTTGGAATTTCCCATTGAACAACAAGTCAGTGACCCTAGTGACTTTGATTCTTCTTGTAGATTTTTCAAATCCTACGAAAACCATAACGAGCATGCAAAAATATCACAAATCTACATCAAAATAGAAGATCAAAAGAACACCATCATATTAGAAGCTCAAAAGAATAATCCATATAATTTTATTCATTTATCTACAAAATCATATGCATGAGAATATTGAATGGAAATGTGACCAATTATTTCAAGAACTACTAAACCGTGACACCATTATTCATGGCGAAAATTCCAGTTGTAGCACGCTCATAGAAGATTCGTGGATGAATATTTTCAGAGCAGGATGAATTGTAATATACCAAAATCATATTACATTTATTAATAAATTATTAATTAGTAGATTGGGTTATTAATTTTTTAATTATTAAAGATGTCAATCTCCCAAAGAGAAGACACGACTATTCGACTTATGGTCATATAAAACATTTGACCAATGCATTGTAAACACCATCAATTCAATTATAAAAATATATTTATCTATCTAATAAGATAAATATGCAAGGTGTTACCTTACACAAACACTAAGATGTCACCATTTGTAGCTCTATATGGATATCCAACTATTATCACAATGCCCTTTTATAGGACCATTCCAAAGTACATGAAGTAGACTCACATATGGAGAAGACTCTAGAAAAATTGCAAATACTTAAAGAAAACCTTTGAATAGCCTAGACCTAGATGAAGAAACACGTATCAACATTGAAGTGAAAGAAAATTTGAGGTGGGTCATGGGTCTGAGAGTCCAACGATATTTAAGCAATCTACTCTCAAAGAAAAGATGGATTAGAATTTAACAACAATTTTTTTATGGAACCTACCAAGTTCAAGATTTGAGAAGTGGCTTATGAGTTAGATTTTCCTTCTTCATTGTACATTCAAACAAAATTTTTATGTCCCTTTCCTAAACTACGTTATGGGATAGAGTATGCCATTACAAATTGAACTTTTGGAATTTGTTGAAGAAGAAAAATCAATCCTTGAACCATAAAAAGTTATGGATTGATGTTCTCTTTCTCTTTATAATAAAACCATTATAGAGTGCTTAATCAAGTAGAACAATACACCTCTAAAAGAAGCTACATGGCTAAATGGTTAGTTTATGAATAAAACCCCTCATTACAAGTTTTGTTGTGACATTTTATATAAAGAGGGCGCCTTTGTTAGGCCCTAACCCTCGTTCATTATTGGTACATTCATGATAGTTATGTTAGCATAAAGTGTATGATACATCATGCTCTCTTCATCTCCTATTTATAATAAATGAGGTTCATTTGAATAGACATTTTGTTTTGTGCATTTGATATGTTGTAAAAACATGTTTCCCCTTCAAAAAGGCTTCTTATTTATGAACTCTATATCATTCTCAAGGCATGGAATTACTTATTATTTCTATTTGTATGTTATTTGTCTTAGTTGAAAGCAAGGGGATGAATTTCATGATGCTTGGAGAGGATATCATACTTTATCTTTCCTTTTGAAAGTTGTCCCCAAAATCTAACAATCTATGCATCATAATTGTAAGGAAATTCTATGTTTTGACAGCTTACCGAAAAGTAGTACACGAGGTATAAAATGAAGGATTTTCAAGATGGCTTCCATGGCTTCCACCATGAAACCAACATACCATGTTCTTTTGGTCCCCAACAAAAGATTAAAAGCATTGATTCTATATTCAACAACATTGATTAAACAGAGTTTTGATTGATTTGTGTTGCTATGAAGTTGTAGAGGTCATAACAAAATAAATGGAAAGCCAATTGTAGGATGGCCAATTATAGAATTACCTAATCCTATGTGTTGTTTGCATATAATGCACATAACTAACTCATCTATGAGGTTTTTAGTGCTTTGCATCATCTATGTATAACAACAATAACATTGTTTATATAATAAGACATTTCTCATAAATGGAAAGGCACATGTGTGTACAATTTATTAAATCTTCTTTACCAAAACATCGATGAAAAATGATAACAAATGACATTACAAATAAATGAATTTTTTTTAATATTAAAATGAAACAAATTTTACAACCTAAATTGAAATATTAAAACCAATCTAAAGAAAAATCAAATAAGTTGGCCGTTAAAGAAATTGCAATATTATTGTCTAGAATGTAAGTAATAATAACATATTGAATGGTATTACATATCACCATTATTGCCTCCTCTCTTACAATATTATTGTTTAATAACATATTGAATGGTATTACATGTCGCCATTATTGCCTAATGTGTGGAGGGGGCTTGTAATTTGGTGTAACTTTAGATTTGAAAATTAAAGACGTTTGATGGTAGGATCAGATTAGAACAATTACTTAAATTGTAATTAGTGAATATTAATATGTCAAAAGTCAACTACTATAAACTATTATGAGTAAGTTAAGTGTTATGATTAAGTTAGATGTTATTTGTTCTTTATATATATAATTATAATCACTAGTTGTCTATGTCTTAATATTTCATTATCACTATTTTTTTTAATTAAACTAATCAATTTTAATAATACATTTATATAATCCTCCTGCCAATTAAAAATCAAATTCTAAAATATAAACAGGTATCAGTGTAATCATTATTTACAATAACGTGATTTTGCATATTTTTGTCACTATTTCCCACTACTTGTAATTGTAAGGAGTTGAGCTGGCTCAAAAGAATGTAATTATTATTTAAAATAATGCGATTTTGCATACGCTTTTCACTTTTGACCCGTTAACGCGTAATTTCCCGTTGATTAGTCTCGACACAGTGATTTGCCAGGTCGGCGGACCGTTAATTGTTAAAGCCGCCTACATTGTTGTGGATTAGTCTCGACATAGCCGTTTACCGGGTCTGTTCTTGTTAACCGTTGAATGATTCCAAGATCCATTGACCAGCTACCTTCTGCTTTTGATAAATTCTTCACGCCACTCCAACCACAACCACTGGCACATCCTAATTTACACCGACTTTGGCCAACCTGTGTCAGGCTTTGCTTCTTTTCGGCGCGGGAGCTAATTTCTAGACCATTTGCGTCTTATGTATTTTTTAAGGTAGGTTCGGTATTTTTTTTAAGGTAGGTTTGGTTGGAATTCGGTAACACTATTTGTTATTGGAAATGAAATTTTCAGTGTGAAAATTGTAATTTTTATTGTAAAAATGGATCTAAAAATCTTCATTATCTTTAAGCAGCCAAATCATACAATTACAATCACTAAAAACTATCATTTCAACAATTTCAATCAAATTTAAAAAAAAAAAAACTCACCAATTTTTATCTACAAATGGTCTAGATCAGTTTAGCTTCTGCTTTCTGTACCCGAGATTTCCATGCCAAGTCATCTACCGTTAAACCAGGGCATCAGCAAAGGACGATAGATCCGGTGCCAACATACACGTGTATGGTCTGATCTGGTCGGGTGCCCGCGTCCCGTTCATCCAAGAAAGGCATATCGACAACGACAGGCTGTGGAGTAGGGAGTCGGAACGCGGACAGATCGAAGTCGGTTAGAAGCGGTCCACATGGCCTGCTGGAGTGAGTAAAACGGTTCCTCATTGTGGTTGTTGCACTGCCTATATATTATATCAAGCCCTCCCTTCACAACTCCCTGCATCATCTCTGATAGTCTTCTTTCTCTTCTCGGGGAGCCTATTGATTTAATTTTTGACTAATAGATCGACTGCATAGAGTTGTATCGTTCGCCAGCAACAATCCGCAAACACGATGGGCCGATTCAGCGCACTTCTCTGCATCATTGTCATCTTAGGATTGATGAGCTCAGCCTCTCCCGCACCGGCACCAGCACCATCCCCCATTGCAGCAGCACCCAAGGCGTCACAGGTTCAATCCCCTACAGCGCCATCGCCCGCTTCTCTTCCTACTGCAACTCCACCCACTGTTTCATCTCCTGCCTCTGCTCCTTCTAAAGTTGCCACTCCACCAAGCTCAGCCTCCTCTCCCTCAGCTCAAACTCCAGCATCTGGCCCCTCGGCTCAAGGCCCAGCCACCGCTTCGCCACCGAGTCCCAGCAGCGGGGCTATCTCTACAGTCAGTTTGGAGAAGATGGCTATCTTAGGAGCCGCTTTGCTTGGAGGAGCTGCCTTCCTGCTTTAAGTAGCTGCATAATGCGGTCTCTGCATCCGCCTTGATTTGATTAGATAAAATGAGATCATTGTTCCTCTTTTCTATTATTTTCTATGATTCCACTCCTGCCTTGGCTTGACGGAGTGGATGGCCACCGTATTCATTGGACGTTCTTTATTGTATAATTAGTTATTGTTTATGTAGAATAAGCATTCTTTATTTAATCTTTGTACAATTTACAATGACTATTTTTATTCCGAACTTCAGATTGGGAATAATAACCTTTGCATGCATTCTTAAACAGTCAATCAATGCAGCCAAATCTTTGGCTAATGTGGAAAACACTAATGTATTACTGTTCATGGAACTGGAACAATTGATTTAAAGTCTTCATGATTTAGATCAATAATATATATCTTCGAGATCATAAAAAGAGCAATGTATTCTTCATATATGACAAATGGTAAATAACAATTTTTCTGACCATTAATTTGAAACTTCATGGGCTTTTGGTCTTCGAAAAATACCCAAAACTTCTGGTTGAAATCTAACAGGAAGACAAGCAGAGAAATTGAGATATCACTGAGATATCGCAGTACTCTGGCTGTCTTAGCATTCCAGCGTGGATAGAGAGCGCATCTTCGATGGTGGCCCATGGTTCATGAATCGGAGGTGGTTCTCTAAAAAGTTCTGGCAACCAGGTTTTGATCCCAAGTTTGATACCCCTAACCTTAACATGGTGCAAAATCTGCCTCCATTTTGAACGACAGAATCGAATGAACAACATGACTCTACTTCAAGATCAGTCGAAAATGAGTCGAACTACTCGACATTTTACTTATGAGAGAATATGCTTTTTTTTGTCATGGATTCCATAAATAAAAAGTGGAGAAACCTTTCGTTAACAAAAGTCTAAAGGTTGAGGAGCTTGCCGGAAAGAACAAACAATCGTGTTAATGGAAGAAAGAATTGTACTAAATAGTTTTCTCTGTGAAGAAAAGGAAATCCCCCTTAGTAGAATGGATTTGTATAATAATTAGACTGTGAGATTTATTTTTTTTAATATTTTTGTTAAAAGTGAACTATGATTTGTTTGATATATTGGGTATATGATTTTATGTGTTGGAGGTGGACCCTGAAGCACAAAAGTGATGAGATGTTTTGTGTTGAGCTAGAAGCTTTCGAGCATTTGAGTTATGAAACCTTTGTGTGAAGCACAAAAGTGATGAGATGTTTTGTGTTGAGCTAGAAGCTTTCGAGCATTTGAGTTATGAAACCTTTGTGTTGAGCAAAAAGCTCTGAGGCACATGAAAAGATAAGAATTGGAAATGTTGGGCATAAGCACTAGAGAATTCCAAGTTGATGTTGAGCATAAAATCTGGAACATCGGATCTTTGGTCATTGTATCCTTTGGTGTATCCTACAAATACATCATAAGCCGGATCTTTGGTTATTGTATCATTCGGTGTATCCTACAAATACATCATAACATTAGTGTTAAGCGATGAGCTCTCGAATTGCACTAAATTTGTAGTTCTGGATAAACACTAGAAATTACTAAAAAAATTAATATGTTGAGTGAAAACGACTCAAATAAAACATTGATCGCATCTTACTTATTTTTTTAAGTGCTTAACTAAAATTTCAAATTTGTGTATCTCAACAAGTACTAAAGAACTACCATGTTAAACAAGATAGTTTAACATGCAAGGAGGTTAAGAGTTGCATAACCTAGTTGACCTATCCCCTACCTAAAAGCCTTAATAAAAAAGTGACTATAAGCTAAAAGAAAAAGTGTCATGTGACTAGGGATCATGCTATATGATACCTAAATTAAAAATGTTAACAAAGATATATATATATATATATATATATAGTAAGTAGAAGTAATAATACTAGTAACATTGAATAATAATAAAAGGATCTATATATTATTATTATGACTAATGTTAATTAAATATTAAATACCTACAAGAGTCAAAGTAGGAACTAGTCAAAAGTTTCTAAGTTAAATTTAAATAAATATTAAAATTATCTAAATAAAGTAAAAATGATTATTTTAAGAAAACAAATGATTTTTGATTTAATTGTCTCTTTTCATGATCTATAAGGTTTGGGGATCTTTGGATTATTCCATAATTCTACTTCATTATTCTCAAGAGAGTTCTTGGAGAGTATTTTTCAAATTGATACAGAACTTTTTATCCCAGATAGGGAAGCCTTACTTTAGGAGCTTTAAGCTACTTGTATGTTGGAACCATTTCAGGGGGATAATGATTGAAACCAAGAACAATTTTGGGTCATGGTTGGGTGGAACGTGGTAGTTCCCAAGTTATTTGGTTATCTGAACAGAGGACATAACTGTCTATGTCCTTGTTATTCCATCCATTAAAATAGCTTCAACTTCTAGGCATGAGGTTTCTTCATTTTCCTTATAATTTACACGTTTTCTTATTAAATGAAGAGATTAAATTATGGAAGGATAAATAATATCTGTCTCCTATAGCAAAGTTATTATATTTACTCAAACATGATATACTAGTTAGGGAAATATATATATTATTCATGTTTGTAATGATAGAATGTCACCTATAGTCTTATCAGTTTTCAAAACCATAGGAGGATTTGGTCTCTGTTATTTTATGCATTATTCTTTCATCATTTATATGTTAAATTCAATCTTCTCTAAAGAACATATTGGTTTTAATAGAGTTAAGATTATTTAGGTTAGCTAGATTTATGATCATTGTCAAACTTATATACCAAAGTAAAACATAGATTTGAACTAATTAAACTCCTACTCTACATCTTCCACTTTTGGAAGATTTCATATTGCGCTTATTATTTTTTAACCATATTACATATAGCTGTTGCATAAACACTATGCATAAAATACAAATTAAATACTATCGCCGAAACTTAAACCATCATAGCATAAACAAGATAATCATAACAAAGTTAATTCTTAACCAAAATCTAAACAATATTTTTCCATTATAAAATTCCCTACATAACATGCCAGCCATCAACACCTATCAAGGTCCGGTCATAGGCATGCTTATTATATCAAATATCTTTACTATCTACTATGAAACTAAGAATCGAATTTATACATAATACAAACTAACTCTTAAAAAACATATCCATTTCAAAGATCCAGGATCGAATCCTGTTGGCATCTCTGCCAAAACGAAAACACACACACGCAGTATTGAAACACCAATCCACACATTCGACATCCAAATATTAAATCCTCTACGCTCACCTCTTATTTACAAAACAAAAACTATATCAAAAACATGCTAAGAATTCGATTTGTTGAACACCAATGTTGTAAATCCATACATGTTTCTACACAGACCGAATATAAACTACACTAACAGAACTAAATGCACACAGTAATATCCATAAATTTATACACAGAATGTGTATTCGCATGAGGGTCGATCCGTAGCTATCAAATCTCAACTATAAACCCCAACTTAAAAACCATAATCACTACTCTGTCAATGTTCCACATTAAATCAAACAATAAAATTTACATGCTGCGTTTCCTCATTACGGATCTTGGCCGAGAGGTAAAACACCACCATAATAACCATTAAAAACAAGAAACCAAACCATTTCAAATATAGAGAAGGAATTTATTAAACCCTACTTTCAACGTTGTTACAACCATGACTTCTAAACAACAAATACACAGTAGTAGGCCAAGCTTATGGCCATCACAATAATGAATTCTCATGCACGTTAAATATAAGCCCTATATCTCATAGTAATAAACAATTACAAGTAAACTACACACCATCATGATTCGACAGAGTGCCATTTCAAGCAATGGCACTGTCATAGTTTAGAACATCATTTAAAAAACAAAACACAGAGCTTCCATTAACTTATCAAACCATATGTTTAAATTATGAAACCAAAAAAAATTACAGAGCTGAGTCTCGTCTGGACAAATGTGGCCCAAAGGCGCCACATTTAAACTATCATCAAAATCTTATTTACACACGCATCCTTGGATTTCCATTAATGCAAGAGATCCATACAGCCGAACCCATAACGAAATATTCACAACATTAAACCTTTCAACACAAAGCTCAAAGCTTTGCTAAATATTTACACGTAGAGGTAACAAGCCTAAGCTATCGCAAGGCTTACCTGTGGAAGGGTATCGTAATAGTCTTGTAAACACCCATGACCTGCGAATGGAAGCCCCCCTATCACCTGCATTTTGGAAGAGAGTACTATCAGTAATATGCTAAAACCTCCACTCAAAGAAAACAATAGTATAATGCTGCAAACTAGACATAGAGCATACCTGCCAAGCGCAGGGTTAGTCTGCTCCTCCACACCATGATGAACCCCAAGAGCCAAACCATGCAGGAAACCAACAACAGACCAAATGAATCCCAAACCACGACAAAATCAATCTTAGGGTTCGTTTTCCCCCCATTTCAAGGAGTATTATTTGTGTCTCCCTGTCTTCCACCATCGACGTAATTTTTAACCACATGCATATAGTCAAAACCCAGCATTGTGATTTTGTATTAAAACCCCCATTAAAATCCTCATTGGAATAACTAAGCCATGGTTTCATGGCATATAGAATGGCTTAGTTTCATGGCATATAGAATATGCCATGAAGGGTTTACCACATAAACCATAATATTTACAAAGTTTAATATAATGTTTGTTAAGTCTTATGACTTAATCCTATAACCTTAGGCATTAACACAATTCAATTTATATGTTATAAATACATAGCAAAGGGATAAAAATTATCACAGTCCCAATCTACAAGAATAATGTCAACCAGATAGATTCAGGGCTTACAAACCCAACTCTGCGTAAACAATAGTAGTAGGAATAGTTAGGACAGGACTTGGTCCTTTTGTCTTCGATAGGCATATGATAGTATAGCATGGATAACATGCTGCAGGATGCCATGGTTAGCTGTCGTAGCAATTTTTCGCCATCTAATGAACCTGCACAAAGAAATGAAAAGTTTGCATTAGTTCAACATGAACTAAGTAAAACCCGTAACAGCAGGTAGAACCAGTTACCTCTCCAAGTGGTCCCATAAAGGATACACATCCCGCCACTCCACCCCTTGATAGTTAAAGATAAAGTCAGAACTTAACATAAACAATTAAAAAGAATTATAACTAGGAATTCATATACAACTGAATGAGCATACAAACACGTAGGATAAATGGTAATCAATAAAAAGAGTAATCAATTAAACCAATTCAAGTAAAATAAACATAGTGCATAATTACATCAGCAGTTACATAGGAAAGGCATAGAAAGGTAAGGACAACTCACGACACTTCGAATTAGTAAACAAATGAACAACACATTCCGCAGAATATGAATTAATGTCCATAATAGGTAGTATTTAACTAGTATACATTTTTTTTTCAAATTTTGGGGACATTACAAGTGGTATTAGAGCCCAATTTCAACACTAAGGGACCTAATGGGCGTGCCAAACATTTGTTGCAGAAAATAAATTATGATTTTGAAATTTTTTAACTAACAGAAAATTTCATGTTATTAAAATGTTAAACTTGCAGGATTCAAAAAATAGTTCAGATCATGAACACATATGAAGACAACAATCGACAAGGAAAATTGAATATGCCCACACGCAAAGAAGAACTAGTGGTTGAATTAAATTCTGATATACTGAAAACCATATAAAGTCTTCAAAAGACTTATAGAATTTCAAGGATGATAATATGAATGAAAGAAAAGAACAACAAACAATTAATGAAGCTTTGCTGCGGAACATGATTGGAGGAATCCCACAGGGAAAACCCACTCACTCAACCAACAAGTTCAAGAAAAAGTTCTGTCATAAACAGGACAGCAACTCAAATGTAGAAGGAAAAGAAGAACTCACCCGTGAACCTCTAGAAAGAGATTATCACAGTATTTCTAGTGACAATTCTCTTTCTCATTGCAGAAAGAAACAGAGAAATGAAGACGACCTCTAAGGAGAGTTTAAAAAGATAAGAGCCCCAACCTATGAAGGGGAGATGAACACCGGGAAAAAAGATGAGGAATGGCTTCTCGGTATGAGCAAACACTTTCGAGTACACCACTACTCGAGTGATATGAAAGCCAGTCTATCCATTTATAATTTAAATGGAAAAACAACTAGATGGTGGAGAGATCTAAAGCATACCAAGAAAGATGAGGTAAAAGAAATATGATGGAGTAACTTTCACAAGATTTTTCAGGAAAAAAATACATGTCGAAAATGTTCTTCGACAAGAAGGTGAAAGAGTTTCACAAGTTAAGAATGGGTTCCATGACTATGGATTCTTTTATTAACATATGTTTGGATCTGTTACATTATGTGCCACACATAAAGGATGAAGAAGTGAAAATACAACAGTTTTTTGGATGTCTTCCTCCCAATATTTGGGAGATGATTGAATTTGACATCCCTAAAACAGTGGACACCACCCTACAGAAAGCTAGGATTTGCTATGAGCATCGAAAACTGATGCAAGAGAACCTCAATAGAAGCAGACACAGGTCTGGGACCTTCTCGGACAACTGTAAACCGGGTTTCAACCCATCGCCTTACAAAAAATAGAACAATAGTTTTCCAGCCAATAAGAACTTCAACAAGACATGTATAAAGTCATATGTACCAGCTCCAAATGCTACAAACCAGCAACAAATGGGGGAGCCAATGTTGCCCCGATGCAAATCAAATGCTGGAAATTCCAAGGGCCCCATTATGCCCTAGACTGTAAAAACAAGACCAATGGAGTCTTGTACAACTTACAAGAAGAACTAACGGTGGAGGACAAAGCTGGAACAACGCAAATTTATGCAGCCTTGGATGGCTGATAAAAAGACCATCAGGCTACCATGGTTGAGATAGAAGGTAAGGTTTTCAACACTTCTATTTAAATATTGATTGACCCCGGTGCTTGTCAAAGCTATTTATCACTTAAAATTGTTGATGTATGTAAACTAGACAAAGTTAAACATGAGAAACCCTAGCTAGTGCAATTAGCCATGGGTATGAAATGAAATATTTCTGAAATCGTTACAAGTTGTGAGGTAAACCTGAATGGTTTTTATGCTAGAATAAACCTAAACGTCATACCCTTAGGATCATATGATATACTTATCAGCATGGACTGGTTGGAACAGAACCATGTCATGCTCGATTGTTTACACAAGTCAATCTTGTGTACATATAGCTAAGGGAATCAAGTAAAGATTCAAAGCATACCTAAGAAAGCTTTCATAAGGAATATTTCCGCTTTACAAGCAAAGCCGTGCTTTAGGAGATGCTGCAAACTGTTTGCAGTAAACATCCAGGATATAGAAGCTAAAAGTGAACAACACATCAAGGAATTTCCATTTCTCATATACTTCACGGACGTATTTCCTGAGGAAATCCTAAGATTACCACCAAAATGAGACTTATATTTTTCCATAGAACTGACACCAGGGTCAGTTTCGGCTTCAAAATACCCTTACTGCATGAGTGCACCATAGTTGGTGGACCTCAAACTGCAGTTGCAGGAGTTGATTGAAAAGGGATATATCCGACCGAGTGTGTCCCCTTAGGGAGCACTGATACTTTTCATAAAGAATAAGGATGATATGATGCAGATGTGCATCGATTTCCGCCAACTTAACAATATGAATATCAAGAACCGATACCCACTCCCTAGGATCGATGACTTGTTCGATCAAATAGGAGGAGTCAAGATATTTTCAAAGATTGAATTGCGGTCTGGATACCATCAAGTACGGATCCATGATGATGATATTCATAAAACCGTCTTTCGTACAAGGTATGACCACTACGGGTTTGTAGTAATTCCTTTCGGGTTGACCAATGCACCCACAAACTTTATGTGTATGATGAACAATATCTTCAGTAAATACCTGGATAAATTTGTTTTGGTCTTTATAGACGACATCCTAGTTTACTCTAAGAATAAATAGGAACACAAGGACCATCTCTGCATAGTTCTACAGGTGTTACGGGAACACCAACTCTACGCCAAGTTAGTAAATGTGATTTTTACAAACCACAGATACAGTACTTAGGTCACATCATCTCCGAGAAGGGGATAGTTGTGGACGCAGAAAAGATTAAAGCCATAGAGGATTGGCCTACCCCCACTAGTGTCACTGACATTAGGTCCTTTTTGGGCTTAGCTAGCTGCTACCGAAAGCTCATTGAGAAATTTTTGAGGATAACTTGTCCCATTACTGCTTTGCAAAAGAAGGTGAACAAGTTCTTATGGACGGCCAAGTGCGAGGAAAGTTTTCAAAAGCTTAAACAACTTTTGACGACTGCACCAATACTACGAATTGTGCACCCCGATGGGGATTTCGTTGTTTGCACATATTCAAGCAAGGAAGGGTTCGAAGGAGTCCTCTTGCAGAAAGATTTCGTGATCTATTATGAATCGTGGAAGTTAAAAGAAAACGAACATAACTACCCCACCCATGATCTTGAGTTAGAAGCCATCATCTACGCCTTGAAGATGTGGGGGCACTACCTCATGGGGAAGAAATTTATTCTAAAAACAGACAATATGAGTCTGAAGTATTTATTTGAGCAACCAGATCTGAATGCAAGGCAGGCCATATGGATGGCTTTCCTTAGCGAGTACCATTTCAAGCTAAAGTATATAAAAGACAAGGAGAACAAAATTTTTTATGCTGTAAGCAGACGAGCTCATATGATATATGATGTGACTTTAAGTCAAACCGATTCGGATTGACACAAGGATTAGAATGACCAATGGAGTTGACCCTTTCTATGTTGAAATCCTTAAGAAGGTCTAGGAGGATAGGTTGTTTCAAAAACAAAAAGAGTACAAGGTAGATGAAATGGGACTATTGTGGTCCAATGAAAGATTATACATTCCGGAAGGAGGGGACATCAGGTCCAGCATCCTCACGAAATTTCATCGGACACCCTACTATGGGCATCTGGGATACCAAAAGATGATATCCGCAGTGAGGAAACACTTTTTATGGCCTAAGTTAAAGGCCGACATAACATTGTTTATCGCAAAATGTCAAAAATGTCAGCTGGTTAAAGCTGAGAACTAGCATCCTTCGGGATTGCTGCAGCCATTACTCATTCTAGAATGGAAGTGGGAGGTCATTAGTATGGATTTTATTACACGTCTGCTAAAGAGTAAGAAGAAAAATGATTCTATCTTTGTAGTAGTTGACAGGCTGTCAAAAGAAACACACTTCATTCCAGTGAAGTCGACCTATAAGGCAGTACACATTGTCGACATATTCTTAAAGGAGATATTGAGATTGCACAAGATACCAAAGGAGATCATCTCAGATCGAGATACAAAGTTTATCTGGAATTTCTGGAGATCCTTATTCTCTGAATTAGAGATACAATTGAACTTTAGTACTGCTTACCACCCACAGACTGACATGAAGATAGAATGGGTAATCCAGATTGTAGAGGACATTCTTAGGATGTATGTCATGAATATCCCCACCAAGTGGGAATATTACCTACATCTTGCAGAGTTTGCATATAACAACAGATACCATACCTCCTCCAAGATGAGTCCCTTTGAGGTATTCTATGGAGAGAAGTGTAGAACACCGGTTACTTGGGATAGCCCGATGGATCGGTTCATGTTAGGGCCCGATTTACTAAAGGACTTGGAACAATTGGTTACCAAGATCCAACTAAACCTTAAAGAAGCATAAGATCGCTAGAAGAGTTACGCGGATAAGAAAAGAAAAGATAAATATTATCAGATAGGTGACCATGTTTACTTGAAAGTAAAAGCACCAAGATTTTATGGACCCTTTGAGATACTGGCCAAGAGAGGTCTAGTGGAATATGAACTAGCTTTACCTGGTCACATAAGAGTTCAAAATGTTTTCCATGCATCCTTATTAAATAAATATGTTTATTATACTAAACATGTGATTGATTGGTCCTTGTTATAGGTGGAACATGAAGGGGAGTTTGTACATGAACCCCTTCATATACTGGACAAGAGAGAGGTGCAACTTAGGAAGTGCACCATAGTCCAGTTGAAAGTGCAATGGAAGCACTTTGAGGCTGATGAGGCTACTTGGGAGAATGAATCCACCATGAGAGAGGCTTACCCTACCTTATTTCATAATTTTCATTTCAAGTCCCTAGAACACCAGGGATGGTGTTGTTCTAAGTGGGGAGGGACGTAATATCCCAAATTTTTGACCTAACATGTATGGTCATAAGCCCCATTTCTTATGATGTTGCTTTGATGTTTTAATTTGTATATTGGGAATAAGACCCCACTGTACATCAAAATGATGATTTGTTTGATATATTGGGCGTAAGCCAATTGCATATGTTTTATGTATACGATTTCATGTGTTGGGCGTGGACCCTGAAGCACATAATTGATGAGTGTTTTGTGTTGAGCGAGAAGCTCTAGAGCACATGAGTATTTGATGATTTGTGTTGAGAAAGAGGCTCTGGAGTGCATGACTATTTTAAATCTTTGTGTTGAGCGAGAGGCTCTGGAGCACATGAGTTATGAAACCTTTGTGTTGAGTAGGAAGCTCTAAAGCACATGAAAAGATAAGAATTGGAAGTGTTGGGCATAAGCCCTGGAGCATTCCAAGTTGATGTTGAGCATAAGCTCTGGAACATTGGATCCTTGGCCATTGTATCCCTAGGTGTATCCTACAAATACATCCTAGCATTAGTGTTGAGCGAGGAGCTCTAGAATTGCACTAAGTTTGTAACTCCCTGTTTCTTAGCATTGAGTATGGGCTCTGGATAAACGCTAGGAGTTAGTGAAAATATTAATATGTTGAGTGAAAACGATTCTGATAAAACATTGATCGCATCTTACTTATTTTTAAGTGCTTAAATGAAATTTCAAATTTCGGTATCTCATCAAGTACTGAAGAAATACCATGTTAAACGAGGTAATCCAACATGCACGGAGGTTTAGAGTTTCCTAACCTAGTCGACCTAGCCCCTACATGAAGGTCTTAATAAAGAAGTGACTATAAGCTTTAAAAGAAAAGTGTCACGTGACTAGGGATCATGCTATATGATACCTAAAGTAAAAATGTTTACAAAGATATATATATATGTGTGTGTGTGTGTGTGTGTGTGTGTGTGTGTGTGTGTGTGTGTGTGTGTAAAAGAGAAAGTACAAGTAATAATACTAGTAACGATGAATAATAATGAAAGGATCTATATATTATTATTATTACTAATGTTAATTAAATATTAAATACCTACAAGAGTCAAAGTAGGGACTAGTCAAAAGTTCCTAAGTTAAATTTAAATAAATATTAAAATTACCTAAATAAAGTAAAAAGGGTTATTTCAAGAAAACAAATTATTCTTTATTTAAGTGCCCATTTTCCTAAAAAGTCTATCTATAAAGACCCATGCCAAAGAGAGGCTTAGGGATCTTTGGATTATTCCATAATTCTACCCAATTATTCTCAAGAGAGTTCTTGGAGAGTGTTTTTCCCAAGAGGAAAAGAAAACTAATACAAAACCTATTATCCTAGATAGGGAAGCCTTACCTTGGGATCTCTAAGCTACTTGCATGTTGGAACCAGCTCAGGGGGATCCAGATTGAAATTAGGAATGGTTCTGGGTCATGGTTAGGTGGAACGTGGTAGTTTCCAAGTTATTCCGTTATCTGAACAGAGGACTGAACTGTCTATGCCCTTGTTAATGTTGTGTGTTTGAGTGTGCATTGTTTCCAAACATTAAAATAGCTTCAACTTGCAAGTATGAGGTTTCTTGATTTTTCTTTATAATATACACAGGTTTTCTTATTAAATGAAGATATTAAATTCTGGAAGGATAAATAGTATCTGTCTGCTATAGCTAGGTTATTATATTTACTCAAACATGATATACTAGTTAGGGAAATATATATCGTATTCATGTTTGTAATGATAGACTGTCACCTATAGTCTTATCAGTTTTCAAAACCATAGGAGGATTTGGTCTCTATTATTTTATGCATTATTCTTTCATCATTTACATGTTAAATTCAATCTTCTCTAAAGAACATAATGGTTTTAATAGAGTTCATATTATTTAGGTTAGCTAGATTTTTTATCATTGTCAAACTTTATACAAAAGTAAAACATAGATTTGACTAATTAAACTCCTACTCTACATCTTCCACTGCTGGCAGATTTCATATTGCCAGTAGGCTTGTTATTTTTTAACCATCGAAACTATTACATATAGCTATAGCATAAACACTATGCACAAAATACAAATTAAATACTATTGCTGAAACTAAACCATCATAGCATAAACAAGATAAACATAACAAAGTTAATTCTTAACCAAACCCCAAACAATATTTTTCCATTATAAAATTCCCTACACAACATGCTGGCTATCGAGACCTATTAAGTTATTGCCATATGCACGCTTATTATATCAAATATCCTTACTATCTACTACCAATTTAAGAATTGACTTTATACATAATACAAACCAACTCTTAAACAACATATCCATTTAAAAGATCCAGGATCAAATCCTGTTGGCATCTCTTCCCAAACGAAAAATACACACACGCGGTATTGAAACAACGATCCACACATTTGACATCCTAGGATCGAATCCTGTAGGCTCACCTATTATTTACAAAACAAAAACTATATCAAAAACATGCCAGAAATCAAATCCTGCAGGATTCGATTTGTAGAACACCAACGCTGTAAAGCCATACAAGTTTCTACGTAGACCAAATATAAACTATGTTAATAGAACTAAATGCACAGAGTAATATCCATAAATTTATACACAGGCTGCGTATTTGCACGAGGGTCGAGCCATAGCTATCAAAGCTCAACAATAAACCCCAGCTTAAAAAACATAATCGCTACTTTGTCAATGTTCCACAATAAATCAAACAACAAAATTTACATGCTGCGTTTCCTCATTACAGCTCTTGGCCGAGAGGTAAAACCCCACCATAATAACCATTAAAAACAAGAACCCGAAACATTTCAAATACAAAGAAAGAATTTATTAGACCCTAGTGTCAATGCTGATACAACCACAACTTCTAAACAACAAATACGTAGCAGTAATCCAAGCTTACAACCATCACAATAATGATTTCTCGGGCACGTTAAATAAGCCCTATATCTCATAGTAATAAACAATTACAAGCAAACTACACACCGTCATGATTTGATAGAGTTCCATTGTAAGAAATGACACTACCATAGTTTAAAACATCATTTAAAAACCAAAATGCAGAGCTTCGATTAACTTATCAAACCATACGTTTAAATTACAAAACCAAAAACAATTACAGAGTTGAGTCTCGTTTGGACAGACATGGCCCGAAGGCCCCACATGTAAACCATCGTCAAAATAATATTTACACACGCAACCATGGATTCCCATTAACAAAAGAGATCCATACAGTCGAACCCATAACCAAATATTCACAACATTAAACCTTTCAACATAGAGTTCAAAGCTCTGCTAAATCTTTACACAAGGAGGTAACAGGCCTAAGATATCGCAGGGTTTACCCATGGAAGGGTACCATAGACATTCTTGTAAGCACCCATGACCCACGAATGGAATCCCCCCTGTCACCTTCATTTCGAAACAGAGTACTATCGAAAGTATGCTAAAACCTCCACCCAAAGCAAACAATAGTATAACGATGCAAACCAGACATAGAGCATACCTTCCAAGCACAGGGTGAGTCTACTCCTCCAACCCGTGATGAACCCCAAGAGACAAACCGTGCAAGAAACCAACAACAGACCAAATGAATCCCAAACCACAACATACCCAAGCTTAGGGTTCATTTTCCCCCCATGCCAAGGAGTATTAATTGTGCCACACTGTCTTCCACTATCGACGTAATTTTTAACCACATGCATATAGTCCAAACCCCAACATTACGATTTTGTATTAAAACCCTCATTAAAACCCTCGTTGGCATAGTTAATCCATGGTTTCATGGCATATGGAATATTCCATGAAGGGATTACCACATAAATCATAATATTTACAAAGTTTAATATAATGTTTGTTAAGTCTTATGACTTAAGCCTATAACCTTAGGCATTAACACAATTCAATTTATATGTTATAAATACTTAGAAAAGGGATAAAAATTATCACAGCCTGTTGGAAGCCAGCAACAACCCCTTCACTTCTCATTAAGATGAAGGGGGATCAGCTTTGTCTATGATTTACCAATTTAAAATTATAAAAGAGCACCTTCAGAATATTTGATTCTGAAGGTACTCTCAATCAAAGAAGAGTAAAATGATATTTTAGGAGTTGGTGGAAAATGTTCGTGAACTTGGCAATTAACAGCTATCAGTTAGTTTCATAAATTTTCATGTAATCAATTCAATCACTAAGTTTAATTTATATGATTATTTATGATTTAAGAAACTCGAGACAATAGTATGCCAAGAGAAAATCAACAAAAACACATCTTGTGTTTATTTAAAAGCTGGATATGGTAAGGTATTATGAGTCCTAAACTCTTAGAACTAAAGGTAACTCATTTAATCAAAACTCTTATTAAACCTAATGTTCATATTCCATATGTAATGCCTTACCATGACTTTGTAAATATTGTATATATGTAGTTAGTAAATAAAATAACTATCATATGATAATTTTACCACTTAGTTTCTTATCAAGTTTGATTTCGGATATTAATTGATAAGATTTTGGAAAGATTTAAAACTAAAATCTATGAAATTTTATGTATATGACATATGTATTAAATCAAGCCATTTGCTAGTTATCATGCTAAACATTAGGGTGTGATTTCGTTATCATATCGCCTTGAATGCTACCACCTTTCGCGCTAAAACTAGAGAAGACCATTAATTGACAGAGTTTATGAAGAGCCATGTGTCAAATTGATAACGCTTGTCACTTGAATCGTTGAGTTGGCATAGAGATGTGGCTTGTACTTCATGATAAATGGACAGTTGTGAATATATTGATGTATCAAGATTCAATGTTGATAGTCATTCAGTTTCATAACAATGTACGTGCTCATTATGACCACTGTAAGTAATCAATGTTTGAATTTATGATCCGTCAATCACAAGATCCCTGGTATGTAGATTTAGTTAAATTTCACTGCCAGTCATGGATGGGTCGTGGTTAAACATGCATATATTATAATATAATGTTGGATGTAGCGTTCATCATTGTTAAAGTTATGCTAAAATGGCTGAGTCCAAGATCTCATATCAGTTAGATCCAAAGCATGCGAAGTTTGCACATCATGTCATACACTTGGATACCTATTCCCTCCCTATTCACATCACCATTCAATTCATTCCAAAACCAGGGTAGTGTAGAGGAGGTTATGGCTCCGTTGAACCGCTTCGAAATCTCTGGTTCAGAGCTCATAGAAGTAGACGAAAAGATAGCCTTGCGTTTTGAGAAAATTGGGTGGGGGCATTTCTTTAAGTGTTTTGACGGCCATCATGCAGAGGTGACAAAACTGTTTGCCATGAATTTAAAAGACGACGTTGTGCAGATAAGGGGTTTTAAGTTCGTTATCAACGAAGACAAGATTGCAGAGGCAACTAAACTTCCACAAGTTGGGGAATGCTAGGTCAAAGGTAGTAGGGTTAATAAGAAAAGGTGTTTATCTCTGCTGCTGCCATTGCCCGATAATACTAAACTGAAGATAGGTGTCCCTGTCAATTTTTTGAAGCCTGAATGGATATCTTTTTACAAAATTCTGGTCAGGTATGTGTCCTGCGATGGACGTTTCTCCCATTTACACTATTACCATTTAAGACTCCTATTAGCATTACAGGGTTGTAGGCTTAACCTGCCATTTTATTTATGGAAAAGTTTAAAGAAGATGTCACAGGCGGTTCGAAGTTTTAATAACCCTGATAGAAGTCTTTTTCACCACGGATTAGTCAAAATCATAGCGCAACATCAATTGTCTTTAAATGGCAAGACATGGGATGAATTTTTAACTGAGTGTGATTTAGGGCCGACCCAATATTGGCCGGATCCCTCTCCAAAAACCCGTAGGAAAAGAAAGGCTGCTAAGCCTGAGGTTAATAACGCTCCTGAAACTGAATCTGAGGGAAAAGGGCTCAGTGAAGCCAATCTATCTATAAATGCTGGGGTTAGTAATGACAATGTCGAAAATACAGTTCCCGGTTGCTTTGAAGCAGTCTTGAATCAGCCCTCATCTGATAGATGTCCTTGTACTCCTGCAAAAACAGAGGAAAAGTTAACTGAAAACAAAACTATTAACCTTGTTGATTGTAAAAATCTCACCGAACTAGCTAGTCCTCGTAAACATGACAGCGAGTCTATGTATAAGCTAGATCATCTAGCTCAAGTATGCTGCGATAAAGGAGGGTTTGAGTCAGACAATCTTGTGTTTTCAAGGAGGGTTACTAGGAGTATGAAACCTTCAATTTTGACTCCTATGGATAATCGACAGAATACTCAGCCTGCAGTCATCCATATTGAAGACGATATTCCATCGTCGATCCCTGATACTACTCAGATAAATAATCTCAATTTTATAAAAGATAATGGTGCGAAATTGGGTAAGGCCGAGGTCGCTCAATCATGTATGAACACCTGCATTGCAGACCCTGAACCATCTTTTATCAATCTTCAGTCATCTAGTCAAAACATTGATGACTCTAATTCTCCTTGGGTAGCCAATAATGAAGAAACCCTACAACAAGTACTAGATAAGACATACCAGAACAAGATTACAGAGTTGAAGGATGAACTTAAGCATTGTCAATCTAATGCAGCATTGATAGAAGAAGAAAATAGAACATTTATAGAGGAGTTGCTAAGTTGGATTAGCAGGTGGAAAGAAGTGAATACTAAAAAGAATCAATATAAAACAGCAAAGAGGTCAATAATAGATACGAATCAACACCTACTTGGGCAAATAGAAAAATAGAAGTTAAAGATTATCAGGCTAAAAGCCAAATTAGCAGAAGCACGAAGAGTAGTTGATCTTCAGAGTAGAACTTGATGATTATGCTCATTTCTTATGTCACTGTCAAACAAGTAATAAAATATTTTGTTATGCATGCCTGTAAAATCACAGATTTTACAGGCATACATTTAAATTTTGGTTTATTTTGTTACATCTGTTTTTACTGGTTTTAATGAGATGCTTTGTTTGTTTGAATACAGGTGTATATTTCATTACTATTCTCCAAAATTTCAGGACATTGTTAATGTGTTGGCTGGGAGATGTGGCTGTTTGTTGAAGGTTGAAGTTTCAACAATGGCCATGAATTTACCAAGTACCTTCAAATCAACAAACATTCAGGCTAGTCGTTTTTCTGTTTATAATGACAGGTGTTTAATAAAAGAGATTCGATTCTCTTTTTAGTTATAGGAACCCTATAATGTTGCATGTAACATTAATGGGGAAAACTGAATCATAGTATTATATAAGTTAGGAATTTTGGTGAACAAATAGGGATGGAGTGTTTGAAGAAAACATACTTGAAACATATTTTGTTGCTGGTGTTGTTTCATTCCTGAAGTTGAATCTTTGGATGTGAGATACAACTGGACATATACAGACTGATATCATTACTGGTATTATTGTTTTGGATATATTATATATATTTCAACATCTTATCTTCTATTTTAATATTAATACAGTATACTTTGCTATACTTGTGTTCAATTATCATTTTCACTTTGTCAACTCAATATCGCATTTTGAACAAATATATCGTTATGATTGTGTTTATTAGTATTTTTACTATAAACTTAAGCTATAATGATATACACTTCTGTCTGTTAAAAATATCATTTGTATTTTTACAGTGATTTTATATTAGACATCATCTTTGGATTCAAATAGCTATGTTGATCATTAATTATTAATTAATTTCAGAAAACTAAAATAGCTATTTATTTTCATTTTTTCTGTTCAGTTATTGGATAACAAAGCGACTTATCATGTATAATTTAAATGATTCTATTTAAATTATGCACTTTGTCTTTCTGTACATCTTTTATTAATTAATAATTAATCTAGTATTTAGAGACGCTCTCAACTGAGATAGTATAGTTAGTGTTAAGTTTTATTTTAGTATATTTCAGTTAACAACTGTTAAATCAATTCGTATAATTGTAGCATACTTTTTACAAGTCTTTATATTCAGAAAAATCTTCAAAATTTGGAGTCTTTCCTCAAGAAAGCAAACATAAGATAGTTTAGATAGTTGAAACTAATTATAGGATTCATTTAAGTAGAAATAACATTAGGATAGGTTAGATTTTGCTGATTTTAATTTCTCCTTAAGAGAAAAATCAGCTGGTAGCAGGACCATAACCTGCGAGGTTTTGTTAATTTAAACACACTGGACGCTGCTTTAAGCTGATTGTGTGGGAAAAACCTCCTTATTGGCCTAGGTCAGAAAATCAGGCCAAAAAATGGTGCTAGAAGGAGGGCATGTTATTGAGTAATGGCAGGTAAAACTAATGAAACATTTCCAACCAGCCAACAACTTCCAGAAGTCAATAGATCACCATTTTTAGAAACTGTTAGGAACATTCTCGAGTGTGATCCTGTCACCTCTCCCTTTACTCCTGCACAAAGCACTCAAACTTTAGAAGAATCAAGACATATTCTTACATGAGCATACGCTAATCAGCTTGGCATATCCCTAATAGATTATGGTCTACCTAGACAGCAGTGACATAATCCACAATTGACCATAGTTACGCAAGATTTAGAAATAGCTGATAGTACTCCCCACCATCAGGTTGAAATACATCAAAGGAAGATTACCCAAACCAATACTGCTAGAAGACTAATTGCAGGAGGCGGTTTTGATCAGCCACCTTCTCCTCCCGAATCACCACCTGATAGTCCAAGACCATCCAATTCAGGAAGTTCTTCAGGTTCTGAAAGAAGTCCAATGGCAGGAAATGTACCTGTAGGAGGAGGAGGCAATCCTCCACCTAATCCACCAAATCCTCAACTCCCTTGGCTAAGAACAACTGCTGTAGCAGTCCCTGGTATATAGCACCCATTGCCTAAACACTCAGATAAAATCCTCCCTAAGTTTAACAAAGATGGCAAAGAACCGACAGAGGTGCATGTTGACAAATTCATGTTGGCTGTTCAAACTTTGAACGTTCAGCATGAAAATGTAGTTTGTCGATTGTTTCCTCTAACGTTTGAAGGACGACCTTCTACCTGGTATTTTTCATTAGTACAAGGATCAATCACAAACTGGGGGGAATTTAATAAAGCCTTTATAGATAGATTCAGGGAAGATAAAACACCTGCTCTTTTAGCTCTAGAGTTATCTAGGATTAAAATGGAGCCTAAAGAAAGAATTAAAGATTTCAATCAAAGGTTTCTGACATTAAAAAACAAAATTCCAATTGCTTCTCAACCTCCCGAGGATATAATTATTGAAAATTATACGTCAGCCTTACCTAAATATTCTGGGATGTTCGTGAAGAGAGCTGGAAAAACAACATTAATAGAAACATTTGAGGAAGCCATTAAAGTCGAGAAGGATTCTATGTCCTATGAACTAGATAGAAGTGGGAAATATGATTCTTTTCCTCGTAGGAAGACTGAAAAGCTCAATTCAGAAAAAGACAAAGCATTTGACATAGAACAACTGCAAAATTCTATTCGAACATTAACCAATGAGGTTGTAGGGTTAAAGAAAACCAATTTTGAAGCTTCTCCTTCTAGACGATATTTCAGAAACCAGTTTAGACAAAACCCAAATACAAATAATAAAAATACCCCACCTGACATAGCAGCAAACGAAGAGATTTTTAATACCATTCGAGCTGTTTTATCTTTGTCTGAAACTCCTTCTAGTCAAGAAATAATTGAAAACGAAGAAGAAGAGGAATCAGAAAATGATGAAGAATCTGAGGAACCTCAACAAGTTAACGGTCATTTTTGGGACAGTCTTGTGAAAGAGCATGAGACTAAAAGTCCACCTACAGGAAAACATGCCTATAATACTCATAGTAGGGCATTTGCAAACACTCCCGGTGCTTCAAGTTCTACTACAAATAATGACAACAATAACTCACAACCCAATAAACAAGCTCAATCCGGCAAGCAGACTCAATCAACCAAAATTACCCAGCCTATTCAAAATGCTCCTAAATTAGATTTACAATATGATATCATTGAAGATTTAAAGAAGACTCTTGCAAACATTAGTATGTACGATCTTCTTCAAATCTACCCAATGCCTAATAGTCATGTTATAAATCCCGCAGTGAGTTCAATTATTCCTAATGCAAAACAAAATGTTGCTGCAAACAGTTCTAATAATGATCCAACAGCAACTGAAAAAGGAAAAGCAATGGCTGACAAAGCTTCGTTGATAGGTAAGAATTCTAAATCAACCACACCTCCATTCTTACTTACCTTTGAAATTTTCAATAGGAATGTTCATAACTACATGGTAGATTCCGGAGCATCCTCCAATGTGATGCCTTTATCAGTATGCAAGAAATTGAATGGGAAATATGTTCCATCTAATTCATAAATAACTCAATTGGACAGGACAAATGTAAAGGTTGTAGGGGAAATGAAATATGTCTTAGTTAGGATTGCTTGTAACCCTTCGGTTTATCAAATTATAGATGTTGTTGTTACTGATATTCCAGATGCATACGGGCTGTTCTTAAGTAGGGATTGGTCTCAACAGCTGAACGGTTTCTTTGCCACTGATTGGTCAACATTGTGGTTACCTAAGAACGGAAAGTCAAATCAGATAAGGATAAATAGAGAAAGATATATGAAACATACTGTCACAGAACTGCATGATCCTAGCAAACCTGTTTTATTTTCAGATTGTATTATGGGGAATTACATGTATGAATTAGGATTCGGTAATTTTAAAGTTGAAAATTCTGCCTTTTCTGAAAATAAACAGCAATCTGAAATTAGTAACGTGACATCTGTTTCTCCTAACCCTTCACTCAAGGAAACCATTAATGATGTAGATAATCTGAATATTGTGAATATTATAGAAAGTAAAGTGATTGTGCATAGTTCTATCTGGACCTTATATTTCGATGGTGCGAAATCTAAAGAAGGAGTAGGAGCTGGTTGCTTGCTAGTTGACCCTCAGGGAAATAAAACATGTATAGCTTGTAGGATGGAATTTAATTGTACCAATAATACGGTGGAATATGAAGCTTTAATACAAGGCCTGAAAAAAGCAATTGATTTGGGCATCAAAGAATTAATTGTGTACGGCGACTCCAAGATCACTGTCAGAGAGGTTCGTAACTCTATTCACTGCCTATCTGAACATTTACAGAGTTATCAACGGGAGGTATGGAACCTTATCTCACATTTTGATGCATTTAACATTAATTATGTTCCTAGAATTCAAAATCAAGAAGCAGTTTTGTTGGCAAACGTAGCAACAAAGTTAATTCCATCAGAAAATCTTACACCAGATTTCTTTTCTGTTGAATTGATTTTTAGACCTTCCATACCTGATAATATATTTAACTGGCGTGTATTTGACAATGATGTGCAGGTACTGATTTTTTTGATGAACGAGGATACCTTTAAGGATTCAGCAATTGATGAAGTCACTCATGACGAAAATCTGCGGGATTTTTCGGTAATAAATGATTTTTGTTCAGTTGAGAAGGCTTTCGAACAGGTAAAACTAGTCCCTAATTCAGTACTAAGATTAGAAAAGTTCTTTGATTTGCAGGATAAGTTTAGGTTTGTTCCTAATTGTAAAACTAATAGCTCTCGAATGAGGTATGAAACCATCAATTTAGGAACAGAATTGAATCCCCAAACTATAAATCTTGGATTAGATTGTGACCCTGTAGAAAAAAAAACTTTCATGAAATTGTTTAAGGAGTTTAAAGATGTCTTTTCTTGGACATATGACGACTTGAAAACTTTCAACACACAAGTCATGCAACATATAATTCCAATTAAACAGGAGTCAAAACCTTTCCAACAAAAGTTAAGGAAATATCACCCGTCGTTAGAACCAACAATAAAAAAGGAACTCGATAAATTGTTAGCTGCCAAGATCATTTTCCCCATCAGACATACTCAATGGGTAGCAAACTTAGTTCCAGTTAGAAAGAAAAACAGGGATATTAGATTATGCGTAGATTTTAGAAATTTGAATAAGGCTTCTAAGAAGGATAATTACCCAGTTCCTCCCATGGAACAAATTCTTCAAAAGGTGTCTGGGTCTGAGATATTGTCTCTCCTTGATGGTTTCTCAGGATACAACCAAATATTGGTTTCCCCAGATGATCAATTAAAAAATTCTTTTAGAACTCCATGGGGAACATATGCCTACCGCAAGATGCCCTTTGGGTTAATCAATGCGGGAGCAACCTTTCAACGAGCAATGGATATTGCTTTTAGAGGCCTAATCAACCATTCAGTTGTTGTCTACTTGGATGACGTTACTGTATATTCTAAACATCGACTTGATCATCTTAATCATCTTAGAAAAGTGTTTGAATGATGCAGAAAATTTGGAATATCCTTAATTCCTAAGAAGACAATATTTGCTGTTTCAGAAGGTATCTTATTAGGTTGCGTAGTTTCAAAGCACGGAATTATGATTGATCCTGAAAGGACCCAAGCCATTTCAAAGATAACTTATCCTTCTAGCAAGAAAGCAATGCAGTCATTTCTTGGCAAAATAAATTTTGTTAGGAGATTCATTCCCAGTTTCTCTGAAATCATACGTCCTTTGCAGAAGATGATTAAGAAAGATGCTGTTTTTAATTGGGGACAAACTGAAAAAGAATCATTTCAAAAAAATTTAGAAGCCATTTCAGAAGCTCCTAGCCTCCTAAGCCCATATTTTAATAAGGATTTCATATTGTATACTTTTGCTTCTGATATTTCATATGTAGCTATTTTAACTCAATTAAATCAGCAAAATCATGAAGTCCCAATCTCCTTCATGAGTTCAAATTTCAAAGGTGCTGAAATTAATTACCATGAAGTCGATAAGCAAGCCTTTGCTGTTTTTAAAGCTGTTAAACATTTTCGTCCATATTTACTGAAATATAAAACAAAAATAATTGTCCCTTTTTCCTCAGTCAGAAACTTGTTAGTTCAGAAAGACTTAGGTGAAAAGAGGGAACCTTGGATGACAACTCTTCAAGAATATGACTTAGAGATTAAACCCTCAACAATAGTTAAAGGACAAGGACTATGCAAATTAGCTGCTGAAGCTGCTCACTTACCTGATGATAAAGCTGAAACTGTCATTGATGAGGCTTTACTTACCAGGGAAATTTATTTTTATCCACCACCTCAGGATTCCTGGTATACAGACATACAGATACTTTTGGAAATAGGGGCTGCCCCTGATTACTTAGAACCAAAGAAGAAAAGAGCACTCAGATTGAACTCTTCTCCTTATTTATTAATTGATAATATTATCTTTCGGAAAAATTCAGATGGAGTATACCTTCGATGTCTAGATAAAGATGAAATAGAAGTAATTCTGGACCAGCAGGAGGTCATTTTGGGGGAGAGACCACTGCACATAAAATTCTTAGGGCTGGTTATTATTGGCCCACCTTGTTTCGAGATTCCTACACCTTTGTCAGGAAATGTCAAGAATGTCAACTTGCTGCGGGAAGGGTTAAAAAACCTGCTTTTCCCTTACAACCTGTTTCAACTGAAAGACCCTTTCAACAATGGGGTATTGATATAGTAGGTCCAATAAATCCTCCCTCATCTATGCAACACAAATATATAATAACTGCAACTGATTATTTCACTCGTTGGGCGGAAGCACACCATTAAGAGTTGTAAATACCAATCAGGTTATACTATTTTTGGAATTCTTTATCATAACAAGATTTGGTATTCCCGATTCCCTCGTCTTTGATAATGCTTAATATTTTTCATCGATTGAGTTAACCCAGTTTGCTTTAGAGAAGGGAATAATAATCAGGTATTCAACTAACTATCATCTCCATGGGAATGGTCTAGCTGAATCAACAAACAAAAATTTATTGAAAATTCTCAAAAGAACTATTTCAACTCACCATCGTTGTTATAGCGGATTTCACCACACTAGGTGAATCACACATTGTATGGCCTTCCCCTATCCCGCTGCAGACTCATTATTCCCTATGGACCATTTATTGTCTTTTGATGTATCATTGACCATCCCTAAAAACATTAGAAAAACGATATACGCGGCCTTTTCCCCGATAACCGCGTACATACGCGGATATTCCCTCTATAGTCGCGTACACTAGGATGTGTGCATAATCCAAAACTGTTGGACCATTCCTTGCCTTGAATCCGAATCATATGACTCCTGGCCTTCCATATGCCTTGAGATCGCACGGATTCGACCTTTCAGTATCACTTTGGAAAGATATATAAGGAACCATTGAGACATTGAAAGCATAGGGGAAATAAGAGAGAATTGAGAGTACCGAAACTATAGCCCATTGTTGCCAGAACTATACTTGAGTCTGCATCCCTTTGTCCCTTTGGAGCACTGTTTTGTTCTTCCCAAGCTTGCCTTTGTTTGTGAGCTTGCTATCGGAGTGATGGAGGATTGAGGTGGTGGAGGCCCAAGTGGGGGATTCAGTTTCTCCAGTTCACAGACGTGCCATCAGAGGTTGTCACTTGTAATCTCTGATTCATATTAATAGAAATATCTTTTCCTGTCCAGTAATGTGTATTTGAATGAATGTTGCATCCATTGGAATATGTCAAATGCTTATACATTATTGATTATATATGCTAGAATAGATCTAACACCGTGAAATATAGTATGCTTCTATTGTTTACTTGTTGTTGAGGACGTGCTATAACAATTCAAGCTGAAGATTGGAAAGCTCAACGGGGATCTACTTCAACCGTCCGGAATAAGGTACGAGGTTCGATCCTTTAGTGTTAGATTGTTTATTTCTATTGCATATTGGGAAAGATTGATTTCTGGAGTCTAGCTATCTGTTGTGGTACCCCAAGCCATAGGAATTTCTCTTCGTAACAGAATTGGCGACTCCGCTGGGGATGTTCCTTGTTTTTCTCTGGGGTTGGGGGCACAATGGGCTTGATATTATTGATTTGCTCTCTGTTTCTCTCTGTTTCTGTGTCGCATGTTATAGTATGTTTGTCCATGGACACTCCCCTTTATTGGTTTGGCCTTGACCTACTCTTTACCACTGCCTTCTCTGTATACGCGATTTTTTGGCCAACAGTCGCGTGTATACGCGGGTTTTTGGCCAAAAGGCGCGTACATACGCAGCTGTTCTTTATACAGTCGCGTACATCCTCCCTTTTGGTGAGTCTGATGTTGTGGGAAGTTGCTGGGTGGGTTGTGAGTGTGGTTGGGTCTTCCTTGGGTCTGAAGTTGTCTGTTGGATGCTTCTTTTGTGGCCAGAGACCATTCGTGCCTTTCTCAGGTATTACGTCTACACTGGCATATAGGTTAGGCTCACCACCATTTACATTTTGCATGACCTTATGACCATGTCACTATATCCTTAGGTACGAACCCACTCTATTATGTCACGGAACCTTCTTGCTGCTATAGAAGTGGCATGATGTGAGTGGTAGAGACTCACCTTACATGGGTACCCTAGTTAGTGTCTTATTTGCATTTGTTGCCCATGCTGATGTTTCCCCCTTTAGGGTGTGGGAGTCCGTTGTATAGTATTGCCATGAAATTTAGCAAGAGCCTCATACTCCTCTTGATCTTATGCTGGCCTGTATCCCCCCGGAATCCCCTTATATCGATTTGTGAATGCATTATCATGAGCTTTGCCTGTCTTATTGAGATTTATGCCGACTCCCCTGACATTGCGTTTCAGCCATATAGCCCGAGCTTGTCTCATGTATAGCCATGCAGAGCCTTTATTTATATCTTTCGTAGCTTGATTCCCTTTTTACCGGGAGGGGATTTTCCCCCGAGTGTCGATATCCTACACATGTATCCTTGCATTGAGCATAGGTATGTTCCACTGCTTGGAACTAGTTTGTTTGCCTTTATGACACTCGTCTCCTCCTAGTTTGTAACTATAAAGATAGTTTATTCTTTTTTCAAGCTTTTCAAATAACTGAAAAAGACCAAAAAATTAAAAAACCAAAAATCCGGACAAGAAAAGATATTATCTTTGGCAGCTGTCGAGTCGTGTCACCTTCGAACAGAGCACTGTATATCACATCCATTGGTTGGGTTATAGTTTGACTTTAGGAGCTGTACTCGTTATCTGAGTTTTATCTCCACCGACTGGTTAAGCTTCCAGTCCCTATGGAGCCTCTATTGGTGCCTCCTGCGTCATAGAGATGTCCCAGTTTGTATATCGAGTCTATGCTGCCTTCATTCAGTCACCATACGCCGTTATGCTCTTGTTCGAAGGAAGTTGAAACCTGAGTCGGCCATTCCTCAGTTATCTTGACTTTGCATGTCGGCCATTCCCAGTACAGTTACTGGTTCGTGCACCTTATGATCGAGTTCTTCCATATTATACAGCCTTGCTGAGTACCTCGTGTTGGATGATGGGGGATGCCTTAATGCCCTCCTTCCAGTAGATTTCATCCCATCGACTTCAGATCATTTATTCTGGGATTGGAGTCTAGAGTCATTTTAAGTGCCTTGAGACTTGCAGTCATTAGTGGCAGGTTCTCTCGCCATCGACAGTTTTGGGAATACATCAATGTCCCCTGATCGATGGATTCTCTCAAGTGTTCAACCTCAACACATTTATTCACACTTGTTAGTTTGCACTCTAGTACCTTGATTCCTATTTTCATTATTGGTGGGTGATCTTGCGTCTGTTAACGGTATACATCAATGATCGGTAATCAGACGATGGACTACTATGTTCGACCTCGACACCTCTATTCGCATAGTAGGACATGTACTCGTAGGAGTTTGTGTAGAAGACCTTCCAGATTGGTGGCATCCACTATATGCTACCTCCTTGATAGTGCCAGTGTTCATGAGATTTCAACTCTCGTGACTTGTTCTAGTATATGTCAGATATTTCCAGCCACTATGGAGATCTTGATTTGTTATATATCTTCAGCCTATGTGGAGATCATTGTACTTTGTATATCTTCATCATGGATATTCTGATCTATGTATATTGTACGTGGCAATGACCACATATGTTCTATCATGTTTCATGCCTATTCATGGCCATTGTACTCTTATGTATCTGGGACTGCTCTATGTACTTGCAGTTAAATGCAGAGTTATATT
>LPNX010689408.1:124380-257044 GCA_001517045.1 Pseudotsuga menziesii | reverse complement strand
GTTATATTGTTTATTTCTATTGCATATTGGGAAAGATTGATTTCTGGAGTCTAGCTGTCTGTTGTGGTACCCCAAGCCATAGGAATTTCTCTCCGTAACAATCGTAATTGGCATACAGAATTGGTCAATGCTCTTTGGGCAGACAGAGTAACTCCTAAGGCTGCAATAGGTAACTCACCATTCTTCTTAGTATATGGAACTGAAGCTATTTTGCCACCTAATTTGTTCTTACCTTCATTACAGCTAGCTCAGTCTGTCCAAGATGAAGAGTGTCCAGAAATGGAAAAGAGAATTAATACACTGCTAAAATTGGAGGAAGAAAGAGAAAAGTCAAAACAACACTTTACAAAACATCAACAGATCGTGAAATCATGGTTTGACCAATCCTTTAGTTCCAATCGAGAATTTTGAGGTGGGAAACTTAGTTTTAAAATGGGATAAAGTTCACGAGGAGAAGGGAGATCATACTAAGTTTTAGAAACTGTGGTTAGGTCCCTTTGTTATTTCTGAGAAAATAGGTCCAAGTACCTTTTGATTGCAAACACTTGAAGGTCAGTCCGAAACATTCCTAGTGAATGGACTGATTCTGAAAAAATATTTCTGTTAATATTTTTTGACTTAAAATGTATATAATTTGTTTGCTATTTGTAAATAAATTTATATTTTTCCTGTCTGTTAATAAATTTATATTTGTACATAACTTATGTTTGCTGTTTATAAATTAATTTATATTTTTTGTATATAAATTGAGTTTTAATACAGAAAATTAAGGATGATGAGAAATTCATAAAACTTTTATAACCTTCAAACATCATTCTGTTATTTTCAGTTTTAATTCTGTTAAGTCAAAACATCTCAGACTGTCAAATTTTTGTAGATAATCAGTTAGTAATGTTTAGCAGCTGTAAAAATAAATGTATATAAATAAAATCAGTTTTCTCATAAGCCTGAAACATTATGATACTAGACCGAAATATTTTAAAATTTGTTGAGGATGATCAAATTTTCTTAAAATCTGCAAAAGAACTTCAGTGTTTTTATTTGTAAGTGTTTCTCAGATTATTAATCATCTTGTTATTTTCCTTATAAAAGTGGTGATAGCTTATTTAATATCTTCTTCGAAGATTGTACTTTTGAAAAACTCTTACAAACCTCTACCATCAGTCTTAGAAAAGTATTTATCATCTGAAAACTATTTAGGATTTGTTCCAATCAATAAAATGCTGAAATGAGAGACGGAAGGTCTTAGGAATGAGCCGGTCTGATCAGAATCACAAATATCACTAGTATGACATTATTAGGAAACTAGTAATGGCTTTTGGTTTAAAAAACCAAAAGATAAGGGGTCTCATCACAAGCAAGCTGATTCATTTTCTGGTGATATTAATGACTGACATTACCATTTGGTCACCATGCTGGGTAATGATCTCTCATTTTATGAAAAGTTAAAAGATGAAATTGAGATAAAAACATAACTTTTGACTGAAGAATAGGAGGTCTCATCATGAGCCGGCCTAATCATGATCATCAGTGCTGTTTGGAATAACTTCATTTCTGATCACCAGGGTGATGGATTTTGATTTAAAAAATTAAAAGACAAGAGGTCTCATCACGAGATGGCTTGCTTATTTCAGACAGCTCTCGTGAATGATACTATCACATTGGGATACCATACCCAGATAGTAGTCTTCATGCAGAATTATTGTTTTAAAAGAAAAAGGAAAGGAAACAAAATAAAATTATTATGTTACAGAACAGATTCTCGAGAGTTTTCAGAGAACTAGATTTCTATACTCTATGCTGATGGTATAGGTTATCCTTACTATGAAGTACTTTGTTTCGACCAAGATATTTTAAGTTTCTCCCTAATCAAATTTCTATTCAAAAGATGGAATATTTCTAAGTTATACTTATGAGTATGAATAAATAATGGTTTATGTAGATAAATAATTCTTGATTGTTTTTTAACAGGTTTTAAGATTTCGTTTTTTATCATTTTCTATTAGCAGAGATAACTGGTTCGCCCAGTTTGTCGCCATTTGTTGGCAGCCAGCAACAACCCCTTCACTTCTCATTAAGATGAAGGGGGATCAGCTCTGTCTATGATTTACCAATTTAAAATTATAAAAGAGCACCTTCAGAATCTTTGATTCTGAAGGTACTCTCAATCAAAGAAGAGTAAAATGATATTTTAGGAGTTGGTGGAACATGTTCATGAACTTGGCAATTAACAGCTGTCAGTTAGTTTCATAAATTTTCATGTAATCAATTCAATCACTAAGTTTAATTTATATGATTATTTATGATTTGAGAAACTCGAGACGATAGTATACCAAGAGAAAATCAACAAAAACACATCTTGTGTTTATTTAAAAGATGGATATGGTAAGGTATTATGAGTCCTAAACTCTTAGAACTAAAGGTAACTCATTTAATCAAAACTCTTATTAAACCTAATGTTCATATTCCATATGTAATGCCTTACCATGACTTTGTAAATATTGTATATATGTAGTTAGTAAATAAAATAACTATCATATGATAATTTTCATATATTATAGTTTTACCACTTAGTTTCTTATCAAATTTGATTTCGGATATTAATTGATAAGATTTTGGAAAGATTTAAAACTAAAATCTATGAAATTTTATGTATATGACATATGTATTAAATCAAGCCATTTGCTAGTTATCATGCTAACCATTAGGGTGTGATTTCGTTATCATATCGCCTTGAATGCTACCACCTTTCGTGCTAAAACTAGAGAAGACCATTAATTGACAGAGTTTACGAAGAGCCATGTGTCAAATTGATAACGCTTGTCACTTGGATCGTTGAGTTGGCATAGAGATGTGGCTTGTACTTCATGATAAATCGACAGTTGTGAATATATTTATGTATCAATATTCAATGTTGATAGCCATTCCGTTTCATAACAATGTACGTGCTCATTATGACCACTGTAAGTAATCAATGTTTGAATTTATGATCCGTCAATCACAAGATCCCTGGTATGTCGATTTAGTTAAATTTCATTGCTAGTCATGGATGAGTCGTGGTTAAACATGCATATATTATAATATAACGTTGGTTGTAGCGTTCATCATTGTTAAAGTTCTGCTAAAATGGCAGAGTCCAAGATCTCATATCAGTCAGATCCAAAGCATGCGAAGTTTTCACATCATGTCATATACTTGGATACCTATTCCCTCCCTATTCACATCGCCATTCAGTTCATTTCGAAACCAGGGTAGTGTAGAGGAGGTTATGGCTCTGTTGAACTGCTTCGAAATCTCTGGTTCAGAGCTCATAGAAGCAGACGAAAAGATAGCCTTACGTTTTGAGAAAATTGGGTGGGGGCATTTCTTTAAGTGTTTTGATGGCCATCATGCAGAGGTGACAAAACTATTTTCCATGAATTTAAAATACGATGTTGTGCAGATAAGGGTTTTTAAGTTCGTTATCAACAAAGACAAGATCGCAGAGGCAACTAAACTTCCACAAGTTGGGGAACGCTGGTTCAAAGGTAGTAGGGTTAATAAGAAAAGGTGTTTATCTCTGCTGCTGCCATTGCCCGATAATACTAAACTGAAGATAGGTGTCCTTGTCAAGTTTTTGAAGCCCGAATGGAGAGCTTTTTATGAAATTCTGGTCAGGTATGTGTCCTGCGACGGACGTTTCTCCCATTTACACTATTACCATTTGCTACTCCTATTAGAATTATAGGGTTGTAGGCTTAACCTGCCATTTTATTTATGGAAAAGTTTAAAGAAGATGTCACAGGCGGTTCGAAGTTTTAATAACCCTGATAGAAGTATTTTTCACCATGGATTAGTCAAAATCATAGTGCAACATCAATTGTCTTTAAATGGAAAGACATGGGATGAATTTTTAACTGAGTATGATTTAGGGCCGACCCAATATTGGCTGGATCCCTCTCCAAAAACCCATAGGAAAATAAACGCTGCTAAGCCTGAGGTTAATAACGCTCCTGAAACTGAATCTAAGGGAAAAGGGCTTAGTGAAGCCAATCTATCTATAAATGCTGGGGTTAGTAATGACAATGTCGACAGTCCAGTTCCCGGTTGCTTTGAAGTAGTCTTGAATCAGCCCTCATCTGATAGATGTCCTTGTACTCCTGCAAAAACAGAGGAAAAGTTAACTGAAAACAAAACTATTAACCTTGTTGATTGTAAAAATATCACCGAACTAGCTAGTCCTCGTAAACATGACAGCGAGTCTATGTATAAGCTAGATCATCTAGCTCAAGTATGCTGCGATAAAGGAGGGTTTGAGTCAGACAATCTTGTGTTTTCAAGGAGGGTTACTAAGAGTATGAAACCTTCAATTTTGACTCCTATGGCTAATCGATAGAATACTCAGCCTGTAGTCGTCCATATTGAAGATGATATTCCATTGTCGATCCCTGATACTACTCAGGTAAATAGTCTCAATTTTATAAAAGATAATGGTGCGAAATTGGGTAAGGCCGAGGTCACTCAATCATGTATGAACACCTGCATTGCAGACCCCGAACCATCTTTTATCAATCCTCAGTCATCTAGTCAAAACATTGATGACTCTAATTCTCCTTGGGTAGCCAATAATGAAGAAACCCTACAGCAAGTACTAGATAAGACATACCAGAACAAGATTACATAGTTGAAGGATGAACTTAAGCATTGTCAATCTAATGCAGCATTGATAGAAGAAGAAAATAGAACATTTAGAGAGGAGTTGCTAAGTTGGATTAGCAGGTGGAAAGAAGTGAATACTAAAAAGAATCAATATAAAAGAGCAAAGAGGTCAATAATAGATACGAATCAGCACCTACTTGAGCAAATAGAAAAAGAGAAGTTAAAGATTATCAGGCTGAAAGCCAAATTAGTAGAAGCACGAAGAGTAGTTTATCTTCAGAGTAGAACTTGATGATTATGCTCATTTCTTATGTCACTGTCAAACAGGTAATAAAATATTTTGTTATACATGCCTGTAAAATCGCATATTTTACAGGCATACATTTAAATTTTGGTTTATTTTGTTACATTTGTTTTTACTGGTTTTAATGAGATGCTTCGTTTGTTTGAATACAGGTGTATATGTCATTACTCTTCTCCAAACTCTCAGGAAGTTTTTAATGTGTTGGCTGGGAGATGTGGTTGTTTGTTGAAGGCTGAAGTTTCAACAATGGCCACGAATTTACCAAGTACCTTCAAATCAACAAACATTCAGGCTAATCGTTTTTCTGTTTATAATGACAGGTGTTTGATAAAAGAGATTCGATTCTCTTTTTAGTTATAGGAACCCTATAATGTTGCATGTAACATTAATGGGGAAAACTGAATGATAGTATTATATAAGTTAGGAATTTTGATGAACAAATAGGGATGGAGTGTTTGAAGAAAACATAATTGAAATATATTTTGTTGCTGGTGTTGTTTCATTCCTGAAGTTGAATCTTTGGATGTGAGATACAACTGGACATCTATAGACTGATATCATTATTGGTATTATTGTTTTGGATATATTATATATATTTCAGCATCTTATCTTCTATATTATTATTAATACAGTATACTTTGCTATACTTGTGTTCAATTATCATTTTCACTTTGTCTACTCAATATCGCATTTTGAACAAATATATCATTATGATTGTGTTTATTAGTATTTTTACTATAAACTTAAGCTATAATGATATACACTTCTGTCTGTTAAAAATATCACTTGTATTTTTACAGTGATTTTATATTAGACGTCATCTTTGGATTCAAAATAGCTATGTTGATCATTAATTATTAATTAATTTCAGAAAACTAAAATAGCTGTTTTTTTTCATTTTTTCTGTTCAGTTATTGTATAACAGAGCAATTTATCATGTAGAATTTAAATGTTTCTATTTAAATTATGCACTTTGTCTTTCTGTACATCTTTTATTAATTAATAATTAATCTAGTATTTAGAGACGCTCTTAGCTGAGATAGGATAGTTAGTGTTAAGTTTTATTTTAGTATATTTCAGTTAACAGCTGTTAAATCAATTCATATAATTGTAGCATACTTTTTACAAGTCTTTATATTCAGAAAACTCTTCAAAATTTGGAGTCTTTCCTTAAGAAAGCAAACATAAGACAGTTTATATAGTTGAAACTAATTATAGGATTCATTTAAGTAGAAATAACATTAGGATAGGTTAGATTTTGCTGATTTTAAATTCTCCTTAAGAGAAAAATCAGCTTGTAGCAGGACCATAACCTGCGAGGTTTTGTTAATTTAAACACACCGAACACTGCTTTAAGCTGATTGTGTGGGCAAAACCTCCTTATTGGCCTAGGTCAGAAAATCAGGCCAACAAGTCCCAATCCACAAGAATAATTTCAACCAAATAGATTCATGTCTTACAAACCCAACTCTACGTAAACAATAGAAGTAGGAATAGTTAGGCCAGGACTTAGTCCTTTTGTCTTAGATAGACATAGGATAGTATAGCATGGATAACATGGCACAGGATGTCAATGTTAGCTGTCATAGCAAGTTTCAACCATCTAATGAACCTGCACAAAGGAAGGAGAATTTTGCATTAGTTTAACATGAACTAAGTAAACCCTGTAACACTAGGTAGAACTAGTTACCTCTCTAAGTGGTCCCATAAGGGATACAAATCACGCCACTCCACCTCTTGGCTATTAAGGATAAAGTGAGAAATTTCCATAACTAATGAACAAATCTTATAACCAGGAAGTAGGATACAATTGAACGAGCATACGCACATGTATAATAAATAGAAATCAATAAGCAGACTAATAATTTAAACTAGTTCAAGTAAAATAAACAGAGTGCATAATTACATCAGCAGTTACATAGGAAAACACATCGAAAGGTAAGGACATCTTACGATACTTTAAATTAGTAAACAAATGAATTACTGTCAAGAATAGGTAGTATTTAACTAGTCTACAATTTTTTTTTTCGAATTTTGGGGACATTACAAAAATATTAAAAGTGATTAAGGAAGAAATAATCAAGAAAATAACAAGTTTACATAGTTTGGTTTAGAGAAAGAATCCATGCACTCTCAAAAATAAGAAAGAGAATTGATGTTTCTTATAAGTAAGATGTTAATTAAAACTTAAATATATGAGAGAACATGTATTCTTTAAAAAAATAGGTTTGATTAAGAGAAAGAATCCATGCACTCTCAAAAATAAGAAAGAGAATTGATGTTTCTTACAAATAAGATGTTAATTAAAACTTAAATATATGAGAGAACTTGAATTCCCCTACAACCTCTCTTTTTTATTGTTATTATGGAAGCTTTAGAAGGCTATCATCCAAGCAAAAATAATCATATAAGAGGGATAAGGTGATCTTATATAATCATATAAGGTCACAACATCCAAAGATCTAGAGCATCCTCATTTCATAGATAACATTTCAATGATGGGGCAGTAAGAATGAGATACACAATATATTAAAACCGTGCTAGAAAGTTTTGAAAATATCGAGTTTTTTTATAAATCCAATAATAAAGTTGAAAATAAAATTCTAGGATTCTAGAGAGCAACCTTCCCAATGAAATATTATAATGACAAGTCATAACTTATTTATATTAATTTTAGTTATTAAAAAAATGAACATAAATTTTTAATTCAATGGAGAAAAAAACAAGAAAAAATGGAACTTGTTATGATGGAATAAAATAGAAAAACCTAAATGAGCATGAGAGAAATATAAAAAGATGCAGAGTGCTTGAAGTATCCCATATACATTCATTATATGAATTTTTTTTAGTTAATTGTAGATTTAATTGGTATTGGCCTCATACGTCGGTATTGTACAATTGGATTCACTTGACATGGATAATGGAGAGTCAAATTTCTCTATGCTCTAAGGATTTCTTATTGTTTTTTTCTATCATGTTGATTATCAAGAAGTGTTTGATAAGGGTCCTTGGTTTTGAGGTAATGTGGAAATTTTTATAACTCCTTAGTTCCCAACATTTTATCCTAGTTCTATTTCAATTACTAGAATGCAAGTATGATTTCATCTTCTCAATTCCATTACATTTCTAGTATTTATCATTTTTTCAGGATATTGGTAATACTTTGGGAAATTATATGAAATTATATCTTGATATAGTTGTAGAAGGTTTATGCACATATTCTAAAATTTTAATAACTAGAATCAGTCACTAAGGAAATTGAGATTGATTAATTTTGCATTGAGATAGACCTTAGTAAATGTATTCTAGATAAAAGCATACTCAAATAGAAAGATTTTCAATGTACATAGGTTTGGATTATGAGAACACAACACTCTAGTGTAGGACACCTCAACTTCCAAGGAATTTACAAGCTACTTATTCCCATTCTCAAGCTCCTTCCATGGAAACAATGAACCAAATTAAAATTGAAGTCATGGAATTTTCTTGGGGAATTGATGCCAAATAATTACTTTGATCAAAATGAGGTAAATAAAAAAATGCAAGAGCCAATTTGGGATACCACTCCCTTTTTGGGATAGAGTAGAAGACATGGATATATGGATTTCATCCTGAGGGAGGTAGTGGTAGTTGAAATTCATTTATGTGGAACAAAGAGACTTTATAAAATTGATTCCTTTGATTTAATAAGGAACTTATTTCTTCTATGAATTGTGATCTCTTGCCTTCTAATTTATAGTTGGTTATCATAGATCCCTCTTAAGAGGGGTGGAAGGAACTTAAAAAGAAGAAGTAAATGGGAATGATTGAGAATTGTGTTTTAGAGGGGCATAAATAATATGTACATTAAATATACTCTTGTAAGTGCAATATGGATATATAATTGAATTTATTATATTATGCTTTGGGCACTTAAAGAATTTGATTTTCGTTCTATACTAGGATAACCTCTCCAACATTGTTTCTAGGAGAAAACACATAATCATAGAAGGGTAATATGACTTAGAATAAATTGAAATCATCTTTAAAAATTTATTAATAGATTTGAACCCACCTTATTATAGAGAATTGAAGGCATCTTTGATAACACCCAAACTATTTTTTATGAAACAAATAGAATATTAATAGAACCTATGTTGGAGAAACATGAGTGTTAACACTCTATTAAGTTTTTGGTTATAAAAGATACATGGGAATTTTGGCCTTGTCAAGAGGTGCTGGGAAGGTAGCCTAGTGTTTGCAGGAGGGGCTGATGGCATATATGAGATAGCATTCGGCCACTGGAATAAGCCGTGGTGGAAATGGAGGAAAGGACAATGTAAATTGGTAGCCCCACTCTGGGGTGGTGAATATCGAAAGTGACAAGATAGTCCATGGATCGGGGATGCAAGGTGAAGAAGAGAACCTCGAATGCGCTGAAGGAATTAAACGGAAGTCATAATCGAAGGCTCAGATTGATCAAATGGTAGATCAATGACGTCAAAATTTTTTGCATGGTGAACATGCCCAACAAAAGCCACTTTTTCATATTACGAAATGGGTTAAAGGGTGGAGGCATCTAACGGTCGAGATTGGGATACAAGAATATCCACGGTTGTAAGTGATTTCGCATCCTAGATTAGCAAGGATGTAGTAGCGATTCTGGATTGTGAAAAGTGGTACGAGTCACTTAGATCGACGTTCACTACAAGAGCAGAGGGAGATAAGCGATCGTAGTTCATTTTGCAATCTAAACTAGCACGGAGGGGACCAGAACCTCACATCGCGAATGGTAGGGTCCACTCAGATCAACGATTGTGAAGAAAGTCGATCTTGATCGATAGTTGAGTTGAAAATGCATGAGGTAAGGAAATATGTAGCATAAATAACCTCACATACCAATGGTTCAGATCGCAAGGAGTAATATCCACGGTGCGATCCACCTGGGAAGGGCGCGAAGGTTATGTTGTGTGAAAAGTTATAAAAGGGTCCACGTGAAGCTAGAACGGTTTGTATTTTTTGAAACCTCAAAGCCTACGAATATCCAACCGCATACAGAGTGCCAGCATAGACCAACCAGGATATTGTGCTACAGAACAAGGTAGGCCCCTGATACCCCCTCAGTGCTATTTGAAAATGGATGTGATAAGAGCAAGAGAAGTGGTAGGGGTGAGATATGATGTAGAACCTAAGGTCATGTTTTGGAGGTCAGAAGAAAGTCTCGTAGATGAGAATGCCAAGATTTTAGATACCATCCTGGTGGGAGAAGCCATTAAAACTACCAGAGGTAAATTGGAAATCCTTAAGGACCGAGGTAGGGATACCTACGGTGTTTTTAAGTCCTTCTTCCATTTCTTCTCTATTGGCCAAAGCCCCCATTGCCCTGAGTTTGTCGAATGGTGTGCAGACAATTTCTCTGTCGCCCAAGGTGTCATTATGAATAAATCAAAGCCTAAAATCCTTTGTTCAGTGTAGGCTTCTGTCATCTGCAAAACCTTGCATATCCTAGATGAATTTGTCCATATATCCCAAAAATACCAGAAAGAAAATATTATGCGTTGTTTCAGAGAGTCTACAGATGAAAGTAAAGAAACCTTCCTAAAGGCCTATTCTAAACCCAATGCGAACCCATCGACCTGTCATACCCTATAGACCTTAGCTAATTCAATGAAGAAACTGAGTGGTGTATATCCCTAGCCAGTCAGTTTTTAGGTCTAGATACCGATCCCTATGTCCTGGAGTCATTGTTGATTCTGTTGTTCGTCTTGAGTACTTGTCCTGCTGAACCTGAATTGCCCGGGAAATATTATCAGTCTTGCTACCTTAATTTTGATGAATTTCTAGCTGAGAACATTTGTTCTCAGTTGGAAAATTTCCATGGCACTAAAGTGTTCATATTCCGGTCCTTTTTACTGAGAATGATTATAGCTTATAACGAAGAAGACTTGCAAGTGCTTGAATTGGAAATCATTGTTGATATGGCCACGGACTATTGTAAGTTCCTGAACCAATTGATGGCCAAAATATATGACCTTTTCTTTCAGGAAAGGTTACCTAGGGTGTTTCCCGAGATGAGACAAATGCTACAACTTTCAAACAACAAGAGGATAGGAGATTGGTTCCTGACAGAATTTGGAACGACCATAAGATTGCACGGATTTGTGCATCAACCCTACATTCTTCCAGGGTTTCTAACCTCCATGGTTTTTTCCCTGGAATTGATCTGGCAAAGACTCATTTTTGAGGAAGAGCACTTCTTGAGCTATAAAAAGAGCTCAAATTTTGTTTTCCCTTAGGAAGTGGGACCATACACAGTCAGGAGAAAAGATGCTTTTCCAATGGTTTCCAACTTGCTCAGGGGCATGGGATTTTCTCTAGGACAAGTAGTAAACTACGACCCACATCAAATAATTTCCAAAAGAAGGAAGGCTCACAAGTGCAGGAATTTTTAACACACTAAGATAGTCGGACTCAGGGAAGCAACAAATTGGGATGATTTCTCTAATCCTGCCCTGATGAATACCAGCATAGAACAAGACACTGGTTCATACCTGCCAGGAATAGCTTCTCCCTAAAGAGAATTGGCTAAAATAGTTACAATAGCCGGGGAGGTCTCATCATTGGTCAGCTATTCAACGAGTTCAGTGAAAAGGGGGGGTCCGAAGCCTATGGATACTGAAGAAGTGGACACGACCAGCATGACCAAAAGGCAGAAGATAGAACAGGGGAAACAGTTAGTGCAGGTTAAAAAGGGAAACACAAAGGGACAAATGAAGAAAAAGAGTATGGAGAAAAAACAAGAGCTAGAAGAGCCCGAGGAAACCAAACTACAAATCCAAGAATATGTATTTGACTGGAAGAATCCAAACAGGAATGCATCCAAAGAAGACTGGCTAGGCTCTTATTGAGAAAGGGATGATAAAACTTTCAAAGAGACAGCAGAGCTTTACACTGAAGTAGTGCAGTTTCCTTACACAAATGTGGCATTGAAGACAGTAAGGGATCATGCCACTAACACCCTTATCTTAGCCTTGGCTATTGGAGATAAGGTGTCAGAGGTTAGTGTGAACCTCTCAAAGGTTCCCACTACTGACATAATACATCTCAACAAAGAAACGAGGGACATCTTGAATGCTATACTGCTTAAGGCCACCATACAAATGTCCAAGCTAGAGGAGAGTAAAAAAAATACTTTGACTCTTTTGAGGAAGGTAAGAGTAGAGAACAAAGCACTCAAGGCCCAAATCCACAATTTGCAAAATGAAGCAATGCAAATAGAGGGACCAACACATAAAAAAGTCTTGGCCCAGAAGTTGCTCGATGATAAATAAAAGGATATCCAGACACTAAAAAAGAAATTGAAAATCCCTGCTACCCAGCTCGCCCAGACAGAAGAATTAACTGAATTCGAAATGGAGAAAGAAACATTGAACGCTGAGATTACCAATTGCAAATCCAAGCTACTAAAGCTCAAAGAAAAGGAAAGGCGGTGGGAAGCAGACATCCAGCTTTTGAAGAAAAATGAAGTGGAATTAAAAGCCAAATTAGCCACAAAGGAAAGGGAGCTTCAAGGTGGGAGTGCTAAAAGTGAAATTCAGCCCGTAGGTGTAGTTGGAGAGATAGACATTGGTTTTCTAGAGCAATGTCCCAGATAGGCTTGAAAGATACAGAGCTTGTTAAATTAAAACAACAGATTGAGGAACTAGAAAAGGAAAAAGGAAAGGAGAAACAAGGAAACGAGAAGATGGAAGAGAAATGCCAAGGATTGATCCAACAAAATGCTAAGTTAAGCAAACTAGTGGTTGGTAAACTTTCCTTGCAAGGCGCTAGACATTTAATCTAGGATCAGATCATTATAGAGGTTGACAAGTTCTGACCTTATCTAGATTTCATTGAAGACCAGGAAAAGGCCATGATAGAGGCCAAGAAAAATGTCCTGATAGTATTAGGGGAAATGCAGAAAAGACCTACAATGGAAGATTCCGTTGCTTTTCTAATCTCCTTGTCAAATGATTTCGTCGATCGATATGGTATCCAAAATAGGGTTGTTGTTGTCTCCGAAGCTTGAAAGGTAATTGCTAAACACAGAATGCTGGAGACTGTACAAGCCAAGATAGATGTTATTGAACACAAAGTCAAAGAGGTCATCAGGTTATTCAAGCCATTGGTAGACAGAGGGATCCCTTTCTTTTGGGAAGAGAAGGGTCCTCTATTGTCCCGAAAGGAATATCGGGAAGGTCTGGTTTAGTGTCAATTAGACAACAACAAGTTTGGAGACATGCAACAATCATTGTCAGGAAATATCGTTTTTGATAAGTTGGCCAGTGAATTTGAATTTTTGTTTGAATTCAAAGCCACCTGTGCTGAAGTCCCTGAAACTTCATACCCGGAAATAATGGAGCTCAAAGCGCAAGCATTCGACATGGCCGTGGTGACTCTACCTGGTCCTGACTTATGGAGAGCCATTCAGCAATACGGGTTGGCCAAATTCAAAACACATCCATAGAAGTGGCAATGATAGTACGCAGGAAGTTTTTCGATGGTCACCTCTCCCAGAACTCTGTACAGCTGTCACCCGCCAGATGGAAACATAGAATACTTTCATGCATATTTTCTCTTGCAATCCATGTTTCATTTTATAGTTGTTTATGTAAATCGTGGCCGATGTGTCACCTACGAGTTTGTTAGAAGTTGTTTTTTAGTTGTAACAAATTTTGATTCCCGGATGTTGGTTTAGGAAGTCCAAAATGCTATAAATATACCTCCTGAAGAAGGAGAAAGGGTTGAAACCAATGTAATTTTGCAGTGTATGCTTTCAAGAGTATTTTAATAAAGTTGCAGAGTCGAGGTCAACATTTTACACAGGGATTCATGTGTTGTTTATATTACAGTATGTTGCTTCCTTTCTCATGTGAATGATTCATGTGTTGTTTATATTACAGTCTGTTGCTTCCTTTCTCATGTGAATGTTTTTCCAGTTTATCTCTTCCATTATGTTTCTTTCATGTCTGAAATAAGTGTATAACAGTTTGGAATTCATACATGATATGCTCTGTCTATTGTTTCGGATATTCACCAAAGATTTCTTCTAAAGTTAATACAGAATTCATTTTTCGATGCTCTATGTTGATGGTCTCTTCATGTTCTTCTTTTGAACCAGACAATTATAATTTGACTGTGATTGAATGGCTATCTTGCCTCTATGTTGAAATCACCTGTATAAGTTCTGTTTATTTCTATTACACATCTTGACTCCATCACCCAATGGTTCTATGTCTTTTTTCAACCAATTTTACAAACAATTTATAGTTTCACTTGTACATATATGACATTGTTAATATTTGGTGAGAGATCCCTCTCGGAAGAGCAGAAGGCTAGTTCTCTCTTTGAAAGTGGTTTTGCTGTTACTTGGGAGCGGGCCTTCCGCAACCTTTGGCTCAATTCCGGTGCTAACAAACTAGCACCGTTTCCAGGGACGAGTTGAAGATTATCCCTAGAAAAACGACAAGAACTGCACGATTACAGGAAAGACATTTCTGAGGGAAAACAAAAATTTCTGCATTCGCGAGAAGGTTGTATATTTGTTCTGGCGAATCCACATGCACTTCGACCAGTATCACACTAGGTATCCTGGCTTCCAGAAGGATCCACATGAGAGGTAACCCTGATCCCAAAACTTTGTAAAGTGTGGATAATCCAGAAAAAATACTTAGAAATAGAAATAAAGAGAAAGTGGATTTTCCATTTTTTGGTACTTCATCATATCAATATTTGTATGGCATAACGAAACCCAAATGGGGAGTTAGAGCTGAAAGACTACTAACCAAATCTAAATCTGAATTTGACCTAAGGAAAGCTAGGGTTAGCTCTAATATACTGTAATCCTATCTGCTTGATTCTTTATGGCTGAACCTAGAGACCCCAGTGAAAGATGAAGATACAACCCCTACTTTTGAGAACACCTAGTTTCCTAACCCCCAGTCTGCTCATAGTCGACCTACCCCGATGGCTGCTGCTAGGTTTTCCCCATTAGCCCTACCTCTGGTTCTACATGACCTCCCCTTAAACTACGCCCAAAGAATTGCACTCTATGATGGGGAGGGGAATTTCTCAGAGAGATACCATGTGGGTAATTTTGATTATTTCAATGACTTGGAAGAGGTAGATGACAAAGATGTCAAAATGCAGTTGTTCACTATGATTTTGTCTAGGGAAGCCAAGAAGTAGTACAAAGATCTGCCACCTAGGTCTATCCGCAGTTTCATTGGTTTTCAAACTATATTTATAGAAAGGTGGGATGATAAAAAAATCCCGTTACAAGTCCTCTCTCAATACAATAATCTCAAGAAAGGAGTTTTTGAGTCAGTCCATGAGTTTTCAAGAAGATTCATGTGGGTCTACAACTCGATACCTGCTGATATCAAACCTTCACCTAGGGTGGATAAAATTCATTACACCGATGCATTTGACAATGATTTTTTCTTTGTTATTAAGAGAAAGAAAGTCAAACACCCTCCCGACCATGTTCACTAACACCTTAGAAGTAGAGGCCAATATCATGGCGTGTGGGAAAATAAAACCGAGGGCGAAGGTTGACAGAAGGAAAGGTAGAGAAGAGACACACCCCACTGCTTCTACCTCTTCATCCAGTGATATAAAATTCAAGATGATGCTCAAAACTATGGAAAAATTGATGGACAGGCTGACGGTGGAGGCCAATCCAACAAACTGGGAGCAGAATGAACCTCATATAAGGAATCCCAATTTTAGGGGGCTGGTTCCTCCTCGAATCCAGCCAAATAGACCAAGGGATGTGAGGAATCTAAGAAACCAAGAAGAGTAGCCAATTAGGCCTCCTTTCCCTGAAAACTATGTGGCTGCCGAAGATGAGGCGGAGTCTGTCGAAGATCATATCCCTCATTTTGGTGATTTAGACTCTGAGATCTACTTGACTGAGGAGGAACATGACATGTTCACACAAGTGGATGATAAGGCCCTGACAGAGGAATTGGAGCAATATCATAAGGGGTATATGCATGCTACAGAAAATGTCAGGAAGATATGGTTAAGAAGTAGGGACGTTGCTATAAACAAAGGGGGGTTAAACCCAAACCAGCCTTCTAGTAGTCAAACCAGCCTAGGGAAAGGAAATGAGAAACAAAAGGAGCCGGTAGCATCTAGGGAAGTGGAAAAAGAGACTGATAATTGTAGGGATCTGGAGCAAATGGCACCCGTCAAGCTAGGAAAAACCCCTCCCATGTTTAACCTCTAAAACGAGCTAGCTAAGCTGAAAGTTTCGATTCCTTTCAATGAATTATTGAGGAATCAAGAATATAGGGACACTATAACAAAGATGATTGCAAATCAAAGAGAAGCTCACTTAGCTATCTTAGAGCTAACTGAAGACAACCCTACTATTATTCTGGGATCTAAGATTGACAGCATGGACAGCGAAGATGAGGAGGTGCCACCCTTTTTACATGAGCTTGAATGTACATGATATGGTGTTAGACAATGCTATGTTGGATTCAGGAGCCTCACATAATTTGATTCCAAAGGGAGTGGTGGAGAGCCTGGGATTGGAGATTACAAGGCCTTATAAAGACCTGTATTCATTTGATTCTAAGAGGGTAAAATGTCTGGGATTGATCAAAGACATGGTGGTATCTTTAAATAAGTTGCCATCTAAAATTGTGGTCATGGATGTTGTTGTGGCCAATATTCCTTCCAAGTTTGGTATTTTGTTGTCGAGATCTTGGAATTCAAAGATGAAGGGTAGCTTGCAAATGGACATGACCTATGCAACAATTCCTGTTCGAAATGAAAACAAAAGGTTATACAATGAGAAAATATTTCCTTACGTCGTGAGCAGTCAAGCTCACCCTGACATCCATCATGTTTATGTAATCGACACAGACTTGGGGTCTTCTATCTTTTTCAATGATATATCTCCTTGCAACTCAAAAATCGTTGTGCCACAAAAAGGTAAAAAGGATAAAGAAGAAACCAGTGAACTGGAAGCTTTGGAAAGAAAGCAGAAGGACGAAGGACTATGGAAGATGTATTTCGATGGCTCGGTGGCTGAAGCAGGTGCTGGTGTAGGTGTGTACATAATCTCCCCCATCGGGGATACCAAAAATTACTATTATAAGTTGGTTTTTGAATGCTCTAACAATGTAGCAGAATATGAGGTCTTGTTGCTGGGCCTGCATGCGCTAAAGGATTTAGGAGCTAAAAGAGTCCAAATTTTTGGAGATTCATAGCTTGTAGTGAATCAGGTGAATGAAAGCTACCAAACTAGACATCCAAGAATAAGGGCTTACTGAAATGAGGTGTGGGACATGTTCGGAAATTACTTCACCGAACATACAGTTGAAGTGATCCCTAGATACAAGAATACGGTGGCAGACTCTCTGGCGACTGCTGCTGGAAAATTTGAGGCCCCTACAGCAGGAAAAAGGAAATACAAAGTAGATATTGTGAATAGACCTTCCATACCAGACAACACTAGATATTGGCAAGTTTTGAAAGATGATATGCAGATCAAGATATTTTTAGAGTTGTCCGGTGAGTTTGTAAATACCTGCATAGATGAGGATGGCGCTGACTCCAAGAATTTTGTAGACATTGAAGAGGAAGCGGAAGAGGCCACTGGGGTGGGAAACTGAAAGACTCTTTGGGAGGCAGGGATATAGTCCAATTGAAAATAAATCGTATTCCCAAAGGTTTGATCCCCTTAGAGTCCCTTTTTGACCAGAATAATGTAGCCAAAGATCCGAAGGTCAATCCTGCGACAGATGCTATCAAAGATATAAATATCAGCACTGAAAGTGACCCGAAAATTATAAAGTTGTCCAAGAAGTTTCCCGCTAAAGAAAAAGAAGGGTATGTGAATCTAATGAAGAAAGACACGGATGTGTTTGCATGGAGTTATGAAGATCTCAAAGAGTATGACACTTCCATCATACAACATACTATCTCGATTAAACCCTGAGAGAAGCCATTCAGGCAGAAACTCAGGAGGATCAATCTGAAGCTAGTACCCATTATTGAAAAGGAAGTGAAAAGATTGTTTGATGCAAAGATAATTGTGACTCTGAGATTTTCGAAATGGGTATCCAATTTGGTTCTTGTTTGGAAAAATAATGGGGAGATAAGGTTATGTGTAGATTCCAAAAACTTAAATAAATTTTCTTTGAAAGACAATTACCCATTGCCAAAGATGGACCAAATCCTGCAGAAGGTGGTAGGCTCAGAAAGGATATCCACTATGGATGGCTTTTTCGGTTACAATCAGGTGAAGGTGTTACCTAAAGACCAAGAAAAAGTCACTTTCACCACACCTTAGGGTACATTCATGTACTCAAAGATGTCATTTGGGTTAATGAATGATGGAGCAACTTTCCAACGTGCCATGGATATTGCTTTCATAGATGAGAGAGGAAAATTTGTGGTGATATACATGGATGACATTACTATATACTCCAGGTGGGATAAAGATCATATCAGACATTTAGAGAGAGTTTTCATTAAATGCAGAAAGTATGGCATCTCATTAAACCCTAGAAATTCGAACTTCACTCTAGAAGAAGGAAAGTTGCTGGGGCACCTCATTTCGAAGGAAGGGATTAGGATAGATACAGATAGGGTAAAAGGCATCTTGAGAGTAGAGGAACTAAGGAGCAAGAAAGAAATACAGTCTTTCATCTTTCAAGTCAACTTCTTGAGGAGATTCATTCCTAGCTTCACCGAAATCCTGATGGATATTACTTACATGCTGAGGAATGATCACGAAATAAAATGGATGGTGGAAGCCAAGAAGGATTTCAAAAATATAAAACATGCCATTTCGAAGGCTCTTGTACTGATCAGTCCAGATTTTGAGAAATATTTCTTAGTGTTCTCGTATGCTTCAGAACATACTGTAGTGGAAGTGTTGATGCTGAAAAATGATCGAGGCGAAGAACAACCTATAGAATTCTTCAGTAAAATATTGAGGGATGGAGAATTGAAATATAGTATAATGGAAAACAAGCCTAAGATTTGGTTAGTCCCTTGAAAGATTTCAAAATATACCTCCTCCATTCCCACATAATCACCTATGTACCCAGCAGCGTGGTGAAAATCATACTTACACAGTCGGATCTGGAGGGAAAGAGAGCTAAATGGGTTGCAGTGCTTCTAGAGTACAACATAGAAATCAAGCCCAAAAAATTGATCAAAGGAAAAGGGTTAGCTAAAATGATGATGGATTCCCATTGTGACTCTCTACAGCTGAATTTTCTAGCTTGTTAGTCTGATCGGGTAGAGGTGGAGGTGCAAGTGAATCTTGATTTCTCATCATCTCCTTGGTATGCTGACATTAGTTTTGTATTGTAGAATTTACAACTTCCTGCAGGGCTAAGCAAAACCAGAGCTAGATTCATGAAACTGAAGGTTGTGACATTTTGCATCATAGAACAGTATCTTTATTGGAAAGACCCCAGGGGAATACTACTGAATTGTCTTCTGGAAAACGAAGCTCAACATATAGCGAAGGAATTTCATGAAGGAGATTGTGGAGGACATCATTCCTGGAAAGTAACCGCAAACAAAATTATGAGGGTAGGATTTTATTGGCCTTCGTTGTTCTCAGATTTCTATAAGGAAACGACTAAATGTCACCAGTGTTAGATTTTTGAAGGGAAAAGAAAAGTGGTTTCACTTTCCCTCAACCCTATATATGTGGAAGCTCCTTTCCAATAGTGGGGGTTAGATTTCATCGGAGAGATAAACCCAAACTCCTCAGGGTAGCATAAGTGGATTTCGACTACCACCGATTATTTCACGAAGTGGATCAAGGCCATACCCACCAGAAGAGCTAAAGAAGGAGTAATAATGGATTTCTTAGAAGATAATATTTTGGCGATATTTGGCTTCCCTAAGTGAATTGTGACAGATAACACATCTATGTTTAAGTCCAAGAATATGATCATTTTTTTCCATAAATACCACATAAGCCTAAATCACTCTACAACTTATTACCCATAGGGAAACAGACTAGAAGAATCCTCTAACAAGAGTCTTGTGAGGATTATTAAGAAGCTGTTGGAGGATAACAAGAAAGCTTGGCACACGAAGTTGAAATATGCCTTGTGGGCCGACAGAATTAGCATGAAGAGGGCCATCGGTATGTCGCCGTTTCAGTTGGTATTTGGAGATGAGGTAATTTTCCTTGCCTCTCTGGGCATTCCAGTCATGAAATTGTTACGAGACCCATTGGATGAGCCTAATCCCATTCAAAGAGGGATCAACCTGATTATTGAACTGAATGAAGTAAGGGACAAGGCTTATGATAAAGTCCAGATACACCAGGAGAAGATGAAGAATACCTTCAACGGGAGAATAAAGGAAGATGTTTTCCAGGTCAATGAATTGGTGTTGAAATGGGATGCCCCACATGAAGAAAAGAGTAAAAACAAAAAATTTGACCACTTGTGGGTAGGCCCGTACCTTATTGCAGCACACAGAGGAGACAACGCCTTCATTCTATAGTATCCAGATGGGTCACAGTATGAAGGAGGCACAGTGAATGGGAGGTTTCTGAAACATTACCTGGAGTAAAGGGACTAAGGTCCATGTATCATAGTGTAAATAGGTTTTATGTTTTAATCAGTACAAATGGTGAGTCAGAATATTTGAAGCCCACGGAGAAGGCCCTGAGATCAGAAGAGGTAACCATTCTTTCAATTTTTTTTTCTTTTAGGAAGTAAAATAAAAGGATGCTGTCAATGGAGTAGGCAACTAGTCTATAGGTTCTTTTCTACCTCGCTGGGAGGATAGCATCCCTCATGGTGCTGGTTGTTAACACTCTATTAAGTTTTTGGTTATAAAATATACATGGGAATTTTGGCCTTGTCAAGAGGTGTTGGGAAGGCATCCTAGTGTTTACAGGAGGGGCTGATGGCATATACCAGATAACATTTAGCCACTAGAATAAGCCATGATGGAAATGGAGGAAGGGAAAACATAAATTGGCAGCCCCACTCTAGAGTGGTGAATATTGAAAGCGGCAAGACAATCCATGGATTGGGGATGCAAGGTGAAGAAGAGAATGTTGAATGTACTGAAGGCATTAAACAAGAGTCATAATCGAAGGCTGATATTGATCGAATGGCAGATCAACGGCGTCAAAAAATTTTGCACGACGAACATGGCCGGCCAAAGCCACTTTTCCAGATTGGGAAATGGGTTAAAGGGTGGAGGCATCTAATGGCCGAGAATGGATACAAGAAGATCCACAGTTGTAAGTGATTTTGCATCCCAGATTAGCAAGGACGCAACAAAAATTTTGGATTGCAAAAAGTGGTACGGGTCACTCAGATCGATGGTTACTACAAGAGGAGAGGGAGATCAGCGATCATAGTTCATTTCACAATCTAAACTAGCACAGAGGGGACCAGAACCTCACATCGTGAAAAGTGGTAGGGTCCACTCAGGTCAACGATTGTGAAGAAAGTCGATCTTGATCGATGGTTGAGTTGCACATGCATGAGGTAAGGAAAGATGTAGCCTAAAGAACCTCACATACCAACGGTTCATATCCCAAGGAGTAATATCCACGGTGTGAGTCACCTAGGAAGGGCGTGAAAGTTATGTTGTGTGAAAAGTTATAAAAGGGTCCACGTCAAGCTGGAAAGGTTTGTGTTTTCTGAAACCTCAAATCCACCGAATATCCAATTGCATACAGAGTGCCAGCATGGACCAACTAGGAGACTGTGCTACAAAACAAGGTAGGCCCTTGATACCCCCTTAGTGCTATTTGAAAATGGATGTGATAGGAGCAGTAAAAGTGGTAGGGGTGAGAGATGATGTAGAACACGAGGTCATGTTACGGAGGGCAGAAGAAAAACTAGTAGATGAGAATGCTGATATTTTCGATACCATCCTGGTGGGAGAAGCCATTGAAACCACCAGAGGTAAATTGGAAATCCTTAAGGACCGACGTAGGGATACCTGCAGTGTTTTTAAGTCCTTCTTCCATTTCTTCTCTATTGACCAAACCCCCCATTTCCCTAAGTTTGTCGAATGGTGTGTAGGAAATTTCTTTGTCACTGAAGGTGTCATTATGAATAAATCAAAATCTAAAATCCTTTGTTTAGTCTAGGATTCCGTCGTTCACAAAACCCTGCATATCCCATATGATTTTGTCCATATATCCCAAAACTACTAGGAAGAAAATATTATACGTTGTTTCAGAGAGTCTACAGATGAAAGTAAAGAAACCTTACTGAAGGCCTGTTCTAAACCCAATGGTGAACCCATCGACCTGTCATACCCTATAGACCTTAGCCAATTCAATGAATAAACTCAGTGGTGTATATCCCTAACCAGTCAGTTTCTAGGTCTAGATACCAATGCCTATGTCCTAGAGTCATTGTTGAGTCTGTTGTTTGTCTTGAGTACTTGTCCAGCCGAACCTGAATTTCCCGAGCAATCTTATCAGTCTTGCTTCCTTAAGTTTGATGAATTCCTAGACGAGATCATCTGTTCTCAGTTGGTGAATTTGCATAGAACTAAAGTGTTCATATTTCCGTCCTTTTTACTGAGAATTCTTATAGCTTATAACGAAGAAGACCTGCAAGTGCCTGAATTGGAAATCACTGGTTATATGGCCACGGACTATTGTAAGTTCATGAACCAATTGATGGCTGAAATATACGACCTTTTCTTTCAGGAAAGGTTACCTAGGGTGTTTCCCGAGATGAGATAAATGCTACAACTGTCAAACAACAAGAGGATAGGAGACTGGTTCCTGATAGAATTCAGAACAACCATAAGATTGTACAGCTTTGTGCATCAACACTACATTCTGCCAATGTTTCTAACTGCCGGGGTTTTCTGCCTGGAATTAATCCGATAAAGACTCATTGTTGAGGAAGAGCACTTCTTGAGCTATAAAAAGAGCTCAAATTTGGTTTTCCCTTGGGAAGTGGGACCATACACAGTCAGGAGCAGAGCTTCTTTGCCACTGGTTACCAACTTGCTCAAGGGCATGGGGTTTTCTCTGGGACAAGCAACAGAATACGACCCACATCAAATAATTTCCAAAAGAAGGAAGGCTCACAAGTGCAGGCCTTTTGAACACATTGAGATAGTTAGACTCAGGGAAGCAACAAACTTGGATGATTTCCCTAATCCTGCCCCGATGGATATGAGCATAGAATAAGACACTAGTTCATACCTTCCAGGAATAGCTTCTCCCCAAAGAGAATTGGCTAAAATAGTTGCAATAGCCGAGGAGGTCTCATCATTGGTCAGCTATTCAGCGAGTTCGGTGAAAAGGGGGGACTGAAGAATATGGATACTGAAGAAGTGGACATGGCTAGCATGCCCAAAAGCCAGAACATAGAACAGGGGAAACAGTTAGTGTAGGTTAAAAAGGGAAACACAAAGGGACAAATGAAGAAAAAGAGTATGGAGAAAAAACAGGAGCTAGAAGAGCTCGAGGAAACCAAACTACAAATCCAGGAATATGTATTTGACAGGCAGACTCCAAATAGGCATGCATCCAAAGAAGAATTGCTAGGCTCTTATCGGGAAAGGGCTGATAAAACTTTCAAAGAGACAGCAGAGCTTTACAATGAAGCAATGCAGGTGCCTTACCCAAACGTGGCGTTGAAGAAAGTAAGGGATCATGCCACTAACATCCTTAGATTAGCTTTGGCGATGGGAGATAAGGTGTCAGAGGTTAGTGTGAACCTCTCAAAGGTTCCCACTACTGACATAATACATCTCAACAAAGAAACAGGGGACATCTTGAATGCTAGACTGCTTAAGGTCACCATACAGATGTCCAAGCTAGAGGAGAGTAAAACAAATACTTTGAATCTTTTGAGGAAGGTAAGAGTAGAGAAAAAAGCACTCAAGGCTCAAATCAACAATTTTCAAAATGAAGCAATGCAAATAGAAGGACCATCACATATAAGAGTCTTGGCCTAGAAGTTGCTGGATGATAAAGAAAAGGAGATCTAGACACTAAAAAATAAATTGAAAATCCTTGCTACCCAGCTCGTTTGGAAAAAAGAATTAGTTGAATTCGAAAGGGAGAAAGAAACATTGAATGCTGAGCTTACCGACTGCAAAGCCAAGATGCTAAAGCTCAAAGAAAAGTAAAGGAGGTGGGAAGTAGATATCCATCTTTTGAAGAAAAATGAAGTGTAATTAAAAGTCATATTAGCCACAAAGGAAAGGGAGCTTCAAGGTGGGAGTGCTGAAAGTGCAATTTAGCCCATAGGTGTAGCTAGAGAGATAGACACTGGTTTTCTATCTAGAGCAATGTCCTAGATAGGCCTGAAAGATACAAATCTTGTTAAATTAAAACAATAGATTAAGGAACTAGAAAAGGAAAAAGGCAAGGAGAAACAAGGAAAGGAGAAGATGGAAGAGAAATGCCAAGGAATGATCCAACAAAATGCTAAGTTAAGCCAACAGGTGGTCGGTAAATTTTTCTTGAAAGGTGCTAGAGATTTAATTTGGGATCAGATCATTATAGAGGTTGACAAGTTTCGACCTTATCTAGATTTCATTGAAGACCAAGAAAACGCCATGACAGAGTACAAGAAAAAGGCCCTGACAGTATTAGGGGAAATGCAGAAAAGACCTATGGCAACAAAGGAAAATGCCGTTGCTTTCCTAAGCTCCTTGTCAAACAGTTTTGCCGATCGGTATGGTATCCAAAATAGGGTTATTGTTGTCTCCAGAGCTAGAAAGGTAATTGCTAAACACAGAATGCTGGAGACTGTACGAGCCAAGATAGATGTTATCGAACAAAAATTCAAAGAGGTCATCAGGTTATTTAAGCCATTGGTAGACAGAGGGATGCCTTTCTTCTAGGAAGAGAAGGGTCCTCTATTGTCCCAAAAGGAATATCGGGAATGTCTAGTTCAGTGCCGATTAGACAACATCAAGTTTGGAGACATGCAACAATCATTGTTAGGAAAGATCGTTTTTGATAAGTTGGCTAGTGAATTTGAATTGTTGTTTGACTTCAAAGCCACCTATGCCAAAGTCCCTGAAACTTCATACCTGGAAACGATGGAGCTCAAAGCGCAAGCATTCGACATGGCCATGGCGACTCTACCTGGTCTTGACTTATGGAGAGCCATCTAGCAATACGGGTCGACCAAATTCAAAACGCATCCATAGAAGTGGAAATGATAGTATGCAAGAAGTTTTCCGATGGTCACCTCTCCTAGAACTATGTACAGCTGTCACCCGCCAGATGGAAACATATAAGACTTTCGTGCATATTTTCTCTTGCAATCCATATTTCATTTTCCAGTTTTTTATGTAAATCGTGGCCGATATGTCACCTACGAGTTTCTTAGAAGTTGTTTCTCAGTTGTAACAAATTTTGATTCCCGGATGTCGGTCTAGGAAGTCCAAAATTCTATAAATATACCTCCTAAAGAAGGAGAAAGGGTTGAAACTGATTTAATTTTGTAGTGTATGCTTTAAAGAGTATTTTAATAAAGTTACAGAACCGAGGTCGGTGTTTTACACAGGGATTCATGTGTTGTTTATATTACTGTTTCTTGCTACCTTTCTCATGTGAATGTTTTTCCAATTTATCTCTTCCATTATGTTTCTTTCATGTCTAAAATAAGTGTATAATAGTTTGGAATTCATACATTCTATGCTATGTCTGTTGTTTCAAATATTCACCGAAGCTTTCTTCTAAAGTTAATACAGAATTCATTTTCTGATGCTCTATGTTGATGGTCTGTTCATGTTCTTCTTTTCCACCAGATAATTATATTTTGACTATGATTGAATGGCTATCTTGCCTCTGTGTTGAAATCACCTGCATAAGTTCTGTTTATTTTTGCTACACATCTTGACTCCATCACCCAATGGTTCTATGTCTCATTTCAACCAATTTTACAAACAATTTATAGTTTCACTTGTACATATCTGGCATTGTTAATATTTGGTGAGAGATCCCTCTCAGAAGATTAGAAGGCCAGTTCTATCTTCGAAAGTGGTTCTGCTGTTACTTGGGAGTAGGCCTTCCACAACCTTTGGCTCAATTCCAGTGCTAACAATGAGCATGAAGTAATTTTCTCTATGAAGAAAATAAAATACCTAAGGTAAAATGGAATTCCAATAGAATTATACTAAAATATGTGAAATATTAGCATAATAATTTTGTTGGGGCAATGGAAGAATATAGGAAATCGATGAAGCTGTTGAACACACTTAGCTCTACTTTCATAACACTCATTGAAACAGGAAACATTACAATTTAATGTAGAAGCATCCCTACTACTGCGTAATATTGAACCAATTAAAATAAATTATTGTATAGATTCTTAGTCCCAATTTGATTTTCAATTTATTTTGGGTGGAGGATAGGGAATGCTTGAGTGTAGACTACCTTAGGATGTATAGGGCATAGGACACAACATGGTGGAATGTATACTCATGGAATAAGTATAGAGGGTATATCATGGAAGAAGTGTATGGGTTGAAGGGAAAATAATAACAGAATGAAAAGAAAGGAAGAGTGTGGAGGGAAAATGCTTATTCAAGTTGTAATGTAGATCATGGAAGAGTGCAAAGTACAATGCATAGTGTGGAAAATGGAGAAAATTAGCATAGAAGAGAGAAGTGTGATTTTCTCTCACATTCTTCCATCCATCTTACTAGTCTATATTTTAATGAAGTGTGCGGAGGGGATAAAGTAGAGGGTCTATATATGGGTTGAACCTTGACTTAGTACTAATTTCCCTCAATGAATGAGGATTGACATTACCTCCTCAAAAAAAGAATCATGAATTCCTTGAGGATGTACATTCTATTGGTCTACATATGTTAGACTTTTATCATTCAAGCTAGAATTATGTTAGGGTATTTAACTGAGAGAATAACAACTACATCATTCAAACAAAAGAGACAATGAACACAATGTTTTTCCTTGGGGAAACAATAAATGGAGAAAACCTTGCAACTTCCTCAGAGATAGAATTAGCACCAAAATGAAAACCCCAAAATAGTAATATGATCTCCCGACAGCAGTAGTCTCTTTCTTTCTAGCCACAACAACTTCTTCTCCCTTAGCTATGCGCTACAATTGAGTGTGAGTGAGTGTGTGATAAATAGAGAGGATCACTCTCTATTTATACTAATTCCTGACTTGACAATGACTCACTAGGGCCGACTTCTCTAGGAGAGTCTAATAACCCTAGGGCCCCGGAACTACGGGTACTTTAACCCTTGATCAATAGGAGGGTTACCCATAATGACTTGACATGACTTGTTTACATTATAGAAACTCCAGATCGGAACACTAGGGCATGCCATGACTCAATTACATTACAAACACATCCTAGAATAAAGATGAAGGAACAATACATAAGATATACAAGTGAATACATTCTGAAGTTACAATTACGTCAACACTCCCTCTTAACTAGGAAGGTATTCTCTCGACACAATTTATCAGCACAAATCTTCTTATCTGTATCATCTAGATCATCATCGAATTCTTGTCATCTTAAAGTCATTATCATCTTCAGGTCATCTTCATCTTCAAGTCATCTTCATCTGGATCTAGATCATCATCACTGGATCTAGATCATCACTCGATCTGGATCATCTCTACTGGATCAACAACACTAGATCTGGATCATCACTCATTTTGGATCATCACTGCTGGATCATCATCAATGGATTTGGATCATTACTCGATCTAGATAATCACTTGATCTGGATCATTGCTCGATATGGATGAGCACTAGGTCAATATCATTGGTGCTATCTCATGATTCTTCTTGTCACAGGAATTTCTATAGAGCCAGCCCTTTTTCATGCTGGTTGTAGGCCTAGCCTGGTCTTCTTCAGTGCTTATATCTGAACCTAAGTCAAAATGGCTAACCCAACACTTACATTTGACCTTGACTCATTAGAAAGGCATGCCCAGTACTCACATCTGACCATGAGAGGAAAAAATCCACCATCATGTCAGAATGGCCTAGCCCTCACATCTGACCATAGAAGGAACTTAATCCTCTCACCCTGTCAAAATGTCCCAGCCCTTGCATCTGAACATGGAAGGAACTTAATCCTCTCACCATGTCATAATGGCACAGACCTTACATCTGACCATGGAAGGAACTTAATCCTCTCACCATGTCAGAATGGAACAAACCTTACATCTAACGTTGACTCATCAGAAAGGCTCTCGTCATCTTCAAGTCATCTTCAACTTTAGGTCATATTCATCTAGATCTGGATCATCACTCAATCTGGATCATCATCACTGGATCTATATCATCACTCGATCTAGATCATCTTTGTTGGATCAACATCACTTTATCTGGATCATCACCACTGGATCTGGATCATAACTCGATCTGGATCATCATCACAGGATCTGGATCATTACTCGATCTGGATCATCACTAGCTAAACATCACTAGTGTTATGTCATGATTCTTCTCGTCACAAGAATTTCTACAGAGCCAACCCTTTTTCATGCTGGTTGTAGTCCTAGCCTCCATGTAGGTCTTCTTCAGCACTTATATCTGACCCTAAGTCAGAATGGCCCACCCAACACTTACATATGACCTTGACTCATCAGAAAGGCATGCCCAACACTCACATCTGATCATGAGAGGAACACATCCACCATCATGTCAGAATGGCCTAGCCCTCACATTTGACCATTTGTTAGAATGGCCCAGCCCTTACATTTGACCATGGAAGGAACTTAATCCTCTCACCATGTCAGAATGGCACAGCCTGTACATCTGACCATGGAAGGAACTTAATCCTCTCACCATGTCAGAATGGCACAACCCTTACATCTGAGTCCTGACCTTGACTTGTCAGAAAGGCTCTCAGTCCTAGAGTGAGGGTTTCTGGTAACTGAATAGATGCCTCCATTTAGAGAATGGAAACAACCCTTATATCTGATCAAGTGGGAAAATATCCCTCAATCACATCAGAATGGACCTGCACTTATATCTAATCATGTGATACTACATACCAGAGTCATATTAGAATGGCCCTCAATCCTAGACTAAGTATTCCTGGTAACTGACCATGTACCTCCATTCAGAGAATGGCAATAGCCCTTATATCTGATCATGTAGGAACCAATCCTATAGTCATATCAGAATGGCTCAGCACTCATATCTGAAATGGAAGGAGCCAATCCTCTCACCATGAAAGAATGGCTTAGCCCTTATATCTAACCATGGAAGGAACCTAATCCTCTTACCATGCCAGAATGGCTTAGCCCTTATATCTAACCATGGAAGGAACCTAATCCTCTTACCATGCCAGAATTCTTCATGGCCTCATCACTTCCCCTTGGAGGGAACCTCGATCTGGAGAACACCAAGCTTCTCCCTGAAGTACTCAAACTTCACTCTGGCCAATGGCTTCGTCAACACATCAGCTATCTGTTAGTCCATCGCAACATATTGGAGCTTCAATGCTCCTCTCTGCATGATATCCCTGATATAGTGATACTTGATCTAGATTTGCTTCGACTTGTCATGGAACAGAGGGTTCTTTGTCAACTTCACACAACTCTGGTTGTCGAAGTACATACAAGTAGCATCTAACTGGAGATCAAATAAATCAGATAATAGCTTCCTCAACCATATTTACAACTAGCTGAACAAGCTACGACATAATTTGCTTCAGTTGTACTTAGTGCCACACAGGATTGCTTCCTGCTAAACCAAGAGATCACACCTGATCCCATACTGAAGAAACACCCTGAAGTGCTCTTCCTATCGATGGCACTGCCTACCCAATCTGAATCAACATAACCCTCCAGGTTAATCTTCTGATTTGCCTCATACTTGAGCCCATAATCAACTGTACCCTTCAGGTACCTCAGAATATGCTTTGCAGAAATTAGGTGAACATGTTTCAGATCTGTCAGGAACTGGCTCAAGGTGTTCACAACAAAGAAAATATCTAGTCTCATGTTCGTCAGGTACATCAAGGACCCAATCATCTGACGATACATCATAGCATCAACTGCTTCTGATGAAGCATTACTCAATAGATTCAGGTTTGATGCTATAGGTGTGGTCATGGCCTTGCAGTCCATCATCCCGAATCTCTTCAGGATCTCTGCTATATATTTCCCTTCCCCCAGGGAAATTCCATCTGCATTCTGCCACACCTCTATGTCTAGAAAATAATGCATCATACCCAAGTCCTTCATTTCGAACTTGGCAACAATCTTCCTCTCCATATAAGCAATCAACCCATCCATATCTGTTACAGACAGATCATCTACATATAGTAGGAGAATCACTAGGTTTCCATCTTCAACCTTGTAGTAAAGGTTGGAATATGCTTTACTATTGGTAAATCCCAAACTGGATAGAAAGTTGTCAATTTTTTCCATACCATGTCCTGGGTGCCTATTCCAAACTGTATAAGGCTTTCTTCAATCTACACACATGAGACTCCCTGTCATGTGTCTCAAAACTGAGTGGCTACTCCACATATAGTTCCTCTTCCACTACACCATTCAAGAAAGAAATCTTGACATCCATTTGGTGTATCTTCCATTTCATCACTGCAGCCAAAACAAGTATTGATCCGATGGAAGTGTATCTGGCTATAGGTGCAAAAGTTTCTTCATAATCTATTCCCTCTTTCTGGGAGAAGCCATGAGCCACAAATATGTCTTTATATTTTTCTATGCTGCCATCTAGAGCATGCTTGATCTTGTAGATCCATTTGGAAGTTACAATAGATATCCCTTCTAGTCTTAGGACAACATCCCAAACATCATTTTTCATGATCGATTGATACTCTTCAATAATAGCATCCTTCCATTCTTTCCTTTCTGCTGCTTATTCATAGTTGGAAGGTTCTTTATCGATGAAATCACATAATAAGGCTACATACCCTGAGCAGGACCTGGTCCTCTTTCTTTCTTTGTGATTCTCTTCTGGAGCCCCATATCTTTCTGCACCTTGGATAGCTTCTCGTACCCAAGCAGGTTTCCTCTTATGAGGAATATTCTCCTAAGGTGGATCTACATGTTCTTGAGATCTTCTAATTCCTGATCTTCTACTTAACTTTCTTCGTTCATGGTTGTTTCATGAATTCTGGGTGCTTCTGTTTCTTCAGGATCTTCAACAGGCCTCTTTCTAGATTTGTTGTAAGCTGAGTCTTCGTCAAATGTTACATCCCTGCTGATGTCGATATTCTTGAATCCTGGGAATTATATTCTGTAGCCCTTCAAGCTCTCAGAGTATCCCACAAATATCCCTTCCTTCCTAAAGGATATAACTTTGTCCTCTTTTGTTTCCGAATGTGTATGTACATTGGACAACCGAATATTCTGAGATGGCTGACTTCTGGTTTGTTTCTGAAAAAGACTTCTTCAGGTGTCTTGTTTTTGAGTACTCTGTGTGGAGTACGGTTCTGTACATACACCGTTGTTCTCATAGCTTCTTCCCATATATGCAGGGGAATATCTTGATCATGAAGCATAGCCCTTGTTGCTTCCATGGTCATTCTATTCTTCCTTTCTGCAACTCCATTTTGTTGTGGATTATATGGAGTGGTTAACTCCCTCTTAATCCCTGAATATTTGCATAACTCTTTGAATTCATTTGATGTGAATTCTCTGCCATTATCTGATCAAAAGGTCTTAAACTTATTTTTAGTGTGGTTCTCAATCAAGGCTTTGAATTCCTTGAACTTGCTGAATACTTCATCTTTGTTCTTCATGAAGTAAATCCATCTCTTCCTAGAAAAATCATCAATAAAAGAAACATAGTATACATACCTGCTTAATGAACTTGATGACATTAGACCGCATACATCGGAGTGAGTGATTTCCAAGATTCATTTTTCCTTGCTCTCGCTACTTGGAAATGTCTTCTTTGTGTTCTTTCCTTTTGCACATCCTTTGTAGACTCCATCATATTTTGCCCGAATTTCTGGAAGACCTTCAATAGCTTTTCTTGCAAGTGGTAGTGCTCTGTAGTGCACATATGAAATCCTTCTATGCCAAAGTTCATTTGGGTCTACTGTGTCATGGACCAAATCTTGTTTTGAATGGCCCTTCAATTTGTATAGGCCTCCCTCTTGTTCCCCAATCACTACTGCATCATCAAAAGTCTTTCCCTTTGGCCACATGAGGACCTGGCCATCTACAAATGTAACCCTCATGCCTTTTGCATCTAATGCAGATATGGAGAGGAGATTTTTATTAAGTCTCGGTACAAATAATACATCCTTCATGTTCATAGATTTTCCAGAGTCTAGCTTATAGGAGGATTCCCCACTACCTTTTATTAGATACTGGTAGTCATCTCCAAGTTTCACCTTGTGGGGTGATTCCTGTTCTGATAGTCTTACAAAAGACTCTTTGAATCCTGTCATATGTTTGGAAGCCCCACTGTCTATAAGCCAATCATTGCTTCCATGTGTGATGTTTCTCGTGAGAGTAGAAATCAAAACATATTCTTCATCACTTGAAGAATCATCACTTTCTTTCTTGTTTCTCTTTGTGGAAGGTTCATCATCTTCTGTAGTATGAGCATGATGTCTTCTCTTGTTGTTTTTATTCTTGTGAGAGTTTATTTTGTTTCTAGGACAATATTTTGCATAGTGTCCTATTTCATCACAAGTATAACATATGATTTGAGTTTTCTTGGAGGAAGAGTGCTTACCTTTAGAACGATGATGATGGTCCCTTCTGTTTTTCTTGGATTGAACTGTGAGAGCTTGATCTTCACTTCCCATCTTTTCTTCTCGAGCTTCTATCCGAGCTTATTCTTGTTAGCATTCTTCCCATAGTTTGTTGAACTTGACTAACTTCTTTCTAGCATAGATCCCTTGAATGAAAGAGTCCCATGTCCTAGGGAGACCATTCAAGGTGGTCATTACAATCTCTGCATTCTCCACTTCTTCATACATTGCTTCAAGTTGTTCTTTGATATGGGAGACCCTTGTGAAGTAACACTGTATGGTCTCCGCATTCTGAATCTTCACATTCTTCAACTGGTTTCTCAAAGTCATCTTTCGGTTTATGTTCTTTCCTTCAAATACTTTGGTTAGGGTATCACACATAGCTTTAGGTGTCTTTAGGGAGGACACCTATGGTATGAGGTGATTTTTTATTGAATCAGAAATAATCCTCTTATCCATAACCAACTTCTTCTTGTGTAAGGCCTTAGCCTCATCTCCCTCTGGAACTGGAACCTCCTCATTGATGTAGGAGTCCAACTCATTTTCTTCTAGGACCAGGGAGATCCTATACTTCCAAGCTCAAAATTTATCATCTCCCTTAATATTTTCATCAAGCTTGGTATGGTGAGACATCTTAACTGAGAACCTGAAATGGAAATACAAAAGATTTAGATCTTACTAGGTCAATATGTCAGAACTAGATCTGAAGCTAAATTTCTGTAGTGCTGGTTCAAGAGCAGATTAGGGTTTGACTTTTCCAGAGTTCTGTCCAACCAAATGCTTTGATGTTGATGTTTAAACTTCGATTTTGAGGAGGAGATCAATCCAAGCCTGGGATCACTAAAAAATTCCACTTCTGCGGAAAGCCCTAATTTTCGGCAGTAGTGTCAGGTCAAAAACTGAAAATGCTTAGAATCAGATTTTGCTTCGACAGAAAGATGCGCCCTAGGGAGGAGAGTTATTCCAACCTTATTTTGGTGAAAATCTATGGAGAGAGATCCAAAAAGTAGGAATCCCTAGTTTCCGTAGCTGTACAGTGTCTTCTTCTCAGGTTAGCTCTGACACCATGTTATAATTTTATCATTCAAGCTAGCATTATGTTACGATATTTAACTGAGAGAATAACAAGTACAACAATCAAACACAAGAGACAATGAACACAATGTTTTTCCTCAGGGAAACCATAAATGGAGAAAACCTTGCAACTTCCTCAGAGATAGAATCAACACTAAAAGTAAAACCCCAAAACACTAAGATGATATTCCGACAGCAATAGTCTCTTTCTTTCTAGCCCCAACAACTTCTTCTCCCTCAGCTATGCGCTACAACTGAGTGTGAGTGAGTGTGTGATAAATAGAGAGGCTCACTCTCTATTTATACTAATTCCCGAGTTGACAATGACTCAGTAGGGCCAACTACTCTAGGAGATTATAATAACCCTAGGGCCCTGAAACTGCGGGGACGTTAACCCTTGATTAATAGGAGGGTTACCCACAATGACTTGACATGACTTGTTTACATTATAGAAAATCCTGATCGAAACATCAGGGCATGACATGACTCAATTACATTACAAACACATCCTAGAATAAACATCGAGGAACAATACATAGGATATACAAGTGAATACATTCTGAAGTTACAATTACATCAACAACACAAGTAAAAGAACTATGACCATAATTGAAATGAGAATATTTAGGACTATCTACAAACAAAAATCATCACCAAAGGAAAAGATAAAGAATAAGGATATAATATGCACACATAAATATTCAATGACTCATTCAAATGGGTACTCTCGACCATCATGGAGGAAAAAAACTACAGATTGCACATGTTAAAGGTGGAAACATCAAGAGATGAAAACATGTAAACCAAGACAGTAGGTCACCAAATTATGACCAAATGATACAAGGCCAAAACTAGGAGATAGAAGAACTACAAGGTCAACTAAAAAGGTTGTCACAACTAGTATAATACATATCCCTTGAAGTAAATGTCATGCAAGGAAAAGTAGAATAGGAGCTAATCCAAATTATAATAGAGGAAACGACTGACAAAATGCATTAGGTAGAAGTCAATGAGTGGATATGAAATGAAAAAACCCGAATGGAATAATATTGGATAATAGAAATGGCCTTGAAAGAGATAGCAGAAAAAACACATTAAAAGTGGATCATGAAAGTAAAGGAACTCTATATAGTAGTCAAAGAGAAAAATGAGGTAGTACATAAATGATGTGATCTAGAAAAAAAATATGCACAATAGAAGATGACCTAGACTAAGTACTCTATTAGACAACAAAGGTGAACAATAATTTGAGAATATGGGAGGTTGAGAACCATAATAAAAGCAGTACTACATAGGAAACTCAAAATAGAAAGAAAGAAATTCATAACTAGTGGCACTACTTGAACAACTACACTGAACATAAATACACAAAATTAAATCATTCCAAGTAATAGTCTAATACTAAGAGGATTTAGGGTTAAAGTTGTTCAATAAGGTAAAACTATTCGACTAGTACATTGAATAAATTCCCTTTGCATCTAATGTAGAGATGGAGAGAATATATTCTTCAATCATGGAACATATAGCACATCCCGCATATTTAAAAATATTTCCTGGATTCAAGCTTGTATGAAGCTTCTCCACTCTCTTTTATGGGGTATTGTTAATCATCCCCAAGTTTCACCTTGTGAGGTGACTCATGTTCAGATATATTAATGAAAGATCCCTTGTATCCTGTCATTTGTTTAGAGGCTTCATTATCCACAATCCAATCATTGCTTCCATGTGAAATAGTGCCAGTAAGTGCTCAAATTAGCACATACTCTTCATCTGAATCATCCTTCTCCCATCTGAATCTTTTGTTTGTTGGTTCATCATCTTCAAGAATGTGAGCATGGTGTCTCCTTTCCCTGATGGGACAATCTCTTGCAAAATGTCCCTTTTCATCACAATTGTAGCATCAAATATTTGAAGGATCTCTCTTGGTCTTCTTTAGTTTCTTGTCCTTCTTGTTGTTGTGATGAAAGTTCTCCTTCTTCTTGAATTTATTCCTGGTACGAACTGTGAGAGCTTGATATTTAGTTGCTTCCATCTTCTCTTCTCTTGTCATGAGTTGAGCTTCTTCTTGTGCACGTTCTGCTCAGATTCTCCTGAAAGAGATCAACCTCCTTCTTGCACAAATCACTAGAATGAATGAATCCATGATCTAGAGAGAACATTCAAGGTAGTCATTACAATTTATCCTTCTTTGACATTCTCTTCAATTGATTCAAGTTGTTCTTTTATTTGAACAACCCATATGAAGTAAGACTGTATAGTCTCAAAGTTTTATATCTTCACATTCTTCAATTGGTTCCTCAAAGTCATCTTCTGGTTGATGTTCTTTCCTTTGAACTTCTTTGTCAAAGCATCATATACTTCCTCTGGAATATTAAATGTAGACACATGGGGGATGAGGTTATCCTTAATAGAATCTGCATTTATTCTCTTAGCCTTAGTCATGCTTCTTTTATGAGAATCCTTTGCATCATCTACCTTTGGTTCTGAAACTTCTTTAGTGATAAATTGATCCAAGTAATTTTCTTTAAGGATAAGAGAGATTATGTACTTCCATGCTCAAAATTTATCATGCCCTCCAAGCTTTTCCTCAAGTTGAGTATGGGGATTCATATTTTCAAATGAGAACCTCAAATGGAAATATCAAATCTTACTGATTTGAGGTGTCTGACCTGGTTTTGGATCTGGCTGACCTAGGGTTTGTAAGAGAAATCCTAATTTTCCAAAATTGGAGTTTGGAAATTCTATCTGGACATAAAGATGCGCCTCCTCAAGGAGAGTTGCTCAACAAGGTCACTTTATGAAAATTAAGGTGGGAATCCTACCAAACTTGATGCCCTAGTTCCTCCCAACAATAGTGACAGGATAAAAAATGAAACTGAAGAAAATCTAACTACAACATCAACATCTCATTGTGACATTATGTCAAACACTTAGCATGCAAACTAGATTTACTGCTCATCTGAGTTATGATTTTCTAGACTTCTTAATAGCACATCTACTGATAACTTGAACATAAATACATATGCATGCATCAAAATCTAGCTGAAGACAATAATACCCATAAGAACACTGAGAAGTTTAGGGCCAAGCCCAGGGCAAAACCCTCGCCTCTGTGAGGTAAAACCCAAGAGAAATTTATTGGAGAGAGAGAATAAATTTGCATAAGAGATTTCTTGCTAGTCTATACTGAGAAAATCACTAAGAAAAAATGCAGCAAATAAAGGAAAAATGTACCAGCAATAAACGCTGCTGTATGGCCTGCTGTACGACCTCTTCCTTCAGCAAAAATGTCTAGAAACTCATGCTAAAACCAGCTGCCTCGATTTCTATGCACTGACCCTCAATCAGCAAGTACAGATATCGATTTCTGTGCAGTGGTACGGCTTCCAGCATTAAATGCAGATGTACGGCCTGTACTTTTACTGCTGTACGATCTGTATAGTACAGCCTGCTGCCTCGTTTTCTGTACTGAACCTTCTACCTCGTTTTCTGTGCACTAGCAATATAAATCTGATCTCTTCTCTCTCTCTGAAATGATCTCTCTCTCCCACATGTGGTTTCTCTCTTCACTCCCACATCCCGCTGAAAATTTCTCTCTTCCTTGGATGTCTTTCTCTTTTCCCAATGCTTCATTAAATAAGTGAAAACTCACTTAGAAACCCTAACTTACTTTTCAAGGGTCAAGATTAGATTAGATCTAAGGGTCCTTATTAAATGCACATTAAATGTCACTTTAATCATTTAATGTCATTTATTACATTCACATTATTTAATAAAGTCAATTTCACTTCATAAATATAAAGTCACTTTTATAATATAAAGTGAACTTAGGAAAATACAAATACAAAACTGTGTCCTCACCAGACACTACCAAAATGGTGAAGGACCTACTGAGTTACAATAAAAATTAACACTCCCTCTTAACAAGGAAGGTCCTTAAAAAAAAACAAGATCTATGTCACTTTCGTCTTTCATCTGCTGGAACTCCCTCTTTCTCCTGAATCTGGATCTGTGACCTATAGACCACTCTGAATGCTTCGTAAGAATCTGCATCTTCTTCAGCATCCTCCTGCTCAAATCGCTCATACTGGTTGAGTCTTCTACCAGTACTCACAAGAGAACTATTGTTCTTAGGAAACTGAATAATAGGCGCCACTGCAGTTTCCCCATCTGTTCCAGACCCTGAAAGCCATCCAGAACACGGATATACATTAACTCCTTTTAATGTATATAAGATCTCTTTCTGGCTACCAAGCAGAATGGTGCCATCCACATCTCCAACAGGAATAAGGAATACGTGCTCCCTCTTGAACAGTACTCCAAAACCTTCACTCTCCAGAGTTGAGACTGAGATCAAACTTGTTCTCAGTTTTGGTACAAATAGAACCCCATGCAAGTCTAGGGTTTCACCAAAGAATAACCTGAAACGTATTGAACCGATTCCCTTTACTGCTCAAACTGTGTCTCCTTGCTGAACAAAGTGACCCGTACCTATCTCTGTGACACTCATGAACTTGCTCAAAGTGTCAGTCATGTGCTTGGTCGCACCACTGTCAATGAGCCATTCATGATCAAGAATATTTCTACAGCCGCCAATACTGGGTGCTATAGACACAAGGGCAAAATATTCCTCAAAAGTCTTTGCAAAATCTGCTACAGCAGCCTGAGCTGAAGATTCTGACACTGAACCTCTGCTCTTCCTCTTCTCAGTTTTTGGACACTGAGATGCATAGTGACCAAAAGTGTTACAAGAAAAACATCGAACCTTACTAAGGTCCTTCTTCTTCTTCCCTTTCCTAGAAACAACAAGAGCTACATTTTCTTCTCCACTCAGAGGGCTCTGAAGAATCCCCTCTCTTGATTCTTCTTGGACAAAGTCATCCCACAACCTTGACCAGTCTGGTAGCTTATCTCTAGCCACCACCCCTTTTACAAATCAATGCCATTTAGTGGAGAACCCATTAAGAGCATGTCTCACAAGCTCTTCATCCTCTACTTTCTCACCGGCTGCACCCAGTTCGTCTCTGACTTGAGTAATCTTGGTGAGATAAGTAGTCACTGTATCAGTCTCCATCATCTTGGTATTTCTCAGCTTCTCTCTAAGAACCATCTTCAGGTTCTGGTTCTTTCTCTGATATAAGGTACACAAGGAAGCCCACATGTTAAACATGTATGTCTTTCCAGAAATAAAAGGAATCACATGATCCTTGATAGAATCAAAGAGAATATTCTGAGCTTTGATGTCTCTTTTCTCAAACTCAGCCTTCTGTATAGCATCTGTGGGAACTACAACAATAGCTGAAGCTCCCACAATATCCCATAACACCTGCTCTTTGAACAGTATCATGATTCTTTCTTTCCATGGACTGAAATTACTGGATCCATCCAGTCTGTCCTCGTACCTCAATCCTGCTGCTGCCATGATGCTTGGACTAAAAGTTCCACCTGCAAGACCCTCTCTTCTATGTTCTACATAACATGTACAAAGTCTTCAGCAACCTCTATGCTCTGATACCATGAAGAAAATCTAACTACAACATCAACATCTCATTGTGACATTATGTCAAACACTTAGCATGCAAACTAGATTTAGTACTCATCTGAGTTATGATTTGCTAGACTTCTTAATAGCACATCTACTGATAACTTGAACATAAATACATATGCATGCATCAAAATCTAGCTGAAGACAATAATACCCATAAGAACACTAAGAAGTTTAGGGCCAAGCCCAGGGCAAAACCCTCACCTCTGTGAGGTAAAACCCAAGAGAAATTTATTGGAGAGAGAGAATACATTTGCATAAGAGATTTCTTGCTAGTCTATACTGAGAAAATCACTGAGAAAAAATGCAGCAAACAAAGAAAAAATGTACCAGCAATAAATGATGCTGTACGGCCTCTTCCTTTAGCAAAAATGTCTAGAAACTCATGCTAAAACTAGCTGCCTCGATTTCTGTGCACCAACCCTCCATTAGCAAGTACAAATATCGATTTCTGTGCAGCTGTACGGCTTCCATCATTAAATGCAGATGTACGGCCTGTACTTTTACTGCTGTATGATCCATACAGTACAGCCTGCTGCCTCATTTTCTGTGCTGAACCTTCTGCCTCATTTTCTGTGCACTAGCAAGATAAATCTGATCTCTTCTCTCTCTCTGAAATGATCTCTCTCTCCCACGTATGGTTTCTCTCTTCACTCCCACGTGCCACTGAAAATTTCTCTCTTCCTTGGATGTCTTTCTCTTTTCCCAATGCTTCATTAAATAAGTGAAAAGTCACTTAGAAACCCTAACTAACTGAAACCCTAACCCTAACTTACTTTTCAAGGGTCAAGATTAGATTAGATCTAAGGGTCCTTATTAAATGCACATTAAATGTCACTTTAATGATTTAATGTCATTTATTACATTCACATTATTTAATAAAGTCACTTTCACTTCATAAATATAAAGTCACTTTTATAATATAAAGTGAACTTAGGAAAATACAAATACAAAACTGTGTCCTCACCACACACTACCAAAACGGTGAAGGACCTACTGAGTTACAATAAAAATTAACAGAAACTTCTTAAATATTGAAACTAATTCCACCAAAATATGTGCCCTACCAAGGTAAGTTATCATATCCCTATTTTCTGGATGATCTGTGGAGAGAACACCTTGAACTAGGAATCCCTAGTTTCCACAGCTACACAGTGCCTCCTTTCAAAGGGGATCTGATACCATGTTAGTTTATCTTTATATATGAATAGATTATCTAAGATATTTATCTGAAAGAATAACAAGTACAACAAGATGCATAAGATATAAAATATACACAAGACACAAATTTTTTCACCAAAGAAACCATAAAGGAGAAAACCCCGGAAACTTCCTCATAATAGTAAGATGATCAAAAGCAGTATTAAGAAGTATTCAACAACTATATATATCTTCTCCTCTATCTCTATCTCTATCTCTCATGCGAAATTGAGAGTGTAAGGTGTGTGTATAAATGAGGGAGAGCACCTCCCTATTTATACCCTTTCAAGTCACTGATGAAATATAAGAATGGGGCCCACATGTCTTCCCTAGCAGGGTCAAATTCACCCAGAGAGACTCCAAATACACATTACATGATGTTACACTAGGGACTATTTCCCTAACTTACAACGAAGGTTGTACCTCAAGGTATAGACACAATTAAGACATCCCACAAGGGGGTAAGAACATCCCCAATGGGGGTACAACAACATACAATAATAATATACATCGGAATGTGTTCCGAAGTTGCAAATACATCAACATGTAAAAATGACAACTTTTACTATTTATAAAATTTCGTTTGAATTTTTTACTCACTTAGCCTATAGTTTGGACTTTTATTAACCTTTTTGAGTTTTTTTGGCATAATATTGTGGTATAGGGACTCATTTTGGGTGCACGTTTTTCAAGGTATTGACCCATTCGTGTCTATAACAGGTATAACTTTGAATTGGCATATAATATAGGATCACTTTTATGTATGCATCATGCATTGTCCTATGACCATGTCACCTTAACTATATGTACGAACCCACTTGGTGATGTTACAGACTCTTCACACTTCTACCAGAAGTAACATTATGTAAGTGGTAGAGCCTTCCTACTCATGTTCCCTAGATAGATCCCACTTTTCCATTTGGTACCAATACTAAGAGTCCTCCCTTAGGTTTGGGATTCCCTTGTAGTCCTTCCATGTGTTTGAGAAAGAACCTCATATTATTTCTTGAACTTTATGCTGGCCATATCCCATAGGGACTCCCGTTTACATCAAGTTTTAATTGAATTTCATGTGTCCGCTTGTTGTATTGAGATTTATGCCAGCTCCCTACTTCGATTTTATAAGCCATATAACCCTAACTTGTCTCAATCATAGCCAAGAAGAGATTCTTATATATCTTTTGCAGCTTGATCACCCCATACCTGGAGGAGACATTCCCCCGAGTGTCTGTATCTTGCACATGCTTCCTTTCATTGAGTATAGGTATGCTCCACTTCTTGGAAATAGTGTTCTTTCTTGCAACACTCGTTTCCTCCTAGTTCTATATTATAAGTAATTTTATTCTTTTTCAAGATTTTGAATATGAAAAAGACCAAAAATAAAAAATAAAAATAAAAAACAGAAAGTCAAATGAGAAATGATATTTCTTTGGAAGTTTCCGTGTGATCTCGCCTTCGAATAGAGCATTGCATATTCCATACATTGGTTGGGTTTTATTAGTATGACTTTAGGAGCTGTACTCGTTACTCTGAGTTTTCTCCATCGACTGGTTATGCTTCCAACCCCTATGGAGCCTTTATCGATGCCTCCTGTGTCACAGAGTTTTCCCAGTTTTCATGTTGAGTCTATGCTGCCTATAAATATCCATATGCCTTATGATCTTGTTCGAAGGAAGTTTTAGCCTATGTAGACCACTCTTAAGTTATCTTGTCTTTGCATGTCAACCATTCCCAATACATTTATTGGTTCATGCATATGCTGTCTATTTGAGTTCTTCCAAATTATCTAGTGTTGTTATGTACCTCGTGTTGGTTGATGAGGGATGCCTTAATTCCCTCCTTCCAGTGGATTCCATTCCAAGGAATTCATATCATTTATTCTGGAATAGGGATCTAGAGTCCACTGAGTTCCTTGAGACTTGCAGTCATCAGTGGAAGGTCCTCTCTCCATCGACAGTTTTGGGAATACATCAATGTACCGATGGACTCTCTCAAGTGTTAGACCTCAACACATCTATTCACACTTGTTTGATTTCACTCTATACCTTAATTCCCATTATCATTACCAATGGGATATCTCATGTTTGTTAACGGTATACCTCAATGAACAATAATTAGAGGATGGTCCATCTTGTTTGACCTCGACACATTTATTTGCATGATGGGACATGTATTAGAAATGATTTGTGTAGAAGACCTCCCAGCTTGGTGGCATTCCATATATGCTACCTCCTTAATCGGGCCAGTATCTATGAGATATCAGTTCTCATGAACATATTCCAGTGTACCATCAGATGTATTCATTCAGTATGAAGATCTTATTTCATTCTATATTGTACGTGGCAATGGCGAAATGTGACATATTTCTATTATGCTTATTCATGGCCATTGTACTATTATGTATATGGGGACTGCTAGATTTCGTATTTGCAGTCACATGCAGAGATCTATCATTGTATTGTACTGACGAGTGACCATTTTCTCCACCTGGGTCTTCATTACTCCACTTCTGGGATTATTATAATGTTTTTTGGCCATCATGTTACCCCTCAAACCTCACAAATAAGGGGACATCTGTTATAGCTTATTTTACCACACTTGGTAGATCATGTTTTCATGGCCTTCCTTGTCCCTATTTGAGGCTCTTTGGACCCCCTTTTCCTAATATAATTTTGATGCTCTGAAAAATCCCTTAAAAAAGTCTTATTTATTTGTATATGCGGGTCAGCAGCTTACACACCGTGTGTACAAGTAGCTTGCTCCATTATGACTCGTGTACATTGGGAAATGTGCTCAAAAATAAAATATTTGGAGTTTTCCTTCATCAAGTAATGAATAACTTGACTACTGACCTTCCATAGGCTTGGAAACTCTCCGAATCAACCCTTCACTTCCTATTGAAGGGCTATATATTGAGTCACTTGGATGCATTAGAGGAGGATGAATTGGTGATAGAAAATAAACTATAGTTGATTTATGCCCCATTCTTTCATACAAGGGTTTGTATCCCTTTGTCTTTTGAGCACCCATTAATGCTCTTCCTAAGATTTCCATTTACTTGTGAGATTTCCATTAATATTGAGGATTGAAGTGGTGGAGGCCTAGGTGGAGGAATCGGTTTCTCGATTTTGACGAGGTGTCAACAGAGTTTGTCACTTATATCTATGTTTATATTTAATAGAAATATCCATTTCCTCGTCCATTATATGTGTAACTATGAATATTCTTATCCATGGATGTAGTTTGCTTTAATTGTATATTGGATTGATGTATTATATAGTAGGTTATAACACTTAATATCTATCATGATTGTATGTTTCGTTGTAGTTGAGAGTGAAATGTAGGTCAAAGTGTGGTTGAAATCTCAACTGGGATCTACTACAAACGTCCAGAATAAGGTACGCTTCTCATCCCTTAGAGTTAGAATTTTTTTTATTTCTTTAGCATATTGGAAGTGGATTTATTTCTAGTGTCATACTATTTATTGTGGTCCACCTGAAGCCATAGGAATTTTTCTCTGCAACATAATTGGTGACTCCGCTGGGGACTTTCCTTTTTGTTGGGGTTTGGGTGCATGATGTGCTTGATTTTCTCTCTACTTCTCTGTGTTTCTATGTTGCATTCAGGAGCGTGTTATCCCATTGGTATTCCTTTGAAGTAATATGAGTCTTATCCTACCTTCTTATCACTATTCTCTTGTTGTATGCTAGTGATAGAGGTAACAGTCGCATATACACATGGATTGTAGTACTTATAGTTGCGTATACATGTGGGTTTTATGTGAACATTTGCGTATATCCCTCTTTTTGAGTGAGAAATTGGTGTTTGAGAGATAGTGGGTGGGTTGTGATTATTGCTGATTTTTCTTGGGTGCATGCGATGCTTTTTACTGCTTCTATATTGACAAGAGACTTCTTCTATTTGATTTTATTTAAAAGTTGTTCTTGTCATTTACCTCCTTTTTGTTTTGGTATTAGTGGATTAGAATTATTAGTATCAGTGTCTTTCTTGTCTTGTGTGTGATACTTGCTGCAGGGTCTGGGAGTTTATAGAATATTTTTGTTGCATTTCCATATCATTCATAATGAAAATACAAAAATATTTTTATTTTTTGGCATGTTGTTGCATTATTCATTTGCATGGAAATGGTACTTGTATTAGGTTTGCTTAGATGAAATAGTGTTTAGGATTTCATGTAGGAATTATTGCAATGGCATTTGAAGATAAATTTATGCATTTCTTGTAGTGGCATACCCCTTTTTCATATTCAAAGACAAATTGCTCTTGGCATTATTTGTTAGGTGTGCATATTTATTTCACTAATGAGTAATAATATCGCTAGTTGCATGCTCATCACCCTTGAGTAATAAAAAACCTTAAAATTAATGCTTAACTTAAAATTGTTTACACTTTTTATTTGATAGAGGTGCACTATTGGTTATCTATGGGTAGACCCAGGTTTACTGTAATGTACCAACAAAACCCCTATCTCACTGACCCTTTCGGCGATAGACCACAAAATGGCCTGAAGTCTCACCCAAAGTGATCCTAGATGGGGTGGTTGAATACTCACGTGTCCTCAACTAGGTTCTGTAGCATCCTAGGTTTCTCTTGACTCTGGTTAACCAGTGGGATTTCTCTTTATAACGTTGTATCTCTCTTCTGAGCAGACTCTGCTATGAGACTAACTCTTATTGCATCGCGGCTTCTCCGGCTATGTGCAAACCTTCTCTTCTACTTGACTCTTTACCTGCGATATCCCACATCGCGGCTCCTCTGGCAGTGTGATATCACCTTTCTACACTGCGATAGCTTCTATGGTAAGACTCAATAGGACTCTCCAACTCTCGCGGTCCAATGAATTCCCTTTCTCTCTTATACTAGCTCAACTAACATTCACAAGGGTGTTAAACAACTTCACTTAGCTTCTACAGTATAATATGCTCAACATCTATGCGCTCAACTTGTTGAACTGAATATACATAAATCACTTGACACTGTAACTATTACGGTCTGAATCAAACATTGATAAACTTATATGCAGAATACTTAGCACATCCAACTCACATTTAGCCTTCTACGTTACTGTAAACTGAAGGATAGCATACACACATTCATTAACTGTTAGCTAAGCTCATGTAACAGGTAAAATATATCAAATACATAAACACAATCACATGAAATAGTCACACAACACACTAATTTTACGTGGTTCACTTCCAAGGAGGAAGCTACGTCCACAGGAACCGGTTTTTATATTATATCTTGAGAGAGTAAACCCAGTTCCGCTGCAACCTATGATGCAGCTCGAGATCTTCTGGGAAACTATGCATTCTCAGCTGGAGCCCTTCTCTCTTAGATCTCTTCTCTTTCTATATTGCCTTCTTCTTACACTATATCCTCTCTCTCTCTCTCAATCCCTGCGGATTGTTACATTCATACTCAAGGATTCGGCTACTGGTTACAGTAAGATAATACAGACTGAATATAGAACCAGAGCTCGACTCTTTCTCAATATCTTATAATACAGATGACTAAAGAACTAGCTATCTTTTTCTCCACTGTTTAACTGTCTAACTGACCAACTGTCTAACCTTTTACAATACAAAATACATGCTTAAATAGGTGGCTCGAAGGTCTCACCCTGATACAAAACTGTGGGCCTATCCCAACAGTAACCCAAAAAACCCTAACTGTGACAGTCGGTGCATCCGTACTTTGAACTGCCGCTTACTGGGCATACTGCAGCTCTCTGTAGTCTTCCATGCTTCCCGACGCTGATCGTGGGTATGGGCGACGCTGATCGTGGGTATGGGTGCCGCTTCCTCGGTCGCTCCCCTTCTGTCCTTTGTCTTCAATACCTCATCCCATTGCTCCTTTTCCTTTATGAGGGTAGCTCAGCCCTCCTGTCTTCACCACTGACTTAAGTGCAGTGGTTGAGCTCTCTCTTCTCGGCCGCTTCCTGTACTGTTTCTTTTGACTTTCTTGTCCCGATATAGCATCTTTTCCTGTAGCTGCAGGCCCTACTCCAAAATTCCCCTAACACTTACTTTTGGCTCATCCCCGAGCCACTAACAGCTGGCTTCACCTACTGTAGCTTCTCCTTGGCTTCCTGCGAAGTCCTTGCAAATCTTTCTCGAAGTCCTATGACTTCTTTGTCCATAGCTTCGACACATTCTTGTGTCGCTTTCTCTAAAAATAGTATCAACACTTTCCTTAAGTGAGCTCCAGAATAAATGGTGAACCATTTATAGGCTGCAAATTTTTTTGGAACAATCTCACCTCCTGGTACCTGAATGTGCTTCCCTGATATTGGCCTCTTTCTCGTGCGACATCATGCATCTGCGCAGGACTTCATCTGGACCTAACTTATATAATTGTCCTGTGATCAAAGTGAAATATGCTGCTTTCACAACTAACTGTTTCTTCTGCTACTTAGTAAACTCAACTGGTGCCCACCCTGTAGTGAGAAAGTGAATAATATCTTCATAATACTCATCTGCGATCTGGATAGAAAACAATTGCGCATCTGACAAATTATCTTCTAAATTACTTGGTTCTTCTCTTGAGTCTATTCGCGATAGATGATCAGGTCAGGCATTTGATTTTCTTGGTTTTACAATAATTTCAAAATCATACTCCTGAAATAAGAGTAACCATCTGCAGATCCTTCCCCCTAACACTGGTTTATTGACCAAATACTTTAAAGCGGAATGGTCAGTAAACATCTTGAATGAGGCACCCAGCAGGTAGTGCCTGAACTTTTGTAGAGCATACACCATAACTCATCCTTCTCTTTCTGTAGTGGTGTAGTTCTTTTCTGTGGTAGATAAATTTCTGCTGGATTACGCGATAGGGTGATCAATACCCCCTTCTCCGGGCTGTGTTAAGACAATCCCCAGTGCGATGCCAAATGCATCCACATGTACATGAAATGGCTTGTTCCAATCTGGGATTACTAAGATAGGTGCTGTAACCATATTTTCTTTAAGAGTGTCTAAACTTTGTTGGCATTCCTCATTCCATAGGAATTTCACGTCTTTCTTTAACAACTTTTCCATCGGTGCTGTGATCTTTGCATAGCCTTTGATGAATTTTATATAGTAGCCATTATGACCAAGCACTGTCCTCAATTGCTTGACTAAGTTGGGTGCTGGAAGATTTACAATGATGGCAATCTTTGCAGGATCTACCATCAAGCCTTGTCTGCAAACAATATGACCCAACAAAATACCAAATGGTGCACAGAATATACATTTCTTCAAGTTAAGAGAAATATGATATTGCCTACATTTCTCTAACATGAGCCTTAAATCTCCTATATTCTTTTCGATTAATCCAAATACAGTCCAGTCATCAAAATAGACTTCTAAGAATTTATAGATGTATTCCTTGAATACAACAACTACTACTCTAGAAAAGATAGCTGGTGCATTTTTAAGACCAAAGGGCATTACCGTATACTGGAATGAGCCCCATTTTGTTGCAAGGTGGTCTTATGTTGATCCTCTGGATGGATTCTGATCTGGTGATAGCCTGAAAAGCCATCAGTGAATGAATAGATCTCATGTCCTCCCACATTGTTTAAAACTTCATCGGTAAAAGGTGTCAGAAATGGGTCATGAAGTGATGCATCATTGAGTTTGCGCAAATCGACACAAATCCTGATTTCTCCTTTAGTTTTCTTTTCCTGCAAAACCATGGGACTAACCCATTCGCTCTCTTCTACTGGTTCAATAATGCCTACTACTAGCATCTTATCAATCTCATATTTAACTCTTTTTTTATAGCGAGGATTCAATCTGTATGGACGCTGCTTAACTGGCCTAGCATCCTCTTTCAAAGGAATCTGCATGACTCCCAAATCTCCTACTATTCCCTTCATCTCTGTGAACTTAGTGGGAAATAGGTCCTGATAGTCATGTAACAGTTCTGCAATGTGTCCTACTATTTCATCATCCCAATAGTCTCCAATATAGGCAAACTTTGGTTCTGTTTCTGTGCCAATATTGATCTTTTTAATCTTGATAGGTTCTGTGACAACTGGAAACTCTAGCTCTGGAATTTTGATACTACGAGGATTCTCATCCTCATCCGCTGGCTCTTCTGTGAAGTTGTAACACTCTAGTGCTTTTTATAACTGGACAGCCCAATCAGGCTGAGTATACACTGGTAGGGTAAAATCTTCAAATATCTTAGTCTTTATACTACCTATTACGGAGAGAAATTCCTATGGCTTGGGGTACCACAACAGACAACTTTGACTCCAGAAATCAATCTTTCCCAATATGCAATAGAAATAAAATGTCTAACACTAAATGATCAAACCTCATACCTTATTCCGGACGGTTGAAGTAGATCCCTGTTGAGCTTTCCAATCTTCAGCTTGAATTGATATAATACTTCCTCAACAACAAGTAAACAATACAAGCATACTATATATCATGGTGTTAGATCTATTCTAGCATATATAATCAATAATGTAAAAGCATTTGACATATTCCAATGGATACAATATTCAATCAAATAACATCATTGGACAGGAAAAGATAGTTCTTATTAATATAAATCAAAGATTACAAGATAGATACAACCTCTGACGGCACGTCTGCGAACCAGAGAAACTAAATCCCCCACTTGGGCCTCCACCACCTCAATCCTCCATCTCACAATAGCAAGCTCACTAGCAAAAGGCAAGCTTGGGAAGAACACAAAAGTGCTCCAAAGGGACAAAGGGATGCAGACTCAAGCATAAATTCTGGCAACAGTGGACTATAGTTTCGTTGCTTTCAATCTCTCTATATGCCTTCAATGTACCAAGGGGTTCCTTATATAGCTTCACAAGGGATAATGAAGGGTCGAATCCGAGCGATCTCAAGGCATATGGAAGGCCAAGAGTCGAATCAGTCGGATCCATGTCAAGGAAAACTCCAAAAGGATTTGGACTATGCACACATCCCGATGTACACGGTTATAGGGGTCAAACCTGTGTATGTACGCGGTTATCGGGTAAAAAGCCGCGTATATAATTTTTTATATAGTTTTAGGGATGATCAAGGAAACATCAAAGGATAAAATATGGTCCATGGGGTCTAAAGAGTCTGCAGCGGGATAGGGGAAGGCCATACAAAGTGTGATTCACCTGGAGTGGTGAAATTCACTATAACAGATGCCCCCTAATGTGTGAGGTCAGAGGGGTCATACGATGGCTGAAATACATTATAAGTCCATCCCAGAAGTGGAGTGATGAAGGATCCCAAATGGAAGACCAGCCACCCAATCAGCATAGTACCATAATACAACTCTACATATAAGTGCAAGTACATATAGCAGTCCCGGATACATAAGAGTACAATGGCCATGAATAGGAACAATACATGATATCACATATGTGGTCATCGCCACGTACAATATACAATGATCAGAATCTCCATGATGAAGATGTACAAAGGACCATGATCTCCAAAATGGCTGAAGATATACAATAGATCAAGATCTCCATAGTGGCTAGAAATGTCTGACATACACTGGAATCAAGTCACGAGAGCTGAAATCTCATGAACACTGGCACAATCAAGGAGGTAGCATATAAGAGATGCCACCAGTATGGAAGGTCTTCTACAAAAACTGCTACGAGTACATGTCCTACTATTCGAATAGAGGTGTCGAGGTCGAACATAGTAGTCCATCATCTGATTACCGGTCATTGATGTATACCATTAACAGACGTGAGATTACCCACCGATAATGATAATGGGAATCAAGGTACTAGAGTGAAAACTAACAAGTGTGAATAGATGTGCTGAGGTCGAACACTTGAGAGAATCCATCGATCAGGGGACATTGATGTATTCCCAAGAAACTGTCGATGGCGAGAGAACCTGCCACTGATGACTGCAAGTCTCAAGGCACTCAAAAGAACTCTAGATTTCGATCCCAGAATAAATGATCTAAATTCGATGGGATGAAATCCGCTGGAAGGAGGGCATTAAGGAATCCCCCATCATCCAACACGAGGTACTCAGCAAAGCTGTCTAATGTGGAAGGACTCGATCATAAGGTGCACGAACGAGTAACTGTACCGGGAATGGCCGACATAGGTTTCAACTTCCTTTGAACAAGAGCATAACGGCTTATGGTGACTGAATGAAGGTAGCATAGATTCGATATACAAACTGGGACATCTCTGTGACACAGGAGGCATTAACAGAGGCTCCATAGGGACTAGAAGCTTAACCAGTCGGTGGAGATAAACTCAGATAAATGAGTATAGCTCCTAAGTCAAACTATAACCCAACCAATGGATGTGATATACAGTGCTCTGTTCGAAGGCGACACGACTCGACAGCTGCCAAAGATAACATCTTTCCTTGTTCGGCTTTTTGGTTTTTTGATTTTTTTTTGGACTTTTTCAGTTATTTGAAAAGCTTGAAAAAAGAATAAACTAGCTTTATAGTTACAAAATAGGAGGAGACAAGTGTCATAAGGGAAAACAAACTAGTTCCAAGCAGTGGAACATACCTATTCTCAATGCAAGGATACATGTGTAGGATATCGACACTCGGGGGGAAATCCCCTTTCGGTAAAAAGGGAAATCAAGCTGCGAAGGATATATAAAATGGCTCTGCATGGCTAGACATGAGACAAGCTTGAGCTATATGGCTGAAACACAATGTCAGGGGAGCCGACATAAAGCTCAATAAGGCAGGAAAAGCTCATGATAATGCATTCACAACTTGACATAAGGGGAGTCCGGAGGGAAACAAGCCAGCATAAGATCAAGAGGAGTATGAGGCTCTTGTGAAATGTCATGGCAGTACTATACAACGGACCCCCAACCCCCTAAAGGAGAAAATTCCGGCATGGGCACTAAATTCAAATAAGGCGCTAACTAGGGTACCCATGTAAGGTGAAGCTCTAGCACTCACATCATGCCACTTCTAAAGCAACAAGAAGGTTTTGTGACATAATAGAGTGGGTTCGTACCTAAGGTCATGGTGACATGGTCATAAGGTCATGCAAAATGAAAACGGTTATGAACCTAACCTATATGCCAGTATAGACATTATACCTGAGATCAGTACGAACGGGTCAATCCAATGGCTGAAATGGCACTGAAAATGGTCTTCTACATCAAAAATTATGTCAGAAATGGTCCAAAATGGTTAGAAACTGTCAAAACTATAGGAAAGGGGGTAAAAATTTTCAAATATTTGAAAATTTTTCTATAAAAAGTAAAAAAAAATATAAATCATTTGAAACTTTTACCCATTGGAGCTCTGATATTCAACTGCAAATTCCAGGAGATCCAGCCGACGGAATTCACAACCGTTTCTTCCAGGTAGTTACTCATGCTCTCCTCATGCATTTCAATATAATTTTTGTTGATTTTCATGGAAAAATGAGGTAGTTTAGTCCATCTCTACATGAGCGCTACGGCCCATGCGGATATCGAAGATTTTTCCGCGTATAGCGCTGGCTATACGCAGAAAAGAGGCTAGAAACCGCGTACATATGCGGCTGTTTGCAAAATAGTCACGTATGACGCCGCACAAGTAAATTTATAAGAATATAATGGGAAAAATGGCAATTTATCTTGTAGGATGGTGCTAGAATGGAGAGAGCGCGAGCATGGTGAAGTAGAGGAAGCTATAAGGGCTGACGTGATGGCTCAACAAGCTCTTAGAAGATGCGGACTCTACAAGTTTTGGTGCCTTGGTGGCTTGAGGGCCAAACCAAGACTGCTAGAGATGCTGGTAAACTATTGGGATCCAGACTTAGAGTCCTTCAGGATAGATGGGATGTCTCTCACTATAGAGTTGGAAGACATATACTTTATCACAGGTCTATCTAGATGAGGGGAGGTGGTGAACCTTCGTTCCTGAGGTGGGCCAGGCGGTGGGCTGACTATCGATGAGTATGTAGCTGTGTACTACTACCCAGATACTGAAAAGGTGGGAAGTCAAGTCCCCACCAATGCTATATAGGTGTTGGGCCTAAAGGCCATACTACTGACACTGGGCAGGATAGAAGGCTTAGCCTCACTCCATCAGGCCTCGCGGCCACTGATGTTCTATGCGGTAGAGTGTATGAGACCGACCATATACGACTGGAGTACTACACTATTGAGCAACATGAAACACTAGCTCAGTGAGTGTAAGGTAGGAAGGATACAGAACTTCAGGTTCAGCAGCATACTGAGCACGTTTTTCTTCGAGCGTGTTCCAGGATTGAGCCCTAGAGTGGAAGTTCCTCTCCATGGGGTTTGAGATCCGGCCCAACGACGTTGGGTAGATGCTATGCACAGACTGGGGGGTGGTAGGGTGGCCAACCCATATCCAGTTGACTTCTTTCCATGGTGGCAATGACAGATTGTTGCCATAGATGACTACCCCTATGGAGGGATAGATTTCCGGGGGGATCTGGACATGCCATTGCCACCAGGATCGGCATACGAAGAGATAGGTACTGAATCTCGACTCTCACTCTTTTTAAAGTTTTTTGAGTTATTTAATTTTTTTGTATTTTCTTGATTATGTGGAATCAAAAAGACATGTTTTTGCGTGACAACACATAGTGACATATACCATTCATGTGTAGATGTGGGACCACGATGACCAGAGGGCTTCCCACATCATAGACATAGGGGAAGAGGGGATGACATCACAGGTGCGTATGCAGAGCGAATGCTCCAGGGCATTCATACCAACTTCATGCGACTGACTCATAGAGTTCCCATGGCGCAAGTCGAGGACTTTCTTGAGGCCATGCAGCGACAGGTGGTGGGCATGCCACGTGCATGGGTGCGTTTATTCCAGTGGCTAGCTAGAGCTGTAGTGATGTATCATGATCACAACCCTCCCCCTCCACAGGATTAGACACCTAGGAGTGGATATGTTTTGTACGACCGTGTATTATATGATGGAAGCTTTGAAAGCTCCACTTTTGTATATGACACTATGTATTACCACATTTTGATATAAAAGGTTTTATGGTGATCGGTTTATTTATTTACATGTGTAAAAATGTTTATGATTAATTTATTATGAATGAAACAAATGCCAATCTAACACATAGTTAGCATATGAGTCAGCAACTTGATTATCATTTCTTGGAATGTGCATATATGTGATACTGTCAAATTTCCGTTCTAACAATCTCACACGTAAGAATCTTCTCAATAACGTCAGATCTCTAACATGGTACAAACCATTGAGTTGTGACACTACTAACTCCGAATCAAGATGTACCTCAAGAGATAGAACACCATGTGAAATGGCATCCTGTAGAAGCTCGATAACGACACTATATTCAGCAACATTGTTGGAAGATGGCCACAGGCATACACCTCCTGAAGACAATACCTAACCCATAGGAGTATAAATCACCCAAGCAGCAGAGGTTGAGTGCTAAGTGTGACGGATTGCACCATCTGCGAATCCTATGTAGGTGGAATATTCCATTGACATCTGCCAAAAGAAACAGAAACTAATCACAAACTCGATCACGATAAGAAAAAGACCTAACTATGCAAAGCTGTACAATAATATACAACAAGCAGCCTTGGCTAAAGATCATGCATAGTATTTTTTGAGATAGAGCCCATTTCTAGGCTCCGCCAAAGCTGTGCCTTCGTAATCGACTAACTCATAGGAACCCTTCTCTAAGACATGCTTGACCATGTAAGGACCACGCCACATAGGATTAAATTTCCCTACCCCCAAGGGTTCTTTTGATTGATCCCACAAGAGGACCAAGTCTCCTTCACTAAACACTCTTGGACAGACAGACTTGTCATATTGGACCTTAACATGATGTTTATTAACCTCTAGATCCACCAAGGCATCTCGACGCTGCTCATCAAGTTGCTCGAGGTGGACCAAACACTCCTCCAAAGATGAAGTGTCTAGTAAGAGTTCCACAGCTAGCTTCAACGAAGGAATCTCGCATTCAACTGACAATATCGACTCCACTCCATGCACCAGCTGATATGGAGAAAAACCAGTGGCAGTCTTAACTGCGGTTCGATATGCCCACAAAGCAGGGTATAACATAATATGCCAATTCGTCTTGCTCTGTGCGATGGTTCGTTGGAGAATGGACTTAAGTGATTTATTCACTGCTTCAACTTGTCCATTTGCTTGGGGGTAGTAAGAAGAGGATTTCTCTTGCTTATACCCTAACTTGGATGCCAACTCTTCCATCATACGGTTCTGAAAGTGCGAGCCATGGTCAGTGACAAGCTCTTTCGGAATCCCGAACCAAGTAATGATTTGGTTGAATACGAAGTGAGCGGCTGTCTCACCGTTGGATTTTACTGTAGGCATTGCCTCAGCCCATTTCGTGAAATAATCCACAGCCACTATAATATGATGGTGCCCCCCAGCCGAAGCTGGGTTGCAATCCATAAAATCGAGCCCCCACTTGGTGAAGGGACCGGCGGTGATAATGGGATGTAACGGGGCAGGCTTCGAGCGCATATTTCGTGCAAACACCTGGCAAGGGTGGCACCTCTTGAACGCATCTACACAATCTTTAAAGATCGATGACCATAAATAACCCGCTCTCAAAATATTTTGAGCTGTAGAAAGCCCAGATAAATGACCACCACATGCCCCTCTGTGGCGATCATTCAGCACAACCTCAGCCTCCTCATGAGTTAAACAATGTCGTAAATTGGAATCTACCCCACGGCGGTACAAAGTATTGTCCACTATAAGGTAGTTCTTAGAGACGTGACGTAATCGTTGTCGTTCATCTCACGAGAGGTGAGTAGGGGTCCTCTGTGTTTGTAGATATACTATGATATCTCCATACCATCGGTCAGATGTTGAGATTAAGAATATGTGTTCATCGACAAACGTATCTTCACAAACCAACTCCTCGGCCTCGCTCAGGAAATCTGATATAAGCTCTGCAAAAATTAACGACTTCTTCAACTTTGCCAAAACAAATTCGAGATCGAACTCTTGCAGGATGACAATCCATTTATTATACTTTCCCCTAATCATCCTTCATGTGAGGACGAACTAAAACGGATTGACATGGGCCACAACCGAGGTCTGGTGAAGGAGAATATAATGTCTCATACGCTGAACCGCATGTACGGTCGCTAAAGTAAGCTTCTCGACATGAGAATAACGAATCTCTGCGTCAATAAGGTTTCAGCTCAGATAATATATGACATGCTCCTGGAGCTCCTCATCCCCCTGAACCAATACCATACCAATCATCTCTAAAGACGCGGCCACATATAATAGGAAATCACGGCTATAATCCAGAGGACTAATCACCGGGGCCGATGCTAGGGCTCGCTTAAGTGCATCGAAGGACTCTTGGGCTCGCTCATGCCATTCAAAGGGAGTATCCTTCTTCAAGAGACACATGAAGCCTCTTTTCAAATTGGCAAATTTGACCACAAATATTCGTAAGAAGTTTTCCATACCTTGCAAACACTGAAGATGACGAATATTCTTCGGGGGAGACAACTGAAGTATTGCCTCAACCTTTAAGGGATCGACTCTTATTCCCTCCTTTGAAACGATGAATCCTAATAAATGACCTAAATTCACACAAAAGATGCACTTATGAGGATTTAATCGAACCAAATAGTGCCAGCATCTTTCGAAGACCAATCTCAAGTGATAGGAATGACACATTCTCATACGAGAATGATCAACGAGGTCATCCAAAAATACTTCAATAATAGACTTGAGATCGTGGAAAATCAAGGTCATTTCCCACTGAAATGTAGCTCCAGCATTTTTAAGGCCGAAAGGCATCTTCCGATATGCAAACGTTCCCCAAGGACAAATAAATGCAGTCTTGTGTTGGTCCTCAGGTTTAATCTGGATCTGATTATACCCGGAAAAGCCGTCCATAAAGGAGAACACCTCGCTACCCGCACACTGATCCAAAATCTGATCTATAAATGGTGTGGGGAAGTTATCCTTAGGACAGGAATGATTTAAATCATGGAAATCAGTGCATATTCAGATTTCTCCCTGCTTCTTATCCACCGGAACGGGGTTTGAAACCCACTTCGTCAAGGGAACATGATAGATGAAACTGGCTTTCAACAGCTTCTCTATCTCTGCCTTAAATGTACCAAGGGGTTCCTTATATAGCTTCACAAGGGATAATGAAGGGTCGAATCCGAGCGATCTCAAGGCATATGGAAGGCCAGGAGTCGAATGAGTTGGATCCATGTCAAGGAAAACTCCAAAAGGATTTGGAGTATGCACACATCCCGATGTACGCGGTTATAGGGGTCAAACCCGCGTATGTACGCGGTTATCGGGTAAAAAGCCATGTATATCATTTTTATATAGTTTTAGGGATGATCAAGGAAACATCAAAGGATAAAATATGGTCCATGGGGTCTAAAGAGTCTGCAGCAGGACAGGGGAAGGCCATACAAAGTGTGATTCACCTGGAGTGGTGAAATTCTCTATAACACTACCTAGAGCCTAATCAATGCTTGGATACTCGAATTCAAAAGTGAAAGTGAGTAGAAAGCTGTCTATCATAACTGACCATGAAATAGTTCCTCTACACAACTTTGTCTCAGTGTACCAGTTCCTTGGGATTGTGTCTAAAGTGTGAATGAATAAGTGAACCCATTCATCCTCTGGAATGTCCAACCAACTCTGTTCACAAATCTTAATATGTGACCTGGGGTCACTTTCTCCTATATATTTCTGTTGTAAAGGCTCCTTGCTATTAGAGAATCTGATCGCCATCAGTCTCTTAAAATCATCCCATGATGCAAGATGTTCTTTATGTGCATGCCACCATCTTGCAGGTGTGGCTTTGACTGCAAGGTCAATAGCTGCCATCCTCTACTCATGAGGAATTTCCTACTCAAACTATTGTAAAAATTCATTAACATCCGCTAAGCCATGAAAGGACAGAATATCCTTATCCTCTGGGCCAATCCATCGTAGTGACTTAGTCATAAACACACATCTGCGAGCTGAGACTTTGTAAAGTATATTCTGCCAATTTTCTAATCCAACATCTGAATCTGATGCGCATGAGCTGTCGCATTGCCAACTAATATTTCCTTTTGCGGTGGGGTTAATGTAATCACTCTGATTAGCAGTCATCTGATAGAGGCTTACCATATTACGCACCTCTTCCTCTGCTCTAATAGGTTCAATATAACGAGGACCTTGGAAAGGATCCAATGGTGCGATGACTCGAATCTGATTATCCTCAAAGGTCATTTGTCTTTTCTTTAAATCGATAACGACCATGTTATCGATTGCCCAATCAATACCTAGTAACGCTGGATATGGTCTGCTATCGCCAATGATTTCTATGACTTCAAAGTCTGCAAAGCTGCAAACTCCATCAATATCAACTGGTACTTGCGATAATCGACCCAGTGGCGATACCCTCTGCTGATTGGCTAGTCGCAGATGGATAGGTGATCTGGCTAACTTAGGGCTACCCATCTGTTCCCATGTCTTCTTAGTCAGAACATTTACCTCTGATCCTAAATATAGGATTACCTCATCCATTTCAAATTCTCCAATTTGCGCTGTGAGTCTCATTTCTTTTCCGGTTCTTGTATGGCCCATAATATTATGAACAACATGCTACGTACTGGTCACGGAAGAAGGCTGCTGGTACTGGTCTATGATGCGCTGAATCTCTTCGATAGCTTTCTCATTTCTGACGAGTTTCAAACAGCTCCACAGGAAGGATTGGACACTTCCTATCAACTCATCTTCTTTGCACCTTCCCGATGTGGTAGCCTGCGATGTCTGCACAGGACTAACACCTCAATGTTGCTACTGTGGTACGCCCCTACATGGCAATACCTGTGATCTTGATGGTGTAGGTTCAGTAAAGAAAGTTTTATCTTGCTGAAATGTTTCTTTGTTCTTCTGCAGGTCAAGTGGTGTTGATTTATCAGTTGCTTTACGCACCCACTCCGCACCTGTATTCTTTTTTTCATCCTGCGATGTCTTACTGGTAGAAGCACCGCTACGAGTCACAATATTGACTCTTGGTTCTGGTTCTTTTTTCTCAACAGCAATAAGCTGAATATTCTAGTTTACTGCTGGCTTTGGGTCCCTCATCTTGGCTATCAAGATAGGACATTCTTCTATAGTGTGATCATAGGACTTGCAATATTTACATGTCGTAGTAGGGTTCTGACAATCCCTAGCATAATTTCCTATGGCTCCACAGTTGTAACAAATGATCGGTCCATGGCCACGGCCAAATTCTCCACCACGACCAAAGCCTCGACCATGGCCTCGTCCTCTGAATCCTCCTCCATGACCAACATGAGCTAGTTCATGCTATAGTCCTGCTGCTGGACCTGATGTCTCTGACTAGACTCTGTAGAGGTCGTGTTTTCTGTCTATCATGAGATCATAAGCTCTGCAGTTATTTTCATCATGTCCTACTGACTTACAGAAGTTACAGTATAAGTTCTTAGGAGTCTGTACATACTTATGAAGTAAAGGGCATTCTTGTGGTTTATGTCCTCTTGTTTTACAAATCTCACACCATGGCCCTTGAATCTGTACTAAGGGGTTAGGAGCCCCACTTGCTAAATACTCAACAAATAATGGACATTTATCTTTAGTATGGCCCTGTCCTTTACACTTTGTACACCATAACTCTTGTGCAACCTATTTTCCTTTCTTAATCTCATGCAGCTGTAAAGTGAGATTGGCTAACTGATTTTGTAAGTTTGTCATACCTGTACTAGTCTTAGCTAGAGGTGAAGCCTCTAGTTTCATTTCCATCTCCAATGCTTCATCCTACGTATGGAGTCTCTATTGCATTAGTGGAAGTCTAATGTGAGGGAGCAGTGCTGCGATAAACCATTCCTTATGCTGCTCCAGCGCAAACTCAAAGCTAACTTGGTCTATAAGGGCTTTAAATTTCTGATCAAAGTCCCATACTGACTCTGTGGGTAACTGTTTGATTTCTTTAAGTTCTGTAATACATTATGACTCAGACTTAGGTTTCTTAAATTCCTTAATCATGGTGGTCCTGACTTGTACGAGCGTTCTGGGTTGTGCTGTCGTATACTTCATATACCATGTTAAAGCTCGTTCTCTAAGTGTAGTGGCCAACTGGACAAGTTTAGTATTATCATCTTGGATCTGTTTAATGGTCCATATGGATTCACATAGGAACCAATGCTGTTTTGGGTCTTTTTCCCCTGTACCCTTAAAGGTAGGTAATTTCATATCATCCCCCATTCTGTTTCTACGTGGTGGATTCTGATTTGCCGTGTTACTACCACTCGGTGGTGTAACTGTAGTATGTATTGTGTGTGAACTACTAGATGGAGTTCCTACGAGATTATTCTGAGTCCCGGTTGCTTTGTGTGGGGTATAAGGGTTGTAAGGGATACCCCCGAATGTTCTTTCTCTATTATTTTGACTCTGTTCTCTAGTACTGTCTGAACTGTCTTCAAAGAAGGAAGATATGAAATCTACTTTATACTTCTTACCACTACGTGTACATCCAATTTCTTCAAAATCACTCTCAAAATATTGTGACATTACACTTACTTAATTCATTCATCTGAGAATATATCCAATACTCCTTTTTCATGTAATAACATCTTAAGGAACAAGTTTAAAGAGGTTAAGTACTTACCGCGGTATCCTTTGAAGAAGTACCTCTCCGCTTCATTGAAACTCTTTCTTTGATCAACTGCAAACTCTGTAACGAAAAATTCTAGCAAACTCGCAAGCCAGAAGTCTACTACCTGTGAAATAGGATTATCAATGCTCTTCACGGTGTGAATCAGCTTCGGTGTCCAGACAATGTTCCTTTTCTTCTTGAATATGTTCTTATCAGTCAACTTTGATAACCAATCGTACAACTCATTTGCATAGGTCACAAAAAATATCGTATGCAGGTCTGTGAAGATATGTTTTTGTAACCATTCCTCTGTACTAAGCTTAGGACTCTTGTTTTCTTTTTCAGCAAATTCTCTCTCCTTAGACTCAACCCAGTGGTTAAGTTCTTCTTTAGTAGGATGCCAGCAGAACATTAGCTCTTCAATTTGTTCAAAACCGGCAATGGAACCATTTGTTGGTTATCTATGGGAAGACTTGGGTTTACTATAATGTACCAACAAAACCCCTAGCTCACTGGCCCTTTTGGCGACAGACCACAGAACGGCCTGAAGTCTCACCTGAAGTGATCCTAGATGGGGTGGCTGAAGACTCACGTGTCCTCAACCAGGTTCTGTAGCATCCTAGGTTTCTCTTGACTCTGGTTAACCAGTGGGATTTCTCTTTATAATGTTGTATCTCTCTTCCAAGCAGACTCTGCTATGAGACTGACTCTTATCGCATCGCGTCTTCTCTGTCGATGCGCAAACCTTCTCTTCTACTTGATTCTTTACCTGCGATATCCCACACCGCGGCTCCTCCGGCAATGCGATATCGCCTTTCTGTGCTGCGATAGCTTCTATGGTAAGACTCAATAGGACTCTCCAACTCTCGCGGTCCAATGACTTTCCTTTCTCTCTTATACTAGCTCAGCTAACATTCACAAGGGTGTTAAGCAACTTCACTTAGCTTCTATAGTCTAATATGCTCAACATCTATGCGCTCAACTTGCTGAACTGAATATACAGGAATCACTTGACACTGTAACTGTTACAGTATGAATCAAACACTGATAAACTTATATGCAGAATACTTAACACATCCAACTCACATTTATCCTTCTACGTTACTGTAAACTGAAGGATAGCATAGACACATTCATTAACTATTAGCTAAGCTCATGTAACAGGTAACAAATAGCAAATACGTAAACACAATCACATGAAATAGTCACACAACACACTGATTTTATGTGGTTCACTTCCAAGGAGGAAGCTACGTCCACAGGAACTAGTTTTTATATTATATCTTGAGAGATTAAACCCAATTCCGCTGCAACCTATTATGCAGCTCGAGATCTTCTGGGAAACTCCACGTTCTCAGCTGGATCCCTTCTCTCTTAGATCTCTTATCTTTCTATATTGCCTTCTTCTTACACTATATCCTCTCTCTCTCTCTTAATCCCTGCGGATTGTTACATTCATACTCAAGTAGTCGGCTACTGGTTACAGTAAGATAATATAGACTGAATATAGAACCAGAGCTCGACTCTTTCTCAATATCTTATAATAGAGATGACTAAAGAACTAGCTATCTTTTTCTCCACTGTCTAACTGTCTAACTGACCAACTGTCTAACCTTTTACAATACAAAATAAATGCTTAAATAGGTGGCCCGAAGGTATCACCCTGATACAAAACTGTGGGCCTATCCCAACAGTAACCCAAAAAACCCTAACTGTGACAGTCGGTGCATCTGTACTTTGAACTGCCGCTTACTGGGCATACTGTAGCTCTCTGTAGTCTTCCACGCTTTCCGACGTTGATCGTGGGTATGGGCGCTGCTTCCTCGGTCGCTCCCCTTCTGTCCTTTGTATTCAATACCTCGACCCGTTGCTCCTTTTCCTTTATGAGGGTAGCTCAGCCCTCCTGTCTTCACCACTGCCTTAAGTGCAGTGGTTGAGCTCTCTCTTCTCGGCCGCTTCCTGTACTGTTTCTTTTGACTTTCTTGTCCCGATATAGCAGCTTTTCCTGTAGCTACGGGCCCTGCTCCAACATGCACCAACAAGATTAGGTTGTAGAGTCTTGGAATAGGGTGCCGTGAGTAAATTTTTCAAAGACTATGAAACAAAACAATTAGGTGTTTGTCCAGGTAAGAAGAGAAATCCTTGATATAATTTTGTTCTCAAGAGGATCCTCTTACATGGGAGTTAAGCACGAGGCATCATACACATTAGTGGTGGGGATAGCCCCTTTCCACTCTCTATGCAGCACCAGATATATTTCTAGGGTCTGATTCATATCTGGGGGATTTTGAGGTACCTTTTGTGCTTTTGAGCTTTGGGCTTCATTACCATGCCCATACGGTAGATCCCTCCTGCGACTGTCCACCTGAGCATTGGTTATATTTGGGTGAAATTAGTTTCCTTACCTATGTATCATAGGGGGTACTTACATAGGTTATTCTGTTAGTGTCCTAGATAGGTAGGGGTCAGAAAACAAAGCCACTATATGCATTTAAGCTGAGGGCCACTATAATTGGTTACACATATCTTCTTGTAGTGTATGGGAGTCTCAGGACTCTCCTAGGAGATACATACCTACTGCATTTAGGAGATCTCTTGTCCTCCCTCTTGTCTTGTTTTCATTTGACTTAGATTTTCTTAGGGGTGCTCTCTTTGTGTGCTAGCTTGCTCTAGGGATCGTAATTAGTTGAGTCTTGTTATTTTTCTGGAGTCATCGAGGATTGTGTTTTGGCACTCCAATGAACTCGATGTTTAGTGGGGATTTCTCCTTGTGGATCTCCTCCTCCTCCACAGAATAGGACTATAATTTCTAGGCGAATTTATACACACTGTGATTCACACACCATTCTCATCATGAGCACTACATCTGAGAACACGGAGATACCTCCTTATCCATTGTATGGAATGGGGAATGCGACCATTGTGAGACCTTGGAATCTTATTGACACTGACCCTCACGTGGCTGGTAATTCCTACAATTCATGACCCTAGGTGTTGCACTTTGCACCTTCTTATCTGACGTCTTCCTCGAGAAGGTTAAGTAGCGAGACTCATCATATTCTATCTAGAATAGGTCCCTTTATCTTTGGCTGTTAGTTTTTCAACATTAAGCTAGTATTATTAGGATCTTTAACTTAGAGAATAACAAGTACATCAATCAAACACAAGAGACAATGAACACAGTGTTTTTCCTCGGGAAAACCATAAAGGAGAAAACTCCACAACTTCTTGAGAGATAGAATCAGCACCAAAATAGTAAAATCCCCAAAACAGTAAGTGATCTCCCGACAGCAGTAATATTCTTCTTGTCTAGCCCCAGTGTCTTTAACTATGTGCTACAATTGAGTGTGGATGAGTTGTGTGATAAATAGAGACTCCAGTTCTCTATTTATACTAATCCTGACATGACTAAAACCCTACCAGGGCCGACCTCTAATAGGAAAGTCTAATAACCCTAGTGCCCCAGAACTGCGGGGACTTTAACCCTTAGACAATTGGAGGGTTACTCACTATGAGTTGACATGTCTTGTTTACATTATTGATCATCCCGATCAAAACATTGAGGCATGACAATATGACTCAATTACATTGTAGATAAATCCCAGAATAAACATCAGGTTACAATACATAAGATACATAGATGAATATATTCCAAAGTTACAAATACATCAACACTCCCTCTTAACTAGGAAGGTATTCTTTTGACACAATTTTCAGCACTGGTGTTCTTCTCTGTATCAACTGGATCACCTCGTCATCTGCATCTCAAGTCTTCTAAGTCTTCAAGTCATCTTCATCTTCAAGTCATCAGATCTAGATCATCTCTCGATATGGATCATCATGGGACATCATCACTGGATCTGGATCATCATGAGGCATCATCACTGCTGGATCATCATCACTCGATTTGTATCATCACTAGCTATCATCACTAGATCTCGATCATCACTTGATATGGATCATCACTGGTGCTATCTCATGATTCTTCTTGTCACAAGAATTTTTATAGAGATAGCCCTTTTTCATGATGGTTGTAGGCCTATCCTCCATGTAGGTCTTCTTCAGCACTTATATATGACCTACTCGTCAGAAAGGAACAGTAATCACATCCATCCAGGCGGGAACACATCATACCATATTGATGGAAGACTCTCACCCAGGCCAGAACACATCCTACCGCAATGATGAAATATTTCTGCACATTCACCCAGGATGGAACACATCCTACCACAATGATGAACGACTCTCACCCAGGCTGGAACACATCCTACCACAATGATGAACGACTCTCACCCAGGCCGAAACACATCCTACCACAATGATGAAATAATTCCACACATTCTCCCATGCCAGAACACATCCTACCACAATGATGAACGACTCTCACCCAGGCCAGAACACATCCTACCACAATCATGAAAGCTTTATGCACTTACATTCACTCAGGCCGGAACACATCCTACCACAATGATGAAAGGGCCTGCACTTACATCCACCCAGGTGGGAACACATCCTACCACAATGATGGAAAGGCTTGCACTCATATCTGATCTTTTAGGAACCAATCCTATAGTCATATCAGAATGGCCCCCATTCCTCCTCGATTGAGCTACCTGGTAACTGACCAGGTGCCTCCATTCTCCTAGAGATGGCAGTTTCCCTTATATCTGACCTGCTCGTCGGAATGGAAAACAATCAGATCTAACATGCAAGGAACCTAATTCTTTTAGCCATGATAGAATGGTTCATCCCTTACATCTGATCAAGTGGGAACACATCCCTCTATCACATCAGAATGGATACTCAGTCCTAGACTGAGTGTTCTTGGTACCTCATTAGGTAGCTCCATTCAAAGAATGGCAATTTCCCTTATATTTGTCCTACTCGACAGAATGGCCAGCACTCATATCTAACATGGAAGGAAGCAATCCTCTCACCATGATAGAATGGCTCATCCCTTACATCTGACCTACTCGCCAGAATGGCTACTCATCTCAGCACTCATAGTTGACATGGAAGGAACCAATCCTCTCACCATGACAGAATGACTCAGCCCTTACATCTGACCTACTCATCAGAATGGATACTCATCTTAGCACTCATATCTGACATGAAAGGAACTCATCACTTTCCCTTGGAGGAAACCTCTATCTGGAGAACACCAAGCTTCTCCCTGAAGTACTCGAACTTCACCCTAGCCAATGGCTTTGTCAATACATCAGCTATCTGTTCCTTCGTTGCAACATATTGGAGCTTCATTGCTCCCCTTTGCACCATATCCCTGATATAGTGGTACTTGATCTCGATATGCTTCGACTTGTCATGGAACAATGGATTCTCTGACAACTTCACGCAACTCTGGTTGTCACAATGTATACAAGTAGCATCCAACTGGAGATCAAATAAATCAGATAGTAGCTTCCTCAGCCATACTGCCTCACAACTAGCTGAACAAGTTGTGACATACTCTATTTCAGCTGTAATCAGTGCCACACAGGATTGCTTCCTGCTAAACCAAGAGATCACACCTGATCCCATATTGAAGCAACACCTTTAAGTGCTCTTCCTATTGATGGCACTACCTACCCAATCTGAATCAACATAACCCTCCAGGTTAATCTTTTGATTCGCATTGTACTCGAGCCCATAATCAACTGTACCCTTTAGGTACCTCAGAATATGCTTTGCAGAAATGAAGTGAACATGTCTCGGATATGTCAGGAACTAGCTCAAGGTGTTCATAGAAAAGCAAATATCTGGTCTCGTGTTCGTCAGGTACATCAATGACCCAATAATTTGACAATACATCATAGCATCAACCGACTCTGATGAAGCATCACTCAATAGCTTCAGGTTCGATGCCATAGGTGTGGCTATAGCCTTGCAGTCCATCATCCCAAACCTCTTCAATATCTCTACTGCATACTTCCCTTGTCCAAGGAAGATTCCATCTGTACTTTGCCACACCTCCATACCTAGAAAGTAATGCATCATCCCCAAGTCCTTCATTTCGAACTCAGCAGCAAGCTTTCTCTTCGTATCAGTAATCAACCCATTCGTACCTGTCACAAATAGATCATCTACATATAGTAGAAGCATCACTGGGTTGCCATCCTCAACCTTGTATTAAAGGTTCGAATCTGCTTTACTCTTGGTAAATCCCAAACTATATATAAAGTTGTCAATTCTATTGTACTAGGTCCTGGGTGCCTGTTTCAAACCGTACAAGGATTTCTTCAATCTGCACACATGAGACTTCCTGTCATGTGTCTCAAAACCGAGTGGTTGTTCTACATACACTTCCTCTTCTACTACACCATTCAAGAAATCAGTCTTGACATCCATCTGGTGTATCTTCCATTTCATCACTGCAGCCAGGGAAAGTACTAATCTGATGGAAGTGTATCTGGCTACAGGTGCAAAGGTTTCTTCATAGTCTATTCCTTCTTTCTGAGAGAAACCCTGAGCCACAAATCTTGCTTTATATTTTTCAATGCTACCGTCTACATCATGTTTGATCTTGTAGATCCATTTGGAAGTTACAATTGACTTCCCTTTTGGTCTTGGGACAACATCCCAAACATCATTCTTCATGATCGATTGGTATTTTTTGATCATATCATCCTTCCATTCTTTTCGTTCTGCCACTTCTTCGTAATTGGAAGGTTCTTTATCAATGAAATCGCATAGTAAAGCTACATACCCAGAGCATGATCTAGTCCTCTTTCTTTCTCTTTGATTCTCTTCTGGAGCCCCATATCTTTCTACACCTTGGATAAGTTCTTGTACCCAAGCAAGTTTCCTTTTATGAGGATTCTTCTCCAGAGGTGGATCTATAGGTCTTTGTGGTTCTTAAAAATCTTGATCTTCTTCTTGAATTTCTTCATTCATGGTTGTATCATGAATTCTGGGTGCTTCTGCTTCTTCAGGTTCTTCAGCAGGTCTCTTTTTGGATTTGTTGTAAGCTGTGTCTTCATCAAATGTCACATCCCTACTGATGTCAATCTTATTACATCCTGGGAAATATATTCTGTAAGCCTTCGAGCTTTTAGAGTATCCCACAAATATACCCTTCTTTCCTGAAGGATCTAATTTAGTCCTCTTCTCTTTTGGAATGTGTATGTATACATGGCAGCCGAATATTCTAAGATGGCTGACTTCTGGTTTCTTGCCAGAGAAGAATTCTTTAGGACTCTTGTTCTCGAGTACTCTATGTGGAGTACGGTTCTGTACATATACAATTGTTCTAGTAGCTTCCACCCAAAGATGCATAGGAAGATCTTGATCATGAAGCATGGCTCTTGCAGCTTCCATGATAGTTATGTTATTCCGTTTCGCAATCCCATTCTGTTGTGGATTATAAGGAGTGGAAAACTCCCTCTTAATCCCTAATTCTTTGCATAGCTCTGTGAATTCATTCGAAATGAATTCTCCACAATTATCTGATCGAAAGGTCTTGATCTTCTTTTCAGTATGGTTCTCGATCAAGGCTTTGAATTCCTTGAACTTACTGAATACTTTGTCTTTGTTCTTCATGAAGTAAACCCATGTCTTCCTAGAAAAATCATCAATAAAAGAAACATAGTATGCATACCCGCTTAGTGAGTTTGATGACATAGGACCGCATACATTGGAGTGAATGATTTCTAGGATTCCTTTGGATTTGCTTTTACTGCTTGTAAATGTATTCTTTGTATTCTTTCCTTTCGCACATGCTTTGCATACACCATCATGTTTTGTTTGGAATTTTTGAAGACCTTCAACAACTTTGCTTGCAATAGGTATTTCTCTGTAATGCACATATGCAAGCCTTCTATGCCAAAGTTCACTTGGCTCTATTGTGTCATGGACCAAGGGTTGTTCTAGATGGCCCTTCAGCTTGTACAAACCTCCTTCTTGTTCTCCAATCACCACTGCATCATCGATAGTCTTTCCTCTTGGCCACATGATGACTTAACCATCCATGAATGAAACTCTCATTCCTTTCGCATCCAATGCTGATATGGAGAGAAGGTTCTTCTTGAGTCCTGGCACAAACAATACTTCTTTCATTGTTAGAGACTTACCAGAGTCTAGTTTATATGAAGATTCCCCACTACCTTTTATTGGATATTGGTAGTCATCTCCTAGTTTCACCTTGTGAGGTGATTCATGTTCTGATAGTCTCACAAAGGATTCCTTGAATCCAGTCATATGTTTGGAAGCTCCATTGTCTATAAGACAATAATCACTACCATGAGTAATGTTACCTGTGAGAGCGAAAATCAAAACATATTCATCCTCGCTTGAAGAATCTTCACTTTCATATTTGGATCTCTTCTTGGATGGCTCATCATCCTTTGTAGCATGAGCATGATGTCTTCTTTTGTTCCCCTTCTTCTTATGAGAGTGGTCCTTGTTCTTAGGACAGTATTTTTCAAAGTGCCCTACCTCATCACATGTATAACATCTTTATCTAGATATGTTCTTTCTAATATTATCTCTATGATGAGGATTCTTACCTTTGGAGTGATGAGTACCTCTAATGCCTTTCTTGGAGTGAAATGTGAGAGATTCATCTTCACTTCCCATATTCTCTTCTCGGGATGCTATCCGTGCTTCTTCTTGAGAACATTCTTCCCATAGTCTGCTGAATTTGGCTAACTTCTTTCTAGCACAGATTCCTTGGATGAATGAATCCCATGACCTAGGAAGGCCATTCAGAGTTGTCATCACAATCTCTGCATTCTCCAATTCTTCATCTACAGCTTCTAATTGTTCCTTGATCTGAGAAACCCTTGTGAATTAGGACTAGATAGTCTCTGCATTTTGAATCTTCACATTCTTCAGTTGATTCCTCAGAGTCATCTTCTGGTTTATGTTCTTCCCTTCAAAACAATTTGGTTAGGGCATCAAACATAGCTTTAGGTGTCTTGAGAGAGGACACCTGTGGGATAAGGTGATCCTTGATAGAATCAACAATGATCCTCTTTACCATAACCATCTTCTTCTTATGTAAGGCCTTTGCCTCATTTCCCTCTGGAACTGGAACCTCCTCATGGATGTAGGATTCTAACTTATTTTCTTCCAGGACCAAGGAGATCCTATACTTCCAGGCTCAGAAGTTATCAGATCCCTCAAGCTTGGTATGATGAGACATATTAACTGAGAACCTCAAATGGAAATGCAAAAGATTTTAGATCTTACCAGGTCAAGATGTTGGATCTGAAACTTGAGCTGAAATCCTGCAGAGCTGGTTTAGGAGCAAATTAGTGTTTTGATTTTGCAGAGTTTTGTCCACCCAAATGCCTTGAAATTTATCCCTAACTTTGATTTTGGGGAGGAGATCAATCCAGGCCTGGGCTCACTGGAAAATTCTTCTTCTGTGAAAAGCCCTAATTTTCAGTAGTAGTGTCAGGTCCAAAACTGAAAAACCTCAGAATTGGATTTTGTTTCGACAGAAAGATGTGCCCTAAGGAGGAGAGTTATTCCACCTTACTTTTTCTGAAAATACATGGAGGAAGATACACAAACTAGGAAGTCCTAGTTCCCGCAGTTGCACAGTGTCTTCTTCTCAGGTTAGCTCTGATACCATGTTAGTTTTTCAACATTAAGCTAGTATTATTAGGATCTTTAACTGAGAGAATAACAAGTACAACAATCAAACACAAGAGACAATGAACATAGTGTTTTTCCTCGGGGAAACCATAAAGGAGAAAACCCCGCAACTTCCTCAGAGATAGAATCAACACCAAAACACTAAAATCCCCAAAACAGTAAGTGATCTCCCGATAGTAGTAATCTTCTTCTTGTCTAACCCTAGTGTCTTCTCCTTCCTCAACTATGTGCTACACTTGAGTGTGGATGATTTGTGTGATAAATAGAGACTCCATTCCTCTATTTATACTAATCCCGACATGACTAAAATTCTACTAGGGACGACCTCTACTAGGAGAGTCTAATAACCCTAGTGCCTCGAAACAACAGGGATTTTAACCCTTAGACAATCAAAGGGTTACTCACTATGACTTGACATGACTTGTTTACATTATTGATCCTCCCGATCGAAACATCGAGGCATGACAATATGACTTAATTACATTGTAGATACATCCCAGAATAAACATCGGGTTACAATACATAAGATACATAGATGAATACATTCCGAAGTTACAAATACATCAAGATTGGCATGCCAGACCTTACTAATACTTTTTCGTCATCTTCCATTGATCCTAGCATAGATCCTGGTGTTGTGCCTAGGGCCACTGCCATTCCTTTCCATAGTGATATATTTGGTAGTGGTCATATTGCACCTTTCACTCCATTTGTGGGAGGATTTTCATACCCCTCATCTAGGCATAAAAATGGTGTTCACCCTCATGGACGTGACACTAGAAATGTCAACATTGGAGGCACAACTTACATTCCATCCTATGATCCATCATCCATCGCACGTGTTTTGTCAAAGGTCTTTCTTGTGACACATCCTTTTTGTGACCCACACGGTCCTCCTATCCAGGGTGTTGCCTCTAACCATGTTGTTCCCTCATCACTTGGTGTTTTTATGTTGATGGTTAATGTGTTGTCTTACATATCTAGGTGTCAACCTATTTATCAATCATATAATTATAGTTATGTAGCACCTCATTATCAAGGTATACCAAATTATAATATTCCCGTGCATCCTTTTATGGGTCATGCAAAAGGGGTTTATTAACCGACTAGCCAAGACCATGGTATTTATGTTGGAGTTTGTGCAACTTCAAAATACATTCTTATTGTCCTGCTTCGGGAGTTGAACTTGTTGTAATCATTCATACAAACCCTAGAAAGAACAATGTAAGCCTTGGGGCGAAACTCTAGCAATAAAAGAATAAAATAAAATTATGAAATATAAAATTATATTTATCCCCCAAGTGAAGTAGACCCCAGTTGAATTATGAGTGGGAAAACAATATAAATAGGATGCGCCCCTCCTCATTATTTCACAGAACCCAGTAGCACAGTGAATTTCGTAGTTTTCTGGGAGAGAGAGAAGTTTGCATATACTGCATAAGAATATTGTTTTTAGGGTTTCTATATTTTGAGTTATTTTCCATATTTTCTCTTTCTTCTCCATTGTACTATGATCTCAGAATTATCATCTCTAGATGAAGGTTACTGGGTTTTCTCCCATTTGGGTTTCCCATGATAAAAACACTTGTGTTATTGTCGTGTTATTGTTCTGTGCTTTGTCTATCTTGTATTGATCCTATTGATAAATAAAATTAAGATATACTACTATAATCTTATGAAAATCTAAAATGGTATCATAGTAGTGCTAGAAGAAGCCATTGTTGAAACTCTGTCGGAAACCTGTCGAAACTAGGGTTTTATCTGTCAAAGTCTTCACTCAACCTTTTGGTAGAAAAATAGCCTTGGGAATTTCTCTCTAAGTAGGGCACATATTTTGGTGAAGACAAAATTCAATTATGAGAATTTTCCATTTTGATCTAATTCTGCAGCTGCAACATAAATTAGGGTTTCGGTTTTTGACCTACTCCCTCTTTGGCTCGACTCTACCTCTTCTCAACTTGCCCCTCTAGGGTGCATTTATATCTGGATTTAGTTTTCTAAAACTCCAACCTTCACTTTTGACCAAGTCTCTGGTAGGGTTTTAGATCGAGATCTACAGTCAAGATGGTCAGCATGCAGGTTGAAGATCGTTTCGAAGGAGATTCTAACTTCATCCCTTATAATTCTAGGGTTCTTTTCCTACTAAAAGAAAATGAAATATTACAGTGTGTAAATGAAAAGGTCCCAGAGCCAGATGTTGAAGAATACAAACTTCGTTGGAGGAAGAATGATGACAAAGCAAGAAGGATTTTGGATGACTCAGTTAGAGACCACTTGGTTCTGCAGATCTTGGAAAAGACACCAATAGCGAGGAAGATGGTCAAAACCTTAAAGAATATATTTGAACACAGTAATATCAATGTGACCCTCAGATTGAGGAATAAACTGTCGAATATGAAGATGACGAAGTCCGAGAATATTGCCTCATATTTCATGAGGATCACCAAACTCCGGGACAAGATAAAGTCTAGTGGAGACAATATTGAAGAAACTGATCTCATTATGACCACCTAAAATGGTCTCCCACCAAGTTGGGAGTCTTTTATCCCAACTATAAGACGTCAGACCAAATTTCCCAAATTTGATAAGCTATGGGAAGAATGTTAGAATTTTATCATTCAAGATAGCATTATGTTAGGATCTTTAACTAAGAGAATAACAAGCACAACAATCAAACACAAGAGACAATGAACACAATTTTTTTCCTCGGGGAAACCATAAATGGAGAAAACTATGCAACTTCCTCAGAGATAGAATCATCACCAAAAGCAAAACCCCAAAACACTAAGATGATCTCCCGACATCAGTAGTCTCTTTCTTTCTAGCCCCATCAACTTCTTATCCCTCAGCTATGCGCTACAACTGAGTGTGAGTGAGTGTGTGATAAATAGAGAGGCTCACTCCCTATTTATACTAATTCCCGACTTGACAATAAATCACTAGGGCCGAATTCACTAGGAGAGTCTAATAACCCTAGGGCCCCGGAACTGCGGGGAATTTAACCTTTGATCAATAGGAGGGTTACCCACAATGACTTGACATGAATTGTTTACATTATAGAAAATCCCAATCGAAATATCAGGGCATGACATGACTCAATTACATTAAAAACAAATCCCAGAATAAACATTGGGGAACAATACATAAGATATATAAGTGAATACATTCTGAAGTTACAATTACATCAACACTCCCTCTTAACTAGGAAGGTATTCTCTCAACACAATTTATCAACACAAGTCTTCTTCTCTGTATCATCTGGATCATCATCGAATTCTCGTCATCTTTAAGTCATCGTATTCTTCAGGTCATCTTCATCTTCAAGTCATCTTCATCTGGATTTGGATCATCACTCGATCTGGATCATCTCTGCTGGATCAACATCACTCGATCTCGATCATCACTCGATCTAGATCATCACTGCTAGATCATCATCAATGGATCTAGATCATCACTTGATCTGGATCATCACTCGATCTAGATCAGTGACTCGATCTGGATCATCACTGGGTCAACATCATTGGTGCTATCTCATGATTGTTCTCGTCAGAGGAATTTATATTGAGCGAGCCCTTTTTCATGCCGGTTTTAGGCCTAGCCTCCATGTAGGTCTTCTTCAGTGCTTATATCTGAACCTAAGTCTAAATGGCCCACCTAGCACTTACATTTGACCTTGACTTGTCAGAAAGGCATGCCTAGCACTCACACCTGACCATGAGAGGAACACATCCACCATCATGTCAGAATGACCCAACCCTCACATGTGACTATGGAAGGAACTTAATCCTCTTACCATGTTAGAATGGCCCAGCCCTTACATCTGACCATGGAAGGAACTTAATCCTCTCACCATGTCAGAATGGCACAACCCTTACATCTGACCATGGAAGGAACTTAATCCTCTCACCATGTTAGAATGGCACAGCCCTTACATCTGACCATGAAAGGAAATTAATCCTCTTACCATGTCAGAATGGCATAGCCCTTACATCTGACCTTGACTCATCAGAAAGGATCTGAGTCCCAGACTGAGGGTTCCTGGTAACTGACTAGGTGCCTCCATTAAGAGAATGGAAACATCCCTTATATCTGATCAAGTGGGAACATATCCCTCAATCACATCAGAATGGACCTGCACTTATATCTGATCATGTGAGACTACATACCACAGTCATATCAAAATGGCCCTTAGTCGTAGGCTGAGTATTCCTAGTAACTGACGAGGTACCTCCATTCAGAGAATGGCAACAACCCTTATATTCGATCATGTAGGAACCAATCCTATAGTCATATCAGAATGGCTCAGCACTCATATTTGACATGGAATCAACCAATCCTCTCACCATGACAGAATGGTTCAGACCTTACATTTAACCATGGAAGGAACCTAATCCTCTCACCATGATGGAATGGCTCACAGACTCATCACTTCCCCTTGGAGGGAACCTCAATCTTGAGAACACCAAGCTTCTCCCTGAAGTAATCAAACTTCACTCTGGCCAATGGCTTCATCAACACATCAGCTATCTATTCATTCATCGCAACATATTGGAGCTTCACTGCTCCTCTCTGCACCATATCCTTGATATAGTGATACTTGATCTCGATATGATTCGACTTGTCATGGAACACTGGGTTCTCCGTCAACTTCAAACAACTCTAGTTGTCGCAGTATATACAAGTAGCATCTAACTGGATATCAAATAAATCAGACAGTAGCTTCCTCAGCCATACTAGCTCACAACTAGATGAACAAGCTGTGACATAATCTACTTCAGCTGTACTCATTGCCACATAGGATTGCTTCTTGTTAAACCAAGAGATCACACCTGATCCCATACTGAAGCAACACCCTGAAGTTCTCTTCCTATAGATGGCACTGCCTGCCCAATCTGAATCAACATAACCCTCCAGGTTAATCTTCTGATTCACCTCATACTTGAGCCCATAATCAACTGTACCCTTTAGGTACCTCAGAATATGCTTTACAGCAATTAAGTGAACAATTCTTGGATCTGTTAGGAACTGGCTCAAGGTGTTCAGAGCAAAGCAAATATCTGGTCTTGTGTTCATCAGGTACATCAAGGACCCAATCATCTAACGATACATCGTAGCATCAACCGCTTCTAATGAAGCCTCACTTAATAGCTTCAGGTTTGATTCCAGAGGTGTGGTCATGGCCTTGCAGTCCATCATCCCAAATCTCTTCAGGATCTCTACCATATATTTCCCTTGTCCCAGGGAAATTCCATCTGCATTCTGCCACACCTCCATGCCTATAAAATAATGCATCATATCCAAGTCCTTCATTTTGAACTCGGTAGCAAGCTTCCTCTTCATATCAGCAATGAACCCATCCATAGATGTTAGAAATAGATCATCTACATACAATAGGAGCATCACTGGGTTGCCATCTTCAACCTTGTAGTAAAGGTTGGAATTTGCTTTACTCTTGGTAAACTCCAAAATGGATAGATAGCTGTCAATTTTGTCGTATCATGTCCTGGGTGCCTATTTCAAACCATACATATCTTTTTTCAATCTACAAACATGAGAATCCCTATCATGTGTCTCAAAACCGAGTGGCTTCTCCACATATAATTCCTCTTCCACTACAGCATTCAAGAAAGCAGTCTTGACATCCATTTGGTGTATCTTTCATTTCATTACTACAGCCTACGCAAGTACTGATCTCATGGAAGTGTATCTGGCTATAGGTGCAAAATTTTCTTCATAATCTATTCCTTCTTTCTGGGAGAAGGCACGAGCCACAAATATTCCTTTATATTTTTCTATGATGCCATCTGCAGCATGCTTGATCTTGTAGATCCATTTAGAAGTTACAATAGACTTCCCTTCTACTCTTGGGACAACATCCCAAACATCATTCTTCATGATCTATTGATACCTTTCGATCATAGCATCCTTCCACTCTTTCCTTTCTGTCGCTTCTTCATAGTTGGAAGGTTCTTTATCGATGAAATCACATAATAAGGATACATACCCTAAATAGGATCTGGTCCTCTTTATTTCTCTGTGATTCTCTTTTGGAGGCCCATATCTTTCTGCACCTTGGATAGCTTCTCGTACCCAAGCAGGTTTCCTCTTATGAGGATTTTTCTCTTGAGGTGGATCTACATGTTCTTGAGATTCTTCTAATTCTTTATCTTCTACTTGACTTTCTTCATTCACGGTTGTGTCATGAATTCTGGGTGCTTCTATTTCTTCAGGTTCTTCAGCAGGCCTCTTTCTAGATTTGTTGTAAGCTGAGTCTTCGTCAAATGTTACATCCCTGATGATGTCGATCTTCTTGAATCCTGGGAAGTATATTCTATAAGGCTTCGAGGTTTTAGAGTATCCCACAAATATACCCTTCTTTTTTGAAGGATCTAATTTTGTCCTCTTTTCTTTTTCGAATGTGTATGTACACTGGACAGCCAAATATTCTGAGATGGCTGACTTCTGGTTTCTTGCCGAAAAAGAATTCTTCAGGTGTCTTGTTCTTGAATACTCTATGTGGAGTACGGTTCTGTACATACACCGCTGTTCGGGCAACTTCTTCCCATAGATGCATGGGAATATCTTGATCATGAAGCATAGCCATTGCAGCTTCCATGATCATTCTATTCTTCCTTTCTGCAACTCCATTCTGTTGTGGATTATATGGAGTGGTTAACTCCCTCTTAATCCCTAAATATTTGCATAACTCTTTGAATTCATTTGATGTGAATTCTCCACCATTATCTGATCGAAAGGTCTTGATATTCTTTTCAGTGTGGTTTTCAATCAAGGCTTTGAATTCCTTGAACTTGTTGAATACTTCATCTTTGTTCTTCATGAAGTAAATTCATGTCTTCCTAGAAAAATCATTAATAAAAGAAACATAGTATACATACTTGCTTAATGAACTTGATGACATTGGACTGCATACATCAGAGTGAATGATTTTCAATATTCCTTTTGCCTTTCTCTCGCTACTTGGAAATGTCTTCTTTGTGTTCTTTCCTTTTGCACATCCTTTGCAGACTCCATCATGTTTTTCCTGAATTTCTTGAAGACCTTCAACAACTTTGCTTGTAAGTGGTAGTGCTCTGTAGTGCACATGTGCAATCCTTTTATGCCAAAGTTCATTTGGCTCTATTGTGTCATGGACCAAATCTTGTTTTGAATGGCCCTTCAATTTGTATAGGCCTCCCTCTTGTTCCCTAATCACTACTGCATCATCAAAAGTATTTCCCTTTGGCCACATGAGGACTTGGCCATATACAAATGAAACCCTCATGCCTTTTGCATCTAATGCAGATATGGAGAGGAGGTTATTCTTAAGTCTCGGTACAAACAGTACATCCTTCATCTTCATAGATTTTCTAGATTCTAGCTTATAGGAGGATTCCCCACTACCTTTCATTGGATACTAGTAGTCATCTCCGAGTTTCAACTTGTGGGGTGATTCGTGTTCTGATAGAATTACAAAGGACTCTTTGAATCCTGTCATATGTTTGGAAGCCCCACTGTCTATAATACAATCATTTCTTCCATGTGTGATGTTTCCCATGAGAGTGAAAATCAAAACATATTCTTCATCACTTTCTTGCTTGTTTCTCTTTGTGGAAGGTTCATCATCTTCTGTAGCATGAGCATGATGTCTTCTCTTGTTGTTTTTCTTCTTGTGAGAGTTTATTTTGTTTCTAGGACAATCTTTGGCATAGTGTCCTATTTCATCACAAGTATAACATCTAAGTTGAGTTTTCTTGGATGAATAGTGCTTACCTTTAGTATGATGATGATGGTCCCTTCTGTTTTTCTTGGATCGAACTTTGAGAGCTTGATATTCACTTGCCATATTTTCTTCTTGAGCTGATATCCGAGCTTCTTCTTGTGAGGATTATTCCCATAGTCTGTTGAACTTGACTAACTTCTCTCTAGCATAGATCCCTTGAATGAAAGACTCCCATGTCCTAGGGAGACCATTCAAGGTGGTCATTACAATCTCCGCATTCTCCACTTCTTCATCCACTGCTTCAAGCTGTTCTTTGATCTAGGAGACCCTTGTGAAGTATGACTGTATGGTCTCCTCATTTTGAGTCTTCACATTCTTCAACTGGTTCCTCAAAGTCATTTTCTGGTTTATGTTCTTTCCTTCAAATAGTTTGGTTAGGGCATCAAACATAGCTTTAGGTGTCTTTAGGGAGGACACATGTGGTATGAGGTGATACTTGATTGAATCAACAATAATGCTCTTAGTCATAACCAACTTTTTCTTGTGTAATGCCTTAGCCTCATCTCCCTCTAGAACTGGAACCTCCTCAATGATGTAGGAGTCCATATCATTTTCTTCCAGGACCAAGGAGATCCTATACTTCCAAGCTCGGAAGTTATCAAATCCCTCAAGATTTTCATCAAGCTTGGTATGGTGAGACATCTTAATTGAGAAACTCAAATGGAAATACAAAATATTTAGATCTTACCAGGTCAAGATGTCAGAACTGGATCTAAAGCTGAATTTCTGTAGTGCTAGTTCAGGAGCAGATTAGGGTTTGAATTTCCTAGAGTTCTGTCCAACCAAATTATTTGATCTTGATCTATAAACTTTGATGTTGAGGAGGAGGTCAATCCAGACCTAGGATCACTCAAAAATTCCACTTCTATGGAAATCCCTAATTTATGCCAGTAGTGTTGGGTCAAAAAATGAAAATGCTCAGAATCAGATTATTCTTCTGCAGAAAGATGCACCCTAGGGAGGAGAGTCAGTGCAACCTTCTTTTTTCTGAAAATCTATGGAGAGATATCCAAAAAGTAGGAATCCCTAGTTTCTGCAGCTGCACAGTGTCTTCTTCTTAGGTTAGCTCTAATACCATGTTGGAATTTTATCATTCAAGCTAGCATTATGTTAGGATCTTTAACTTAGAGAATAACAAGCATAGCTATCAAACACAAGAGACAATGAAAACAATGTTTTTTTCTGGGGAAACCATAAATGGAGAAAACCCCACAACTTCCTCAGAGATAGAATCATCACCAAAAGTAAAACCCCAAAACAGTAAGATGATTTCTCGATAGCATTAGTCTCTTTCTTTCTATCCCCAACAACTTCTTCTCCCTCAGCTATGCGCTACAAATGAGTGTGAGTGAGTGTGTGATAAATAGAGAGGATCACTCTCTATTTATACTAATTCCTGACTTGACAATAACTCACTAGGGCCAAATTGACTAGGAGAGTCTAATAACCCTAGGGTCGTGGAACTGCGGGGACTTTAACCCTTGATAAATAGAAGGGTTACCCACAATGACTTGACATGACTTGTTTACATTATAGAAACTCCCAATCGGAACACTAGTAGAAAAAGAGAAATTAATGACTAAAAAAATGAGTAAAATCATCCTTTAAACGACTATTTTTGAGTCGGTAACTAATAGTAGCAAATTTCCACTATCTTATAGCTAGCCGTATTTCACTAGTCATTAATATCTTGACTTAGTAGTCATTGATTTAGTCATTAATAGACAATGATTTAGTCATTGATAGTCAATGATTTATTCATTGATTTAGTCATTGTTTTAGTCATTGATAGTTAATGATTTAGTAATTGATTTAGTCATGGATTTAGGCATTGATTTAGTCGCTGATTTAGTCATTGATTTAGTCATTGATTTAGTCGCTGATTTAGTCACTGATTGCAACCATTAATGATGAAATATACGAGTAAATAAACTACTAGATGTTAACATATTAATGACTAAGCTAAATACGACTAAGATACGGGAAATTAGCTGCTAATAGTCGTATATATGCGAATTTAGTCATTTTTGTAGTCACAAATTTATGATAGGGAACGGAGGAATCGAACCACCAACCTCCTGCCTATAATTAGGCAGGTGCTCTACCATTGATCTAGCACCCTTTAAGAAGTTGTTATTGCTTGAAAATGATGATATTCAAACAAATTTATGATAGATATCAATCTACAAACTACATAATTATTACTATTACAAAACTAAACTGGCATTCTTTCCATGGAAAGCTTCCCTAACAGTATTTACACGTCAATTTAATTTTATATATGTTCCACTCATTGCATTAGGTTTGGCATCAATATGTTTTTTAGATATAAACGTTGATGACTACCCACCCTTATTGACCAACAGCTTGCCATGATCAGAACTCAACCCTGATGCCGCAGCTTCCACCACAAAGGCAGGGAGATTTAATGTTGGAGACATTGAAAGTGAATGAGATGAACTTGTTTTAGGATTAGAGGAGCCCTAAATATCTAGGATCCTCATACTAAATGATTTTTATTTTGCAGCATGGGAGCCCCTGCAACAACCATTAATGTCTCAATATTCAGTAAGATATGTAATATTCCACCACAAACTCCTAAATCATATGGAAGCTTATGTTCACTAAACTTAATGTGTAATGTTACTCTGCACCAATCCATGGGGGTGTTGGAAAACTAAACAAATATTCCATGACAAGAAACATATTTCATACCAAGATGCACTAGCTGGCAACACAACTGATCTTCCAGCAACTCCACTGGCAAGGGAAGTCTCAACATTACCTCCTATGTTCTAGTTTCACATGGAAATATGAACAGGTATATATAATTAGGAAATGAAAATGAAGCCATGTATAAAGAATATAGAAGACAATCACTGAAGTAAAACATAAGCTGTCTAAAGAAAATACCCATTATCTTCTATACTAATGATTATTTAATACTGAATCAAAAGCTATTAAATAATCTAATATGGAAGCATAGAAAAAGCTGTATGCACAGATATCAATAACAAATGCTAAAGATAATTGGATGGAAGTACAATATACTAAAATCCTAAAGTCACTTAGAGGAGCTAGTGATTTGCTCAATTTACTTGAAGAATCTGATCCAAGCAAGGAAACCTCTGCCACTGGTAGAGGTAAACAAAGTCCCCAATGTTGCTGTGAAGGATTTGTAACATCATATAACTTCTAAGTTTTGTTGCTATAAAAATAGGACATAGAAAATAAAAAATTATAAAAGCTAAATGTGAAATATTTTTTAAAACAATTTAGCCCAATAAATAAAACTTTCTAAATTAATTAAATGCTAGAACATAATTATAGGGGATTAAAGCAGCAAACTCATTCATATCACCCATTTACTTTTGGTAGACGACACATTGATTTTCAGTCAATAGTTCTGTTAGGGAGCTGGAAAGGCTTAAGGGGTTTCTGGACCTCTATTGCAAGACTACAGGAATGGTAATAAATATGAATAAGTATTTAGAAATGTAAAGTGGATTGGCAGAGTAATTTAAATACTGGAACAAAATCATATTTCCCATTAATTATTTCAAGAAGTCAAATACCTGGGTTTCATCTTGAAACCATATGGTTGACATTTAAATTTTGGCCGTAACTGTCATGTGGATCATATATTAACCTTCATTAACCTATTCTAGAGAGAATACAAGAGTATTGGATGTCTATAGTACAATGAACAAAAGGAATCTTAACCAAATCATAAAGAAGTGTTTCAGCATCCTTCACATAGGAGGGAGGATCAAGAAATTCCACTAGTTATATATGGAATAGGGTAGCCAATTCCAAGTAAGCTGGGAATGGGGTTTAAAACACATACAACACTTCAGCTCAAAATTTGCAACTAAAATCCTTTAGAGATTACTTTGTAATGATGGACACTGAGGTCAAGTTATGAAATCCAAACACTTAAGAGATGCATCCATGGAATATTGGCTTTAAAAAAAACACTCATAGGATGCTTCCATTACAAGGAAAGCCTTTGGTAAAGTTTTCCCTTTGGTGGGTAAAGAAATGAGGGAACTGACGAAAAGTACGAATTGGAAAGGATCCATGGATTAGGATTGAAGGAATTTTCAAATTTCAGAGGCTTTGCTAGATAGTTTACATGCTCAGTGGTCTATACTGTCATAGAGAGGCGGACTTGCACTTGGCAAGAAATGCCTAGTCTTGAGGATGGTTAATAGCAGACATTCTTAAGTTTAGAAGGTTAACCAGAGGAATGAGACGATTACATTGACTTTCCCAATCATTAAATATCTGAGAATTTAAAGTGTTCAAGGATCAAGGGAGCAAGGAAATGCACTTTGTGGGTCAAAATAGGTTATGCTACCAAAGTGGAGGAACTCATGCAAGAGAGAGCATCCTAGAGGATAGTTGTTTGGAAACTATTCAGCCCTTTAGAAACAAAAACACTAATGTAATTGGTACTGGCTAATAAAGTACTACCAATGGGAAAATAAGAGATTGGTGCAGGTAAGGGTGATGTATCATATGCAAATGCAATGCTGAGTCTGTGGATCACTTGTTCGTCTTGCGCACCTTCTCTAGCTCTGTATGACTTGATGTGTCACATGTTACAGGGGACACATCAAGATGATATATATAGGCATAGCTTGGTATATTTTCTAGGACTGGATTGGTGACAAAACTATAGCAACTTTTCAGGCTCCCATGTTTTTCTTATATATGATATATGGATGTCAAGAAATTTGATGATATTCTTGGAACAGGTCTTCACAGTTTCCCAGGTAGCACATAGCATTAGAGAGGTAATGGACTGAAAAAGGATTCTAAAAGAAAATCCTTCCAGTTGTTCACTAATGCATTATATTGATAAAGAAAAGCCTAGGTCTTTTCAAGAGAGCATGAAAAGGACTATCAGGTATTTGTGGAGCTGGTGCTTTGTTTTTTTCGACACTTCTTTTCATTTGTTGCTACACTATGAGGCTAGTAAAGGGGCAAGCAGGGAATAAGTCTACATTCAGACTGTGGAAAACTTCTAAGAATGGAGAAATTAAACAATTTCAAGGTTATGGAGATTCAAAGTTTATCACAGATTGGGCTAATCATCTGTCCAGCATTGAGAATCTGGGCCTGCATGAACCAAGTTCAAGAGGTCAAAAAATGTTTTGAAACTATAATAATATTCCTTTTTCAACACATTTACCAAGATTTCAACTCAATGGCAGATAATCTTTCTAAATATACTTTGTTGTACAGAAGGGTACCTAAACCAAACAAGAATTTAGAAAAGTCAGTCTCCTATCTGAGTCAGAAAAGACTTGTACTAACAACTCTTATTTTCATTTGTTGCTAAACTATGAGGCTATTAAAGGGGCAAGCAGGGCAGAAGTCTACATTCAGACTGTGGAAAGTAGCTGAGAATGGAGGTATTAAACAATTTCAAGTTTATGGAGATTCAAAGTTTATCATAGATTGGGCTAATCATTTTTCCATCATCGAGAATCTGGGCCTGCATGAACCAAGTTCAAGAGGTCAAAAATTGTTTTGACACCATAATAATAATCCTTTTTCGACACATTTACCAAGATTTCAACTCAATGGCAGACAAGCTTTCTAAATATACTTTGTTGTTATATAAGGGTACCTAAACCAAACAAGAATTTAGAAAATTCACTTCCTATCTAATTCATAAAAGACTTGTACTAACAACCACTTAATGGCAGATTAGCTTGGAGTCTTAGCTGAGGGATGTAGACACTGGTTATGCTCATCTTGTTGTATTGTTGGTTTAGATATTAGGAGTCTTTTGATGATTCTGTATTGATGACAAATTGAGTATCCTAGAGAATACGTAAGGAATACTTTAATAGTTTTCTTAGAATTTCTTTGTTTTTGAATGATGGACAACAAAACAGTATCCAGCACACTTGAGTCCTCGTAGGACTAGTCAAATGTATATTTTTATTTATTCCTTGGGAATATCAAATATAGTGATTTTAAAACACATCTCAGAGAACAAAGAAATCATGGATCTGATATAAATCTTGACCCTTCATTGAAGTTTCATGATCTTAATCAATAATCGCATTTTCATTTACACAAAAAAACATGTGTATTCATTCACCTATTTGTCTTAACAAGCAGTAAACTTGCATAAATTTAGTAGATCATGTTTTTAGCTACAAGGTTCCCCTATACAATATCTCTATTTGGTATAAGATACACAAAAATACTAGATATCGTATCATTTGATTATGCAACTTGAGGGTAAAAAGGAAATAAATTCCATAAATAAACAAGTGCATATGTGAGAGCTCCCACATTTACTACCGGAGTTCATAGATTATTTGGCCCTGCTTATTTAGTACTTACTATAAGAACATGGATACTCAAGGCCTTAACTACCTTGTCAAACTATTGTAAAGTTAGTAAGTGCCAAGTATGAAGAGGAAATTGAACCAGAGACATCAATCCATTATTATCAGCTATCTTATGAAGTGCCAAGAATTAAGAGGCAACTAAACCAAAGAGATAAATCCGTTATTATCAGCTATCTTATGAACAACTAAAAATGGAATCACCTTTCAGGGCTCGTTGACCGATATGGCATATCATTTGCAGATATCAAGAACAACTTTGGAATGTAGTTGATTTCTATTTTTTGGTTATAATTTTAAATCTAAGCGATACTTGGATAATGGAAAATTGGAAATCAGTTTTTAGAATGGCAAAAAAGGTCTTTCATTAAGTAGGATCTATCCCATAAGTACAACTTTCATTCATTTTACTCTGTTAAAAGGAAAAGTATAGGTTACATTTGTATTTTAGGAGTATCTGCAACCCAAGAATATCAAACTCCCTATCCAGTGAATGCAATCTCTCTACATACTTCCCGGTAGGGTTTTTTTTCATACTTTGTCTAACTTTGCAAATATATGAATAGTGTCTTGAATGTTCCACATCCCTGAATAAATATTATATGTCTAGAACTTTAGCTCCATAACTTAGCAGCTTTCTTATTGCATATACATCTATTTTAATTGACAACAATAAAGTTATACAATGTTAATTCCATGCCCCCGATATCTCTTTCTATGATGGATCTAGTACCAATAATATATATATGCAAAATCCTTTTCAATGATGGATCTAGTACCAGTCAAGTTTATAAGAAAATATAAAGGACAAACAAGTTCTAATAAGATACCAGAATCAACTGCAGGTCGATATTAATGTGCACACCTCAAATGCAAGTCCAAGAATCTCTTGTGCCAGATAGAGACAATCATTATGCAAAATCACAACAGCTTGGCATAGGGTGTTGAGCTCCTTAGCTAGCTTCAAAAACACCAAAGACCATTCAAAAAAGTCAGACGAAAGCATCCCAAGAGTATAAAATGGCATACAACATTATTATCATAAACAATTACATTCTTATGTTATGTTTAAATAACATTAATCTCAACTCTTACTTCCTGACATTGATACCTTTTATAGATTTGAATAAAGATAGATATTAGGAACAATAGATAAACCTATTACAACCTATTGCAGTATCTACTGACACTGGTGTTGTAAAGGAAAGTATCCTATGGCTAGGGTTTAAGAGGCCATCAACATACCGAGGTTTAAAGGTGGATGTATAATGTTCAACAAGCACATATAAGCAAGATTTAGAGATAAGAGAGTTCCATACCTGATTAATTAAAGGCTGGTCCAAGCTTTCTCTAGCCCTTCCCCTGCTCCTCTTGTTCTTCTCACTCCAAGAGACCTGCAAAACAAATTATACCTTCCTAAAACCATTATGACCACATATAAATAAATGATAATCAAATAAACATGAAACAATTATCTGATTAACATCATCATATGGTCATAAAAAAAGATTCAATCACACATTAAACAATAATTTGGGAAGAAGAAGGACATCACATATTTATTAATCTTGAAAACAAGTACAAATATACCTTCTCTTCAAGTTCAACACCTCACAAAGCCTTGATATAGATCTGTTGCTTCTCTTCTCCAAGGAACTCTGCGTCCAAACTCAACAACACAAGGAGAATTCTTCTAGGGAAAAGGTATGGGCAAAGAGAGCTCCAAATCCTCTAGCATAACAATGCAAACATTAAATTCCCTCATCATGGACCTCCCTACCTCTATTTATATGCTTAATGAAGAGTTAGGGTCGAAGACAAAGTAGTTACAACTGAAGGAGTTAGTTGCATAACTACCCAAAATACCCAAATTTCAAAATTCATATTTTTTTGACATTTTCAGCAAGCGTACGTGGGTTGTAGAAACAATAGTCATGTACACGAGGAGGTATACATGGGTTTCAATGTAGAAATTCATGTATTTAAGGCATATGCGACTATTATATATAGCAACTCACGTACGTACGTGGGTTTCCTTACGGAAAGTTTCATACACATAAAAAACTCATTTTTGGGATATTTTTGGGCATTTTCAGACTTTGGTGTCTTCTGGAAAGTTTTTTCTAACTTAAATATATTTCCAACGGTGAAAAAATGAGGTCAAATAGAGTTACAAAAATCAATATATGGGTCCTCCAAGTTAGGTGTATTTTGAGTGACTTTCAGTGACTATCATGAAGTGTCGTCATGGAAGTGTCAACATGTGACGAAAACATAGGAAAGTGGTCATTTTGAGCTATAACAGATTCCCCCTAATGTATGAGTTTAGAGGGGAAGATGATAGCCAAAATACATTATAAAGGAAACAACTGAGTATGGAGAGATCAGAGAATCCAAGATCGAAAGGCTCGAACAAAGGTACCTGAAAGAGAGATAAATGTCAGACAAAACTGATCTCTAGGACATACAAGTCCATATACAAAAGATCGCCATAAATATACAGGAGGATTGAACATATCTATAACTGATGAAACTATCATGGTCGCTCAATATGAAAAAGGGCGCCATATCAAATCTAAAGGAGTCATGGCCACAAATGAACAAGGTGGATCCATACTCGACAATCGATCATAGCCACAAAAATACAAGGTGGATCTATGTCTCAGAAAAATGTCATATAAAGTGTAACAAGGTTTTACGCAACTTGGGCAATAGAAAAATGACGATGCTATTATCGTCCCAAGGTCTTCAATCCAAACCGCCCAAAAGGTACGAATCCTAACGATGCGAATAAAGGAGTTGAAGTCGAACATGGAGGAAATTGTTTGATCACCGGTCAATAATGAGAACCATTAACAAACGCGAGGGAAACCACCATTAATGAAAATGGCCCCCAATATACCTAGTACATTCTAACAAGTGTGAATACAAGGACTTGAAGAATTTATCGAGTATGAGACATTAAGGTATTCCCACTACCCAACAGTGAAGGAAATTACCATTGATGACAACAATCCCTAAGGTACTATCATAAAACTCTAAATCTCATTCCCAGAGCAAGATGTGTTGCACTCGATAGGGATAGATCCATTGGAAGGAAGGAATTAAAGCATCCTTCATCATCCAATACGAGATAAGTCAGAAACTAATTGGATTTGGAATTGGTATTGAATTTCATGACAAGAAACGTTGAAGACATGATGTAATGAACTGATACCAGGGAATTACCGACACAAAAGGTCAAGGCAACTGCAGAATGGTCGACAAAGGTTTAATCCTTGAGCAATGAGCATGACACAAAAGTGACTTAGGAAGCTTTTGACACAAAAATATCAATGACACAAATCTGTAATGTAGGAGACATTAACAGATTCCCCATATAATTGGAAAAGAGACCAGCTGGAGGAGTAAGAAACTCTGAATCGGGTAAGGTCAAAAATACTAGGACCCAACTATTGATAGACTTAAAAACTGGTGCTTTGTTCAAGGAAACAAGACTTGCTGCCATGATATAAAAAACATGTGAATGAACTTCCCTTCCCCTCTTTATTGTAAAGTTTTAACGAGTCCAAGAAAGCAAACTCGGGACCATCTTCATTTTTGGCAAGCTCGAAGAAAAGATAGAAGAATGCTTGATAAAGCACTAATTCGTGGATTTTACGAGCCCAAACTAGTACATGTTCGACGGTGTTTTCATAGTTTAGAGAGTCTGAAAACTCCAAAGAAGACTCTAGGGGGGTGCTTTTTCATAAAATTTAGTCTCCTAAGGCCGAAAAAGTATAAAACATACAAAAGAAGAACTCTCTTAATTTTCGAAGATGAAAAGGCGCACCTTTTTTGTACTTAGTCAGGAAGGTCCGAAAAAGGTTAAATTACCACCTACCCAATGCTCCTTCAAAAGAAGCATATAGCCTAAGTTTTATGAGTGTGAAGGAAAGCAATATCACTCGGAAAGATCCATTTGATTACGAGAAATGGGGCTTACAACAATAAACTCGATGCTTTGTTCTTTAGGGTTTAACAAGCATGACAAAGATATAAAGTACACTCAGAATCTTTTTCATGTTTAGGTCCAGAGCACGAAAAAGAGAAAACTAAGCTCATACTAGGGGTTCCTTTACCTTAAGTTTAGTCCCTCAGGTCCGGAAAAGTGATAAACCTATGCCTTAGAATACTCTTCTCAATTCCAAAGAAAATACAGGGTTCCTTTCTCATATTAATCCACATGGTCCGAGAAAGAGATAACCTACCACCAATGTGGATGCCCATTCACATATTCTTAACAAGCCTGAATGGACAAGTTTACTCAGCAGTCATGTCTTTTTTGAGGAGTTAGACCTAGGCCTAAAGAAACTCAAAATCTTTCCTATGAAGTTTTAACGAGTCCGAAAAAGTCAACTCGTGGCCTCCTTACTGTTTTTAACGAGCTCAAAGGAGAGCAAAAATAATGCTCTAAATTCAAGGAGATGAGTGTTATAGGAAAGAGAAACTAGTTCCAAGTAAGAGGAACAAACCTATGCATAATGCAAGGAACATGAGCAGGATAAAGACACTCAGGGAACATCTCCTCTAGGTAAAGGGTGTCAAGTTGCAAAGTAAAAATGATACAAGGCTTAGTGACAATGAGAACAAAGATGAGGGCTTACACAATGAGCTAAAAGCATGGAAGCCGGAATCAGGCTAATAAGCACAAGCAAGGCACATGCAAATGCAGTTACAACTTGAAAAACAAGGCAAGGTCAGTAAACAATTGTGAATCCAACTAAGAACCCTGTCTCCAAGAAACAATAACATCAAGATCATATTCAGAAGAAACAATATGATGCGGGTCACTTTGGAAGAAACACATGTGACTTTGCTATCTTCTATAAAAGGTAAAGTCAAGGTAGAATCAATTGAAGAAGATTCTATAGTACCAAGGCTCTAGGGTTTATAATAAGTAGGATCAACCTTAAAAGGAGAGAAAAAATCAACAAGGGATATAGAGTTTGCAGGAACAAACTCAGTATGACGAGAGTTGAAAAATTCATAATAAAAATCAAAGTCATCAGGATCACTGACTTGCTGATCAAAGGGAGAGTTCGAAGACTCAACAAGAACAACATAATAAAACTGATCCATGGGAAAATTAGGCTTACTAAGCAAATCAGGGTTAGACTTAGTCACAACTAAACCAACATCCAATAGAAGATCAGACTGTATCAAAGACTCTAGGAAGACTTCATCCGAAGGAAGGAGATCATCCAAGATAGGGAACATGTCTAAAATTTCAAATGGATCGACAGAGTGGAGAGAAGGATCCACAGTCTGTACATGATGACTCACCTAATCAACTGCTGGGACCAAGTCCCGAGAAGGTAAGCATGAAAAAATAGGTTGCTTCTCAGTAGCAATTGAATGCAAAGGACGTGAGGCCACATAGCTCACCTGTGGTGGGGTAGTGTCTATAGAAACACTGGGAATCAATAAAGGAAAGACCTGGTCTCTAGGTGGGTCAGGAGACGGATCAAGAAAATCCAACTGATCAATAGTGACATTTTATTTGCCATGATTAAAGTACATCACACGAAATAATGTTGACACCACAGCTTGCATGGCATAGACATAATCACGTCCAAGGAGCATATTGAAGTCCAAGGGGTCTTCTATCCCCATGAAGTCAACTAAGATGGTATTCCCACCCAAAGTAACAGGTGTTTGAGAAAGAATTCCCAAGGATATATAAGTTCTTCTATCAAACACCAGTAATTGACTAGCAATCGACACAAGGCTGGGAGATCCCATGCCTCGCCAAGCACAAGCAGAAAAAATACTAACTGAGGCTCCTTCATCAACAATACAATGAGCAATCATGTATTGTTCAACTTTCACCTTTATTTGGAAAGGTGCATTAGAAGGAAGGTGCGGCTCAACTAGGCTATCCCAATCAAAGGAAGCAATCCGAGAGCTTGGTGGGGGTTGATCCGAAACGAGTTCAGTGCCCCCTTGTTTAGTAAGTTCTGAATTGGCAGTGAATAAAATGTGACTAGCAGACACTTCACTCTCGAAAGGAAGAGTGGGATTGATTGATAATGAAATTGATTCAACCGCTTCATGAAATTCACTCTCCGAAGGGAAAGTGGGATTGACCAAAGATGAAATTGGTTCAATCACATCAGGATCACTCTCCTAAATAAGAGTGGGATTGACCAAAGCTGAGATTGCTTCGACCACTTGATCAACCAAAGGTTGAGTAGGTTGTTGAGAAACTATAGGTTGTTCAAAAGAAGGAAATTCTTGAGTCTTGGACCACACTCTTCACACTTCTGCGATAGTAGGGCATTGGTGAGTAAGATGATCTCCCTCACATAGCTTACAAGGGGACTTAGTTTTGCACTTCGAATGACCAGTTTTATCAATGGTGTCAACATGACTAGAAATGGCTGACTGTTTGCTCTCAACATGACCTATAGAGGTTGATATTTTTTCCCCAACATGACCACCAGAGGCTGGGTAACTGGGTCCAACCTGACTAAGAGAGGTTGGTTATTGAAAAGCTACTGAATGTTAAAAAATGGGATGACCATGAAACCAAAATCTCCACACCTCCACTATAGAAGGGAATTTATAAGTAAGGTGGTCTCCATGACAAAGCTTACAAGGAAGCTCGGGCTTGTGTTTTGAACAATTAGTCTTTTCAACAATGTCAACATGACTCACAGTGGTTGACAGATTGTCTTCTGCATGAACTACAGAGGCTGAGAGATTGCCCCCAGCATGAACTTGAGAGGCTGAGAGACTAGATCCAACATGACATATAGAGGTTGGATGGGCACCACGAACATGAACAACAGAGGATGAATGGTTAGGATCAACATGATTTGCTGCAGTTGAGTCTGTGCCCCCAGCATGAACTTCAAAGGTTGGGTGGATGGATCCAACATGACTTGCATAGGTTGGATGGGGAGGTTCAACTTGAACATCAGAGGTTGAACAGGTTCCCTCAACATGAACTGCAGAGGCTGAGTGACTTGATCCAAAATGACCTGGAAAGGTTGGAAGGATCCCACCAGCATGATCGATAGAGGCTAGATGGTGAATATCAACTTGACTTGCAGAGGTTGAGTTCTTAGATCCAACATTACCTGTAGAGGTTGGATAGGTGCCCCCAGCATGAACTACAGAGGCTGGGTGGTGAGGTTCAAATTGAAGTGCATAGGTTGAATGGGTTCCCCCTTTCTTATGTTCCTTCTTCCTATTCCTCCTTCTTTTACTCCTTTTAGACTGCCGGTTACTAGTATCAGTACTTTCACCGGATGAGGTAGAAGGAGGAGGAGAATCAACTATAGGTGAAGGGGAAGCAATGTTTTGATGCCCTTGATATAAGGATCTTACTTGAGAAGCACTAGGAGCATTCAATATAGTTGGAGTGGAAAACAACCACACTGGTAGCCATAGGGTGAATCTAGGTAGATTCAGGGTGGCCATCAAGGGAACACCAACATTCCCCGTGAGAGGAATAGTACAAGGAGTTCCCAACATGGGGATCTCTTGGTTGGTGTTCAAAGGGGTGTTAGAAATAGTTTCAAACAAGGAGACAAAGTATGAGGTCAAAAAGAAACCAAAAGTACCAAGCACACACCTGAAGGAAGACTAAGTACAGACAAACCACATAGTACTCACTAAAAAATTCCTAAAGCCAAATAGACAAACATGTATAAGATACACTTTCCAAAAGAAAGCTGATAGAGAGTTACTTGGTATTCCTGTAGATGTTCTTAGGCACAAGTAGAGGAATCACCCACCACCCTTCCACACCTTCTACCAGGGTTACCTTCCAAGCCCGTCCAAGGTCAACCGGAAATAGCCTTCCGGTGTACCTTTGTATGAACCCTAGATGTCAAAGAGACTAAAGGCTACCTTAACTATATTGACAGTCTAGGGGGACAGTCTCAATCTTGGTTCATACGCATGGGCATGGTAGCGAATCCCAAAATCCTGTCTAAGACAAAATCCCCAGATGCGCAAAAACCTTCGTCTACGATTTGACAAGGAATCAAAGGGTTATCTCCTCAGTCCAAGCCTCCACGCAGCCTCATGCTTAACTCCCGTTTGAGAGGAGATTCCCAGATACAATCAACGTAAAAAATGGTTTACCTAGTGATTGTCCAACTACGTCTGAAATTTTATACTTGTGGGGAGTTTAAAATCCCTATCCCACAAGTCTATCCTGAGCTAGTTGGTGTATGACCCTGTAAAATAAAACTTACTAATAATTTTTAAATTATATCCTTTATTTTAAGGGCTATTTTTTAGTCAGAGGGTAAATGGCCTGAAACTTATGTGGTATTTTGACTCAAAGTTGAAACAACATGACTAAACAAAGAGAAGTGAAATGAAAAAAGCAAAACTATTCTCTTTTTCTTTTTCAAATAGAAACTTGAAAGCCACAAAAGAACAAAAAAAAAATTTCAAAAATAAAGATATGCAGTGCATTAAAGACAAAACCCTAATCTACATATATAAAGAAAACATTTGTTTTTTTTATTTTTATTTTATAAATGCAAAATAAAAATAGCCTATCAACTAATGCAAGCAAGTAATGTAAGCAAAGCAAATAGACAACTACTCTACACCCCACAAACAAACCCTAGGTTTCTCTAAAGTTGGATATAACCTCTCTTGGAAGGAAGGCTCACAAAAGTAAACAAGCCAAAAACTTTGGAATGAAGAGATGAAGCAATAAGACTGACATAAACAAAGGTAAAGAAGTCCCAAGTATCAATCTAAACCTACAAACAGAGACTGCTCAATACCTCGTCCAACAAGGTCAAGCCAAAGAAGGAGGTGGGGGGGAAGGTAGCAAAAACAAGTTCAAAGACTTGAAAGATAATTACAAGATAGACAAAGAGCACTTAACAGAGATAAAAAAACCTCTCAGGAGTCATGCACATGTAAAGGATCCTTGAAGACCCTACAAAAGCCCTCAAATAACCCAAAAACCCTAAAAAATGATGAAAGAACACAAATTTAGATGCATACGCTGGTTACCTTAAGGCAGGTCACGTATGACACGTGGGTTATAGGTAGTGAAAGTCACATATACAACACAGACATGCGACTATTTAGCCTGAAAGTCATGTATGGATGACAAAAGGCATAGAAAGGATAAAAAACTGACCTAGGAAGACAGGAAAGGTGTTCCAACAAACTCAAAAGGTGTTCCTAACTTGTAAGAAAGACCTGAAACTTTACAAAAGGCTGAAATAAAGACAAAGAAACCCTAAATAGAAAAGGCTCTCCCTAGCGGATTTGCTAGTTCTGTTGTAAAGGAAAGTATCATATGGCTAGGGTTTAAGAGGCCATCAACATATTGGGGTTGAATGGTGGATGTATAATGTTTAGCAAGCATATATAAGCAATATTTAGAGATAAGAAAGGTCCACACCTGATTAACTGAAGGATGGTCCAAGATTTCTCTAGCCCTTCTCCTGCTTCTCTTGTTCCTCTCACTCCAAGAGACCTGCAAAACAAATTATACCTTCCTCAAATCATTATGACCACATATAAAGAAATGATAATCAAATAAACATGAAACAATGATCTGATTAACATCATCATATGATCATAAACAGACATTCAATCACACATTGAACAATAATTTGGGAAGAAGAAGGACATCACATCTTTATTAATCTTGAAAACAAGTACAAATATACCTTCTCTTCAAGTTCGACACCTCACGAAACCTTGATCTGGATCTGCTGCTTCTCTTCTCCAAGGAACTCAGCCTCCAAACTCTGCAACATAAGGAGAATGCTTCTAGGGAAAAGGTATGGGAAAAGAGAGCTCCAAATTCTCCAGCATAACAATGCAAATATTCAAGTCCCTCATCATGGACCTCCCTACCTCTATTTATATGCCTAATGAAGAGTTAGGGTCAAAGACAAAGTAGTTACAACTGAAGGAGTTAGTTGCATAAATACCCAAACTACCCAAATTTCAAAATTCATATTTTTTTGACATTTTTAGGAGGCATACGCAGGTTGCAGAAACAACAATCGCATACAAGAGGAGGTATATATGGGTTGCATTGCAGAAAGTCACGTATTTAAGGCATATGTGACTATTATATATAGAAACTCGCATATATACGCGGGTTTCCTTAAGGAAAGTTGCGTACACATCAAAAACTCATTTTTAGGGTATTTCTGAGCATTTTCAGACTTTGGTGTCTTATGGAAAGTTTTAGCTAACTTAAATATATTTTCAACAGTGCAAAAATGAGTTCAAACAGAGTTACAAAACTCAAGATATGGGTCCTCCAATTTAGGTGTCTTTTCAGTGACTTTCATGAAGTGTCGTCATGGAAGTGTCGACATGCGACGAAAACATAGGAAAGTGGTCATAGGTAGAGATGTGTCATTTTTGAGCTATAACAACTGAATTGCTGAATCATTTTCATATTTGATATTTAAATATTGTGCATCCTTACAAAATATCAAATACTATTATAATCTGCAAATTAAATGAAATGTGTTGATACACACAGATATGGATCAAGGACTGTGCAAAGTTCAAACAGAATTCTAGACACAATCAAAGGCCTAACCTTCTCATAGAATAGAATTGTATCTTAAACTCTAAATGGATATTACATAGAAATGAAATGGCTTAAGTAGAAGGAAAAAACATTGCTTAAGAACCCCACATGGCCTCTTTGAATGTTACACTAAATTCACATGCAAGCAGTTGCAGTTTGGGATTTGATACCTAACTCTGTTTCATCTCTAATTATTGGGATGGTGTTTTATTAGGCAGATAGTACAAGTGTAAAAAATATATATATACTTACATGTTACATATTGGATGAGTAACTAGAATGATTAAAAAATATTAACAAAATAAATACTCATCACGTGTACACCTAATTTTAGAAAACATTAGTAGCAGCTACTGAAACTGAAGCTTTTAAAGAGGTTGGTTTATCATAATATAGACAATCAAGAGAAGACTATATAGTGCAATAATGGTCAAATGATACAGTTGTTGTGTACTCCAGGTTAGCAAATACGTGACTTATATCATATATCATAAATTGAGCTTATGATAGAGCTTAAGTAATAAAGTGGTTGTATGGGACATTGTCTTCCTTATATGTATTGACATCCACACCATATGGTAGATGAATCAAGCTTACCATTCCATCTTTTAATATATTACATTTTGCATTCTCTGTCCGACATTCTTGTGCGTAAAACTCACATTGTATAAAAGCGAGGTTGAAGGGAAGCCAAGGAGAGTGGGTGAAGCCCTAAGAACTGTTGTAGATCATACACAGAACAAGGGACTGCAAAAATTCATTAAAGACTCCATGAAACTCTACAAATATACCAAAATGAAAAAACTAAAAATTTTGTGCAGAAAAAACAAAATTTAAAATATATTAATGATATTTCCAATTCATATAAGCTATAAAGCAGTAGTCTATCCACAAATTCCATGTTATAAATTATGATAATACAAAATTATATTTGTCTGCAAAACAATAAACTGAAATTTGAAACACAAAAGAAATAGGTTTGTATTTGAGCATCAGCCAAGTCCAAGTCGGCTCTGGCGAGTCTGAGCCAAGTATGAGCCAAATCTACTCAACTAGTGTTAGCCACATACTCGTTTCAAACATGACTTGACCAGAATGGGAGGCCTAGGTGAATCTTAGATGAGTAAAACAACACTATTTTGAACCATAGTAGCATAATTCGAGTACAAATACGGATTTGAATACGATTCAGTAATATGAAATCAGTATATATATTGCCTCCATATTAGCAAGGGTCTATGGTCAAAACCACGAACTAAAGGTAAGTCTCTACAAATCTATTTGTTTGAATAAAAAAAACTTCTGAACACTATGATAGTGTTCAAATCATGTCCATAAAAATATGAGAAACACGATTACAGACCTTCCATATAAGAAAACCCTATTAGTGTTTTTACCATGTTGCTTTGAGGTGTTTTTCTTCAGAAGCAACAATTTTAGCATACATTCCAGCCTTGATTATTGTGAAGACATTTTGTAGTTTATGAGGGAGGTGCATTAGAGAGTTTGATGAGGGTGCAGCAGTCTTGTAGACATTGAGTGGGTGAGTAGGATGCATGCATGCTCTATCTGCAAAGGGTGCATTTCCTAAGATAGATATGGTGCATGCATGAGGAACATATTTAGTTTATAGGTGTATTGCGTGAGAGATATATTCTCTTGTACGCTTTTAGTTTTCTTTAGTGACGTTCTCTTCTAGTTAGGGTGAACTCATGCATGAGGCCACACTCTTCTCTAGTAGGCTCTTGCATCAGGTTTAGGATTTTATCTCTTCTAGAGAGGTGCACCACTCAAGGTGTCTACATTCATTGTAGACCTGTCATCTCTTGTTATATAAAAGAGATGACAAGCACTTCACTGTGGGGTTAAACAAATGAAGTTTTGAGCTAGATTCTTTGTAATTTCTTTCAGTGAGGTGCTGCAGATTTTTATTCGCTTGTTCTAATTATCAGACTTATGTGTTTGAGAGAGCTGATAAAACAACACAGCATGTCCAAAGTATTAAAATATCAATTGCATAATAATAACCAAAATATGACACCTAACCGCTGAGACTTTATTCCTAATCAATCCTCTATTTGGATTAAGTTCCTGACCTTTTTAAAAAGTTCAATTGGTGGAGGTAGAGGAAGGCGCTCATCGGTTGCAAAGTGAAATTCCTGATTCAGATAAAAAACAATTTAATATCTTCCTATAAGAAATGAGCCTGGAAATACTTTTAATTGCATCAACCTTATTACATCCATCCTACCACAGGTGTTGTGACATGACGTTTGAGATTGAAAAATAGAACAAGATCCCCTTTAGTGAAGAATATCTGTAAACATAAGATCATTTAGAAACTCGATAGAGAAAATTGCAGAGTATGGACAAAAAACAAACTTATTAATGGTACCTTTTTATTAAGTGGCCTAGCCTTGAATTTTGGGATCTTTTGCAATTCCTCTTGATCTAACTCTTCCGAGCTCTTAACTCTGATACACCAAACATCTTGTATAGGACACTATGGGGCATGGGAATGTTTTCATAAATAGTCTTATGAATTGTCTGAAGGGATGGGATTTTCTCACAATTAATTCTATGAGACTTACTGGGTGATTAATCATGGGTTGGTAGTCAAGTCTTCTATTGAAAAATTCATTTGTTTTTCTTTCAGGTCTATGCAAAAAATTCTCCAGTAAAAGTTTGGGTATGTCCATTACCATGATGAACATGTCTGACCCTTACAATGAGAAGAAACGTTTATGGGATAGATATTTTTCTTTGTAGGAAATAAAGGATGGAAGGCTGAATTTAAGAGGGAATCTACACTCCACTGTTAGTAGAAGCAAGATCTAAGGAGAATCAACAATAGTTGAGGGTTGGCACATTATTTTGAACATTAGATGGAAGCTACAGTACATGTTGATATCAATCCCACCACCATCAAAACTGTTTGGAGAGACAAAAGTGATGGGAGAGGTTCTATATACAAAGGTTTAGACCAATTCTTAGTATCTGATGATGTTCTACAGCAGGTAGATGGATTTCAGACTTGGGTTGAGGCAGGAAGTATTTTTTATCATAAATCTATTTGATTAAACACATAAATGACAAACCTACAGTCCATTTGAGTTTAACCTGACATGGTTAGAAGAAGAGGAATTCCAAATTTTGGTCAAGAGGAACTGGAAAACATTTGACATCAATTCTGGTTGTATTCATGCTCGTTGTCAGTTTGCAGAATCCCTAAAGATAGTGAAAAGAAAAACAATTGATTTCACTAGAGAGACACAAAAATAGAATAGGTCTCTGAAGGACAATGAAGCTGAACTGAACACTATATTTTGGGACAATGTTCAAGGTGTTTTCTCTGCAAAGGTATTGTTGAAGATCAAAGATTTGGAATCAATGAAAAATAAAATTTGGTTTTAATGCAAATCATATTGGAGAATGAAGAACCCAACAATGTTGTTGTAGCTAGGGGAGGAGAACTCTAAATATTTCCATCAGTTTTCTAATTTCAGGAAAAATGTTAAAACCATCAAGGATATGAAAAATGAGAATGAGGAGTCTAGTGAGAAGCTTCAATGTTCTCACAGCTTTGGGCGTTAGACACTTTGAAGAAACCTATGAGGAACCCGAGGGAGAAAATGTTGCTGAAATTGTAAAAGTGGCCACATTTTTCCCACAAATGGCAACATAAGAAGATAACTAGAATATGATCAAGGAAGTATCCAAGGATAATATTCGAAGTGCTGGAAATAAGGCCTAAGAGGATTGTCTCCAAGGTAATTTATCCTAAAACATTCTGATTTTTGAATAGGAGATAAATACATGAGAAGATATTGGAGCTACACAAAAGGGATAGCACTCTATCAAAGCTAAAAAAATGTCTGCAATGGTTGTCAAATTATATCTATCAACATATTTTGATAGATGTTGAATTTATCTAAGACTAGTCTTGATTCACATTGGATTGAATGTGGCGATGATTAATTGGACAATGAGCTATGTGACATCAGTCTCATTTTAAATTATCATTAATGGTGCTGAATCCACTTTATTCAAGCCCTCATGAGGTCTGAGAGAAGGGTACCCTTTATCCCCGTATTTATCTCTTTTGGTAGCAGAGGGTTTGAGTAGGTCTATAATAGCTATTAGAAATTCTAGAATCATACAACGCGTTCACGTTGGAGGTAATGAGGCACTTAAACATCTACTATTTGTTGACAATGTCATTTTATTTTCCAATTGTGCTGAGTTTGAAGACAGAAAGTGCCAAGAAATCATTAAGATTTATTGCAAATCTACAGCAATGGATTTGAATGTTCTGATATCTATTGTTAGTTTTAATGGTATTAATGAACAAATAGAGCAACACTTGAAATCTATGTTTCCTTTCAATTATTTGGAGATGGAGGAGGGGATGAAATATTTGAGTTTTATATTAAAACCAAACAGGTATGGAAAATGAAATTGGGGATGGCTTCTTGGGAATATTGAAAGCAGGATAAGGTTTTGGTGCAACAAGTGACTCTCCGGAGTGGGAAGAATTGTACTTGAGAAATCTGTCCTAAAGTCTATACATGTATACTGGAATTCTCTGGCACAGATACTCAAGGGAGTGTTGGAGAGGATTCAAAAGTGTTGGACTGTTGGTTTGACTTTATGTGAAGAGTAATAAATGATAGAATGGGTCTTCCTCTAGAAAAATGGAAATTAGATAAGCCTAAAGTGGAAGGGAGTGGGGATTAAAAATATACACTCTTTTGGTTAGGATTTAACAGGCTAAAGCATTGGGAGCTTGATCACCAAGGATAACATTTGGAAACAAATTATTATTTAGATTACATCACTCTAGCATCATTATTAAATTGGATTAGAATTCCACGTAAGAGCATCACAAAGGTATCCAACCAGAGGAAAGAACTCATGCCGTTGTTCCTAATCATTAAAAGATTTTTGGGCTAGAAAGTGGATCATGTCTCCAAAGTTGGACATTGAGCCAATGCGATTATGCGATGCAATAATATTATTTTTCTTCCCCTTGAACTTATTCAGAGACTACAAACTAGAGGATACTTAACGCTAGACCAAATTGCTTACCATATAAATAGAGATATCTAGAAACAAGGATGGAAGGGTTCTTTGATTTTGGGTCTAGAAGGTGAACATGCTGACACTTGGGATATTTTTCTTGCAGAATTAAAGAGAGGACACATTCATATTAAGGATGTACTAGATGAAGTGGTATGCATAAAGAATAAAATAGTTCACTTGTAGTCTGTACAGAGACCAACTTCTGTGCAGTTCAATGATGGAGATGATAAGCATAGGAGGTGGTGTGGTGGTGGAACAATATCCAGAATGTGAAGGTACCAATGAAGACTAAATTATTATTCTGGATTACATTGATGAATAGGGTCTCCACCAAGGATCTGATTCAGAAAATGAATAAACATCTGCATACTTTGCAGGAAGGATGAGGAACATGTTTCTCACTTATCTACTCAGTGCATAAACTGTTAGTCGCTCACGAGAGATCTATGTAAATGGATTGGTATCAATTTCATTTGGAAAAGTAATACTATTGAAGCTTGTTTGAGACAATGGTTTCAAAGGTGAGAACTAAAGGATTTTAGTTCCATACCCCTCCTAACCCTTTGGGGTATTTGACTGGAAAGAAATTCCTTATTATTTCAAGTTTATTCACAGAGTTGTGCTATCTTTAAACTCTACAGGACACATACCAAAGTGAGGACACCAAGTCAAGATGGAAATATGTTGATTGATAAGACCCTCCCATGCATATTTTCTCAAGGCATCTTCCAATATCCTAAGAAAAGTGGCATAGGGAATGTACTCTATTTTTTGGATGACCATTTTATCAAGCTCAAACTTCAAATCCAATCTGGGTGACAGTACAAACAATATAGATGAATTTATGGGACTCAATCATTATGAAATTGGCATTGGCTAAAAATCTTCAGCAAGTTCATATATTTGGGGATTCTTTGCTCATAATCAAGTGGAATAATAATGGAAAAAGTATTCATGATATTGCAGTTCATGCAATAGCTGGTCAGTTGAAGGGGATTTCATGAACTTCCACAAGGCACAAAAATTACATTTGCACATGTGTATAGGGAATTGAACTCACTAGTGGATTCACTCTCAAAATAAGGCTTACATATGGCTACATGGGTTATGATACAGGTGGAATCGATGGTTGGGGAACTTCTTGAGATAAGAGGAACAATCTGAATATATCTACATATTACCTTTTTGCATTTATGTACTACAAATACACTGCTAATTTTTGGGGTAGAATATGGTACTGTCATGTTTATTTGAATATACAAGAATATTGTAATATTTGTTTTTCATATAAAAACTAAAGTTCAGTAATGAAGAATAGGTGAAACAATTAGGGATGATCAGTTAGCCGATGATAATAAATATAGTTTCTGGATTCATTTGAGCTTGGAGACTTGTTATCACAAGTACGACACGAATATAGCATGTGCTGATAGCACGTGAAGCATGCGCATTTCATTTTGATTGGAATAAAAAATGCATTTTTTTCTTTGAAATTAAAAAGGTCCCTTCCCTTCTGCATGCAAAATTAGCTAAGTGAATCTCTTCTAGTACTCAACTACAGTTGAAATAGTGTATGAACAGTTCATTTATCCTACTTTGCTGCGTTGATCTAGCATACTATTCTTTGAAAGGTTGAATGAGTTATTTTCCTAGCTTGCACTAGGTACTACCTTTTCCAAGGCAGGCACACTGTAACTAATAAGGTAGGTAAACCAATACCTTGGTTTCAATTTTCAATAACCTTAGAATATACATTTTTATTTATTGATATAAAAGACAAATTATTCCTTCCTGAATGGACCTTGGTTTAACACTTTGCATTGAACCCAGATATACAGGAATATAGTAAACCTTTCATCTCATTAAGAAATTTAAACGAATTTCTAGAGATTTTTAAAATTTAGAGATCCAATAGTCAAAGACCATACAAGGTAAATGTAACTCAGTAGTCGATAAACACTTACTTAGAGTTATCTTTTCCAAATATTCTCAAAATATAAAAATTTGCGAGCATCAATTCTCAAGACTAGAATAACATTAACAACCCCTACCTACTAAATGAATCACGGGAATTAAAAAAAAACTTAAAAGTAAGGTTTTATCCAAGATGTAGACGTTTTCCTACAAGATAACACTGAAGTAAGTATTCAGATTTATAGATGCAGATATATAAAATCTTAATGGACTAGACATGAGACACTTGGATCATTTCTGATTTCAATGAGGCAATTGTAAAATGATAGAAATCCAAAGTCGCAGGGGACATCAAAATTTTAAAAGTGAGGGGCACCCTAACAACCATGTTATCAAATAGAGGCTTTACCCAACTATGGCATGAATCATGACAAAGATAACCACACTAGAGGTTATATCTACTATGGCAAGTGAACCAATCCATATTACCTTGACAAATATAAAGCACAAAGAATCCCTAGATGATATCTTTCTATATTCAACTTCACTACAAACCAGCCCAAATTTTGTTTAAAAGGTCAAGTGTTGATAAATAGGAAGTTGTTTACACAATATTGACAATAATAAAATTGGACCCAAAGTCATTATAGTTCATGAAACAAAAAGTTTATTTACATGTTGTTCTGAAGATGTTTCTCCTTCATCATGTAACACTTCAACATATTTGTATAGTCATGATGAGAGTGGAGGAGGTACAACAGTGATGAGTCATGACACTGTTGTGGCGTAGTGTGATGAGAAGGTTCTGCAACAACCTTCCAATATTTATGGTGCACACTTAACATAACATTGAGGGTGCAATAATGATTCGATAATGGCAGAGAAATTATTGGATTTATAGGGAACATGCATGCCCAACCTCAGTCTTTTAAGTAAATTCAACCTAGATAAATATTCTATCAGTTTTAGCTGCATCAGTGAGGACTGTCTAAAAGGTTGATCCATCTATTCCAATTCAGATCTATGGATCCTGCAAGAAGGTCTAAAATACATAGATTTTTATTAAAACCAAATGGTTATGGCATAAAATATTAGGGATGGTTGGAAAAAAAAATAGAAAGAAGAATCCACTTATGGTTTCATAGATGGTTGTCTAGGGGATGAAATTTGATACTTGTCAAATCTGGTTTAGAAGTAATCCCAATGTGTTGGTTCTTCCTAGCCCACATTCTTCAAGGTGGTTTGGAAAACATTAGAAAGATTTGTTCTGATTTTCTTTGGAGAGGAAAATATGACAATATTAGTTTCCATTAGCAAGATGGCAACTCATCTCAAAACCAAAGAATGAGGGTGGTTGGGATCAGAAGCAGTTATTCACTTTTGGTCACATGCACTGACAGCTAAAAATTTTTAGAACTTGATGTCCAAGGAGGGTTTATGGAAGATAATTTAGGTTCAAAAGTAATTGGAACCTAAAATTCCTAGATTGGATCCACAACCCTGTTGAGATTCACAAACATGCTTCAAATAATTGGAAATCCTTGAGCACTGGACTTTCCAATGATTGGCACTCACCTGCTTTGGCTCGTCTAGGATGGGTCACATGTGAAGGCAAGTTTGGATGAAATAATGGGATGGAACAACAATATATTCTCCCATAAGCAATAGTTCACTACATGTATCAAAAAGGTATATATACTTTGAATCAGCTGGCAGATGAAGGTCAATTCAAAATATGGCATTAAGGCTGGTTAAGTGCTGAACAATTTAGGTCTGGAGGAAATTTATGTTGACATCTGGTCTAGTTTATCACTAAGCTAAAGCACGGTCATATTAGATTGCATGAAGAGTCTGATAAACAATTGTAGAATAAGCCCAATGACAGTCAATACTCTCTTAAGCTGGGTGATTAGGTAATAGGTGATGATGGCCATAGAGGATCAAGCCGTGGTCTAATGGTATTCACTGATCTGGAAGATTTGACCCCCTAAAAAACCTAAGGTATTCATGTGGCTCAATCTTCTACAAAAGGTTCCAACATGGGATTATTTGCAAGAGAAACAAAAATATCGTGCAAGTCTATACTATTTGTGCAAAATGGAGAGCAAAGATGTTACTCATATATTTACTTCTTCTTGCTATTCTATTCAATGTTATAAGGATGTTTGCAAATGGATTGACACAATAATGCCCCAATCTAAGGCATTTCAAGCTGTTCACTATATCTCAATTTGGAGCATTTGGTCGATGCGCAACTTTAGTCAATTTGAAGGAAGACTTCCTCCCCCTTTTTAGGTATCATTCCATATTATTGTTACTGCCCAGTTCTATTATTCACAAGGAAATCCATCTAAGCCACATATAATTGGGAAGTTGACTATGGACAAGACATTTACTTGGGCCTTTTTCAATGGAGCATGCCAAAGGGATGATAATATGTCGTATTGGAAGAATCCTCTTCCTATAGAAACAACACTATTTTCATTTAATTTCTAATGCATGTCAGGGTACTAAAAATGGAGCTAAGCTTCTTGCACCCTGAGCTCTGTTTAGACTATCCCATCATCTGAAAATTACAGATCTTCAGGTATTCAAGGATTCTTTAGTCATCAAGTGGATGACCAATGATCAAAACATCAATGAAATCTCTCACCTAACACTTGTAGAACATGTCAAAGCTATATCTCTACAGTTCACAAAAATATCTTACCTACACATATGTAGGGAAATTGACCACAACTGCAGACAAACTCTTTGGTGAGGGGCTGGATAGGGATCCTGAAATACTTCACATTCAAGAAGTTGTGGAGCATGCCAAAGGGATGATAATATGTCATATTGGAGGCATCTTCTTCCTATAGAAACAACACTATTTTCATTTAATTGCTAATGCAGGTCAGGGCACTAAAAACTCAGCTGAGCTTCTTGCACCTCGAGCTCTGTTTAGACTAGCCCATCATCTGAAAATTTCAGATCTTCAGGTATTCAGGGATTATTTAGTCATCAAGTGGATGACCAATGATCAAAACATCAATGACATCTCTCACCTGACACTTTCAGAACATGTCAAAGCTATATCTCTGCAATTCACAAAAATATCTTACCTACACATATGTAGGGAAATTGACCACAACTATAGACAAACTCTATGGTGAGGGGCTAGATCAAGAGCCTGGAATACTTCACATTCAAGAAGTTGTGGAGGGTACCTCTACAATCAGCACTTTGGACATGTAATAACATAGCACATCTTATTTCTTTCTAAATCGATGATGATGGTTTTTTGTAGTGAACAACTAGATATTGAAGGTTTTTTTTTTATCTTGGAAGACTCTATATTCACTACTGCTATGTTTAAGGAACAAACCAGACATTTTAGTACCACTGTGTACTTAATTTTTTCTGGTTGCCCTAAGACTTGTGAATAAGTGTTGAGGATAATCAGATGATCACCTTACATGTAATTTTGTTCTTTTACTTTTGTCCTGGGCATATTTCGTAACCTGGACATTATGTTACAGTGCAATATGCACCTAAAGAATGTAATTTTCTTTCTACTTTAAAGAAAAATACAGTTATTTTTCTTTGGAAGAATATATATCAACAGAAGGCCAGAACAAACAAGAATCTGAAAACAAAAAAAATCCATCTACATGATATAATACAAGTAAACAACTATAGACAAACTCTCTGAGGAGAGCACTTTGGACATGCAATTTTATCATATCTTATTTCCTGTTAAATTCATGATGGTTTTTTTGTAGTGAACAGCCAGATACTGAAAGTTTTTTAACTTGAAAACTGTATATCACTGCTACTGTGTTAATTGATTCTCCATTTTATATACATTATGTACCACACTATTAGTGCAACGATTGCCATAATGGCATGTTTGGAATTATTTTGTTGCATATCGTCAATGTTCTCCAAAGTAATATTATGTGTTGATATACCAAATTAAGATAATCTTTAGAGAAACTAATCCTCTCCATAGCACCATTCTCCTATATAGTTACTTAAACCATGACTTCATGACTTTTGTGGGCCAAACCCCATTTTATTTGACCACTTGAGTCACCCTAGAGATTACTTCTAACTCTAAGGGTTTTAAACTTCCTTTTGTGCCATTTTTAGCAAACCGTAATGTCTGTTTTTGGATGACCTAGGTAAACTCCTTGATTTAAGTGTCCCTTCCTAGATCTGGGGAACTTTAGCCTAATTTTAGGAGTGTTTGAGTCCAAGGTAATTTACCGAGTATATGTGCTCCACTAAATTGGGTCATAACTTACCACTGATGTATATATTTAGTGACTAGAACCTGAGCTAATAATTTTAGGATTGTGCATGTGCATGATATCAGTTCCATTTACCTCTTTCAGTTAGAATTATTCGTTAGGAATTCTTAAGTTAGTTTACCTCAAAAGTTGGGAGTGTCTATGCCTAACTAAGGGTGTTTGTCTCTATTTAATCCTAACCAACACCTCATGCACTGCATGAGCAATTCAAATTGCCTCCTTGACCTATTATAATTGCTTTTCCTTCATATTACATCTCCATCATTCTTTCAACACTAATGTAATACAACATTCTTTCTTTCTATTTGGTCCATCTCTTTTCAGTAATGATTAATGCTAATACATTTATTTTTTTATTATTGATCTCTTTCACTATATAACTCTCTTTTTTTAGTATCTATATCCATAGTTTCAAATTTTACATGGTATTAGAGCTGTAGGGGTGCTATACCAGTAAGTATTATAGTGTTTGTTTTTTGGGATCAAGCTATTGCAATTTAAAGAATCGCATTTTCAACCATCACAGATATCATTTGTTTTAATGGAACTATATTTCAAAAAAAATCTAATCCCATTAAACTATTGTGAACGGAAATCAAGAGTATAGATACTCTTGAGGATGAAATGGATCTACCATATAATAATGGACACCGAGGTAGAACCAAATTCAATTGTTGAAAAATATAAATACTTGAATGGAATGGATGAAACATTTAGGTTACTTTTCTATTCTATTTCTTGAGATGTAATCTATCAAATTTAAAACAAGAATATTCCAAATGAAGTATGTACCATACTGTCCACCCTCTTAAAAACATAAGATGAAATGATAATTGATGGGACATCAATTAGTGGTGGAACTAATGAAGTTGACACCAACTGAATTTGACTATATTCAAGAATTTTTCACCAAGATCAAATTAGTTATCATGCATCTCAATATGTGTAATATAAATAGGAATGGCACACAAATGGTGCTCTCTATTCTCTCCAAATTGGGTCCTGATTATAGTATCTTTGTGTTTTCTTTTCATTGTACTATATTGGATCTTGGAGCCTCCTTCACATTGCCTACATTAGATGTATTTTTTCCCTCTCTTATTCAAGAGAAAGATAAGATATCACAAATGGGCCTTCAAAATTCCTTCAGGGAGCATGCACTTACAATAAGTGAGGAGAACATGGGTGAAACTAAGAAAAATCCCCCATACAAGGGAAAAATGGATAAAAGAACAAGGGTTTTTCATGGAGACTTCAACTCCAATGACAAAATTACCAAATAAGAGCATATATGGTGTCCTTTATACAATAAAGGACCACATAAAGAAGAGTATTACTTGTATAAAACACTTTTTTGAATAAAAGGAAGATGAGGAGTGTAACAAACAAATTTCCACACTAAAATAAATTGGTCATTGCATGTACGCACTTTCAAAAAACTCTACTCCATACATTCTTGACTCAAAAGCTTCAAAAAATATGGCCTAAAATGATGTAGATATGGAAAATGTGGCTATGGAGGAAGACACATTCCAACAGAGACATGGAGATATGGAAAATGAAGAAACGAATCCAGTGTTCGAGGTAGAGGATCAGCTCGAAGCCCGCAGTGAGCAAGATTTTCACTGAAACATTAAGATCAGGGACATGTAGAGGGTATTCGACATAGAAAACGCTAACAGAACTGGCATGTAGAAAATTCCCTTGAGTTATAGTTATCTGATATAATGGGAACCTGTAGGGTATCATTGAATATAGATAGACTGGGGGCATAATCCACAAGAGGGCTAGTGCAAAAGCAACAACATGGAAAAAAATTGGCGCAGCTATGACCGCAAAACACATGGGTTTTATCCAAAATTCACTAAAAAAGTATCAATTCACAGTAAATCGATAAACTTACCAGGGATTTTGTAAGAAAAGAAGGTGTTGTTGACGCCACAGGTGCAGAATTCACGGCCCGCCTCTTCAAAAGTCTCCAGGTTCTCTACATTGCTGCTTTATCCATGGTAGCTATGCCAATTAAATAGAGAAATTGTAAAATATCAATAGTGGCTAATATCGTTCTCAATCTCCATATCCAAAACCCACCAAAGCCTCCAATTTTTGGCGCCAACGGTTAGGCTATTTGACAAGAACTAGTAGGTTGAGCAGCAATCGAAATTATCGAAATTGAAGGATGGTGATTAAGGAAAATCGACCATCGGCCATGAATGCCATTGTCGAATGGAGTTGTCGTAGAGGTTGGGTCGAGCTGTTTGGTAAACTACCTACCCATGAAAATATATTTTTTGTGTTTCTTCATATATACTTTTTTTAATTTTTATTATTTTATTTGGAAAATAGTTTTTTTTTTCGTTTATATATATATATATATTTTTCATAAATTATGTTGATTGGTTTGGTTTGTTTTATTTTTATTATTATTTTATATAAGTTATATAGATTTGTTTTTTTTTGTTTTATTGTGTGGACTAGGTTAAATGAACAATGAATCAAGTAAGTACTAATGTCTGGTAGAGAGGTGGGATGTGGGACTAAGTAAATACTATGGGGAAGGTAGAAATCCTATGTGTATGGTAAACTTGTTGTAATGGTTGGTCTTCTAGTATTATGGTATACTGGGTAAAGCCAATTGGTATTGGGTAGATTTCCCAACCAATTATCATAATCTACTAGCCCATTCCTAGTTGGGTGTAAGCCACGCATATCAAATCTATATTCTAATTCTATTTAATTTGAGGTTTCTTTCACTCCTACCATGTAATATTATACCTTACTACCCCAATGAGTTCCCTCAACATCTGTACTCCCTGGCCTCCAGTTGTACTCCCCAATTCCTCTAGCTTAATGGTTCACTCCGAGCAATCAATCTACTAGCACCATCTTGGTAAAGAGACTGGATATTCCTCGTAGCAGAACTTCCTTTCTATCGTGAACCAACTAGCTCTTGGCTACCCTACCTTCTGAATCTACCCGTCAAGGAATTCCATTTGAAAGCAAAACAAGGAAACAAGGCAAAATGAGACCTATATTAACTGACTAATTATCTCCTTCTCAAAGAAAGTAATATATAAGGAAAGAGGTCGAACAATAAAAAAATGGTAAGGAAAGTTACCAGTATAAATAATATGTATAAAGGAAAGTTCCCCATTTGAAATAGGCACCTAGAGATAAAACTAATCATGGCACCAAGGTTTGTAAGAATCTCCCTCAATAAAAATATTCTAACGAATATTTCCTTTCATAAGAAGGCATCGACTCCTGTATCAACTCTGGGATCGACTGCATGGAGTATCATAATGAGAATCGGCATCGACTCTTTATGCATACTTGGATTGATTAACAACATCGCCACTTGATCACATCGACTACATGAGCTACAAACATTGAGTGTATCAACTCTTGGGATCGACAAACACTTGTGAGCACTGTTGAAAAATGGATGTAGGTTTCCGGATATACAAGGTTTGATTTTAAGCTTACTGCAATGGGCCCTTACAATATAATATGCTCATAATACAAATATTTGGTATTGATTCTAAAGATAAATACGACAAATTTATATGAGAAAAATATTTAAATACCATACTTAAAATAGAGTTCAATACTTAGGAAACTAGATTTGAATATTACATAAACATATGACCTGTGCAAGGGATATTAAAAATCTGACCTGTACAAGGGAAAAATATATACCACCTTCAGTCAATAAATAGTCTCCTTTAGTGGTCATTATTTGACTTTGAGAGTGAGATGGTAATGTGTGGCTTTGAAATGAGCACACCCAACTCTGTTTGTGTCCCTTTGCAAGCAGATAACAACAATTAAACAATGTTGTAATGTCAATTATCTTATTTCCCAATGGTGTGCACCCTCTTTTGCTCAATGGTGTGCACCTTCTTAGTACCCATGCTACCTCTAGTTGGAGTACAGCTAGTTTCAGCTCTAGTTGGAGAACTAGTTTCCTCTATGTTACTAATTAATCGAATCATGTGATGACATATTGATTATATCAATATAAGTGATACAATTGTGCATCGACCACACCCAATGTACATTGATATTCCTTAAAAAGAACAGAGATGCTTGCAATGCAGAAACTCCCTTTGAGTTCATTTTCACTAAAGATCAACCACAAATTTTAAATATATGCTTCTAACTATGATTTTCAATATTTAATTGTATATTGTATCAGGTTCATGATCAAACCTTTACTGCGATGTTTCTCATTAAAAAAACTCTTTGCAGATCCATCGAATATGTGGCAAATGGCCAAAACCCTTTTTCATATTCTCAACACAATAATGCATATAGTATAAATTATGGGGTTTTACTTGGTGAACTTGCTTGGATGGGAACTTTATTTAATCTGCACCCGAAATCTTCTGGTCGAGCTCCAATTGGATATGGAATGGAATAATATGTTAGGAATGGCTAATAAAATGGAACATCAAACTTCCAAATCCATGTTTGGCCTCCATGAATATCCAATCGCCTCTCTTCTCCGCTGGAATCTGTTCCCCGCCTGCCACCGCATCTAGGTTATCTTCCATGCCTTAACCTGTCATATCGATATGATTCACAAGTGCTGCCCCTTAATGATTTATCATTTTTGGATTGATAGTTTCCCCTTAAATATCGTGTCTGTCCATAAGCATTGGGATGGATGCGCGCATTGTCTCTATCCCTTCATCATGTTCCTACCCATACCCATTCCTTTACCGCTTCCTTTGAATAATAATAGCAGGCTTGGACAAGAAACCCTACTTCACTTTGAGGGGGCCATGGAAAAAATATTTACTTGTTGGTAAAATATGAATAGCAACAAGCTCAAGAGGATGCATGGTATCACTTCCAATTCGTGGGTGCTAGAAGCACATTGTTGTATTGATCCAAGAGTTGTTCTTATCGAACATGTCGAGCTAACTAACCCGATATTGAATGTTTTCTAAACAAGTTGTTTAAAGTAAGCAAAACCTGATTTGGCTTGTGGTTTGGCCCTTGACATGACTTGCAAATGGTATGGGAATAGGGCATGATGATGATCAGGGTTGGAATTTCATTTCGTCTTGGATTGGAATTTCAGACTAATTTTTGTTTTTTTATGTTTTGGGTTTTTATTTTTCAAAACATATAAAGTTTTAATAAATAAAAAAGTTAGTGTAAACTTTTTTCATTGATAGGTTTTTATTTTTCAAAACATATAAAGTTTTATTAAAAAAAAGTTAGTGTAAAATGTTTTCTTTAATAATTTTTTATTAAAAATTTTAATCAATAAAAAGATTATTTTTTATTATATACTAAAAAAAATCTAATAAAAATATTTACCAAATATAACACATATCATAAATCACACCCTCTAACATTATGCAATATACACCCACCATATCCATATTACTTGCAATTAAAATTTGGGTTTAGAAACCACTTTCATTAAAGTTCAACCTCTAGAAAAATTAAGAAAAAATTAACAGCGACTTATAGAAATAGCTAAACATAAAAAATACGTCATTAATTTTTTACCAAAATTAAACATCAATTCCTCTCACATATTGCAAATTTGTATGCATTTAGGAGGTACTGACACCTCTCACACCTTGCAAATTAGTATGCATTTTGGAGGTTATACACACCACTTGGAAAGGTGCATTTAAAACTGAAAACCATGGTTTTGTTTCTAAATTGGATGAATAACTATGAAAATCAACCCCATTCTAATGTAAGAAATGATTATAACTCAATGGTTATATATAAAGGTTTCAATTATATCTAAATAAATTTTAATACCAATGAAATTAATTATAGTTAAATAAATTTTAACAATACTCAATATAATTTAAAGCATAATATATATAACCATATTGATTTTTATATTTAAAGGGACTTTTATATTTAAATGGATTGTGTGGCAATGAAAGGGCTTTTTGTTGGCTTTTATAATTAAAGGGATTGCTAAGTGTGTCTCTATGAAAGTTTATTTTAAAAGTCCTTGTAATATTAAGTAATAAACTTTAAAAATAATGGAGGGGACTCCATACTCTTATGAAATGTATAGAAATAATAAGAGTCAAATAGAAGAAACTATAAAGTAAACCACCTTATATTAAAACAAGTCTATTACATCATAGTCAAATATGATTGGGTATATTTTAGGACCCTCTCTCTTACATCTTAGTGCAACCTTTGGTACCTTAAAACATTATTCAGCTAGCCCAATTAGGGTTAAGAAATGGCTAAGGCTCTACTTTGACTACCTCTTCTCCGTGCAAGTAAGAAACAAAATCAAATTTATGGTAGGGGAAGTAATATGAGATTAAAAAATAAATTTAATTTCTCAAGCTAATAGAGGTAGAGGTTTTTAGCCACGTCCCAATATGTTAAAAACAAATAATATCCACAGAAACCCCCCCTATAAACAAGATCTATGTTGCTCCCATGTCTTTTAGGTATAATACCTCCTATATAACTACAATAGTCATATTCAATGGTTATATATTTGGCACTATTAAGGGATAACATCCCAATAATGGCATTATTCTATGTTATGTCCTTCCTTACAAAACTCATTAGAAAAGGCCATGTAGCAAGTTCTAGTATATACTCCATTCACCAGTATACTATAATATCTGGTACTAAGAGCTATGAGGCACTACAATCAATATTGGTTAAACTAGAAAAGTAATAGATGGAGGTTGGTGAGTTGATATTTGAGACCGGTTATTTTACCCTATAATTGGAAAGTTTAGGGATCCATATAACAGACGCCTAGGTCTATTATGCTTATAATATGGTGGAGAATGAGCAAGAGAATAATTTATGTTAGCTGTAGATTGAAAGTTTTGGCAAAGGGTTATATGGAAGATACTGTGTTTCCAACAGAGTTTTCTCCAACTACTAAAACTGGAACAACTCATTAAAATGGAAATTATTAACATATACACGCACCTATATAATAAGTCCAATTGAAGGATGTCATGAAGTCCATTTTACTTTGTAAAGGGAAGGACCAAATTCATGATATACGCATGCATTGAGTAGTTGGTATGTAGTTACAGCTACCAGGGATCTCAAGGAATATGTTAGCCACTCAAGATTCTCTACTAATTTGGTCGACATTGTCTAGGATTTTTCCACTTGTGACTCTATTTGCTTCCCCTGCTACATTAAGGTGCTCCTAATTCTTATAGATTTTGTCTCTACTACATTTTCTAGGTTCTACCTTTTTTATTAGTCCACCCCTTATTAGTATTTTTTAGTGTATCTTTCTTAATTTTGGAGATGCTCTGGGAACTCTCTCATTGCTGAGATGTATATTTCTTGCAATTGCTTTGTTGGATATTTGAAGATTGAGGTGCATGGCACTAATATTACTAATAGAAGGTAAAAAAATTACAAAATTTACACTACATTGTCAAATTTACAATTTTCCATGACACAATTAAAAATGACTAACATAAATGACTAATTCATATTCTTCTAGCTAGTCATTTTTTATGCCATGACTAAATTAGTCATTTATGTTAGTCATTTTTAACTCTGTCACTTATTATCTAGTCATCTTTGTTAACCAATGACTAAATTAGTCGTTAATGTTAGTCGTTTATAGTTGGGTCAATCAAAATTGCTCATATTTAGTAGTAAATCACTTTAAAAACAATTGGTGACTAGAATTTTTAGTCACCTGGTAGATAATTCCTCATTTTGTACTAATGGAACATTGGGGCATGACATGACTCAATTACATTACAAACACATCCCGGAATAAAAATCAGGGAACAATACATAAGATATACAAGTGAATACATTCCAAAGTTACAATTACATCAACAAAGAATGCACTCAGGAAGAAACAAGAATCACAACACGCCAAAGAATTCATGGCACCCAAACTGAGGAGAATAAAGTGTTCATATCTCATGCCAATAAAGGAAAAGGAAGGGGAAGGAATTCCTTCAATCAAAAGCACCAATATAAGAGATCAAGTCCTCCCCTAGATCAGAATAAACAAGAGAAGAAGGATTTATCTCAGATACATTGCTACGTGTGCAAGAAATACGGTCATTATGCCAGTAACTATTGAAGTTCAATCAAAAGGAAGCATGAAGCTTCAACTGTCGATGTAGAAGAAGACCCTCCTCACAAGGAGCCAAGGAAGGATGATCATTCGAAGTTCTTCTTCTAAGAATGATATGAAGATCCAAATTACTGTGATGATCGTCAAGAAAGCATATGAATATCAGTGGAATCTGACAGTGGGAGCCGACCCACAAAACTACAAAGGATAATTTTTTGATTTTACAGGCTCCAGTAGATTAGATATGGTTGTTTTTTATGTTTTGCACAGATCTACATTTCTAAATCCAGGTAGTTAAATAGCCTGTCATGCTTCACAACCCATCTAGGATGACAACTCCTTTATAACATACTGGAGTAGTACACACTCTTAATGGTATGCTATAATGGAGATCGTAGGCATCCGGATAATGGCCTCATGTGTGTTATGTTGAAACATTGACTAAAAGGTTTCCTACATTATTTTGTTAATACATTGATTATGAAATATTGCTAACCATCTTACGGGATTTGACTTGTAGGGAATTCCATGATCTACAAGTACAAGTGATCCCTTTGATATATGGATGGAATAGAAGCAAAAAGTCACTAGAAGCATGTTCTATGACTCTCAGACCCAGAATGATCTCATGCAAACATTTGGTGATCGAAAGTAGAAAGATTCCATGAATGTCGGTCCATCTGTTGCTTCAACAAGATTTACTTAACCGAATTCTAAGAGACAGAGGGAGTTATCCCTCAAAGACAAGGATTTTAATCTATTACATATGATAGAAACCTAACGAAATTATTGTCGTGACTCGAACAAGACAATTGCAAGATCCTTGATGAACCTGGTCATCACCAGGATGGATAATTACTTTCTAGTATACATTCACATTCCCAAGTTAGAACCTTTAGGCAAGAAGGAAACATCGTGGGATATCACAAGTCTTAAAAGGATTACATAATACACAGCCCAAGATCGATTCAAATCGAAGTCAGGAAGGATGCAACCTTTGAAGAATAAATGGCTATCCGAAAAGGAAGAGGACCAGATATGGAGATCGATGACGATGAAGATATGAGATGATATCCCCTCCAAAAATTAAGAGGAAGTATGAAGAAATGAATAAACTGATCAGTCTCGTTGATCTAGTTGAGCTAGATGATTCTCCCATAGATATGGTAGTAAGCCAGAAAAGACCTAGATGGGAACGATAGATTTTGTAGAATGCAGAGGAGCATGAAGCTCTGCATGGAGCAGATGGGAGCATTGAAAAATGAAAGGCCATATTTGTTGCCATATGGTTATCTTAGAAAGATGGAGTCATTTATTATGATACATTTGCTCCTATGGCTTGATATAATTCCATCATATCGATCATTTCTATTGATTCAACAATGGGATGGAGGTTGTATCGGATGGATGCCAGGATATCCTTTCTCAATGATATTATTGATACATCACTTCTTGAGATTAAAAGTATGATAAAGGGGGAAGAAGATTTTCCTAGGTCAAGGAAACATACACCATGGATATACTAAAGAGATTTAGAATGTTGGATTGCAAGTCCATATCTACTCTGATGGATGCAATTTGAAGAAGCTGAGATATTTTCCTCGAGATCCAAATTTGATCAATCCCACTGTGTCTCGCCAGTTGATTGGGTCCTTGATGTATGTAATGAACACCATACAAGAATTTGTTTTTGCTGTGAATTCCCTCAGTTAGTTCATGTGGCAACTGTAGAAGATTCACTGGACAACTGCAAAACATATGCTCAGATACTTATGTGCCACTATGGGATATGATATGTGATAGAATTCAGATTGTGAATTGAGATTGCAATGGTTTACAGACTCAAATTGGTTCGGATGCACTACAGATAGGAATATCACTTCAGGATGTTGTTTAGTTTTGAGTTATGTAGTAATTTTCTAGTACAATAGGAAGCATAACTCATTATCTCTTAGTACTCTAGAGGCCAAGTATATGGCTGCAGGTTCAGTAGCCCGAGAATAAGTTTGGCTTCGTAAAATTCTTGCATGATTGTTTTTCTAGATTTTAGAGCCAACCATGAGTCATTGTGATAACCAGAGTTGTGTGAAGATGTCAGTGAATCCTTTATTTCACAACAGGTCGAAGCACATAGAGATTCAGTATCACTTCATACATGATATGATGCATAAAGGTGTGGTAGAGCTCCACTATATTCCCACAGATGACCAAACTACATATTTCTCACCAAGACTCTTCCCAAGGTGAAGCTCGAATACTTTTGCGTAAGACTTGGAGTAGACGAGAACATATCCTTCCTTGAGAGGGAAAGATGACTGAGAGAAATTTATAATACTTTTTCCCAATGAGTGTTACTCTGAAATATCATCACCATTATGTTACGAGATAGGTATTCCCTTGTCTTCCCCAATCCCTCGAAGTCTTCCCTAGAGAAATGATAGAAGAAAATTATCCCCTTGCAATTTTTCCTTGTTTTGAGCTGGCAACACTCTTTCCCCATTGACAAAAATCATTACCTAAGTCAGCAACGCTCTTGATACATAAGCCAAGAGTGGTTCCACCACCTCTATCCTTACTGTAAGAAGCGTTACCCCCTGAACACCACCTGTTTTCTTCATTAAAGGAGAGGTGCTCGAATTTTCAAGGAAAAAAGAAAAGATTCGAGAGACTTCTTAAATATTTCCTTCGTGGAGCCTTATCCATATGGTTTAGGACCAACTGGAGCTCTAGATACTTCATTTTTGGATCTTATCTCCACCTCACACATGAGATACTCAACCATACCTATTTTCCCATGCCTTTAAATACTGGCCCATCCCCCATGGGAGAGGGCAGGAAGAATTTTGTTGCATACCCAAACTTTGTCAAAATCATTCTTGAGTCTTTAGAGGCAAGGTGAATTTAGAGGAAAAAGCTCTATTGGATGGGACTCTCAACACCAAGGCAACAAGGTTGTAGTTTTTCCAATTATTGTTAATAAATAATGTTTTCTCTTTCCCATTTATGTTGTATCATGTGTATGTATTACTTGACTCCTTGGTCACAGGCATAGATATAGTTTTTATATCTTGTATGCTATCAATTTCTATTGTTGTATTTTATTTTTGCAGGTAAACAGAGGAAAAATATTCAAGGATAGTGAAGAAATCCATTAATAGAAGAAGCATGGAAGTCCATTCAAGTGTTTAAACATATCTCAGGAGAGTCTGGCATTCTGTGTTACTCATTTTTTATAGATCTGAACCATTCGCACTAGAGGAACAGTTCTTTTCCGCAAGAGGTGCATTTTTCCTAGCAACAAATCTGGCAACTCAGCTAGGGACTACTTTGAATTATGAATCTTTGGTAAGTTGAAACCTCCACCTTCATTTTCAATTTTTAGATCTACTTTTTCAATTGATAGATCTTTAGATCTGCTTTGAATTTGGATGATTTTCCTCTATCATCCTTTGGATCTTCATATTTTTGGTTCATTGGGTTTTCTGGTGATTGTTTGGGTTCATTTTTCAGTCTGTAACTTTTTTTCCTGTCGCATTTTTTTTATTTTTCAAATCGCCATCTCAGCCACCGCTCCTAGGCTATATACTAAGTGCAGTTCTGGATCTTCCATCGCTCTTTTTCTGTGTGCAAGAAGCATTTCCACCACCCATTTTCTATGTGAAAGGAGTGGTGCTAGACCTGGTAACGCTCTGGTGTGAACCTGCAGTAAGCGGTGCCACCACTCTATTCCTATGGACAAGAAGCAGTGATCTGGCTGGTAACGCCCTGTTCAACATCTACAACTCACAGTGCCAGGTATTCTTGTTAGCCTTGTTTGGTGTTTGATTCTTAAATGCCTGTTATTAGTATTTGGGATCCATGCTTCATATTGTTACAATTATGGTTTGAACTCTGCATTTATTTTTGAATAGAAAACTCAATCAAAATTGTGTATGAATTCATACATATTTTCAAGAATTGTGATTGGTGTTGGTCTTTAAAGATTCATAGTTGGATTTGATTAGAACTTGGTTTTTTTAGATCTCTGGTTTCTGTCTTCTTTCAAAGAAAAAGAAAAGATTCATTTCAGTTTTTCTTCATTTGTTATACATTATTTTTATATGTTTTTTTCTTTTTTTCAAAAATTGTGAAAAATCCATATAAAAGTTATTGTAGGATTTTGCGATTAGTTCATTCTTGCTTTAGGAACAGACCATATAAGCAAGTTTGTTGTATTTTTGTATGGGATTTACTCTATGTTTCAAAGAAATTTAAACACTCTCTCCTTCCCCTAAGTAGGGCATACCTTTAAATTTAAAGTGAAATTTTGCATAATCATACTCCATGGTTTTACTTTTCATGTCCTCACCTCATGCACCACCTAACTGTTTAAGATAAAATTAAGCGCTAGCATAGGTTAAAATATTTCACAATTTTTGTGATAGGTTAGAGACATGTTTCGACGTCTTTAAACGTAGGAGCTCTCATCTTTTTCCTGCACTGCATCCCAGGGATCATGTGGTTCTTCCATGTATTGTTGGTATATCGAACAAACTTTCACGTACCCTTGAGGTATATCGAAAGGTACCCAGCTATATATCAGAAGGCCCCTTTCGAACGGTTATGCAATAGACAACACTACTCTGGAGTGGAGCTGCCACATACCTTACATATATCGGGAGACACCTTTAGGAATACTGAGACCATCCAAGTATAACTCTTTAGCCATCCTATCATCACAATACACTGAGAATAGCACTCGAGGAGATTACTGAGGATGTACCATCAAGGTAGTCAAGTACTCAGGAAAGGAACGGTCCCAATCCTCCTTGTCGCGCTCTATTGTTGGACCCTACGGTATATAGCTAGTTGTGGTGATTTGACAATCCCGTGAGGTTCCAGACCTTTAATCCACTCCTCTCACATATTTTGCTTGGTTTTTTAATTTGAGTAGCACTTGTTGTCTGTACAATTAGTATTTTTTAGAAGAGAGAGATATTTTTGTCACATAGTTATGGCTTCGCCTTCCAGGACTACCAACCAAGAGATTCCTTTACCAAGCACATATTTTTTTTCCCTCCATATGGGGATGTTGGTCCTCCTCTCATGGCTAATTTAAGATTTCCTGGATTGAATATCAAATTACCTATTTGGTTATTATCCAGTTCAGCTATCCCATGTACACCAACTTCTTAAGATACTAATCCTTCATTGCGGGGGCATCAACCTCATGTTGATCCCTAGCCTTCTTCGTCGGATGTGTCTTCTCCCTGTTCTCCCTCTTCGCCTGTTGAAATTTTTAGTACTAGTAGTTAGGTGGATAAGAAGAAGAAGAAAAGGAAAATTAAGAAGAATAAAAACAAACAAAAAACTAAGTCCCAACCAATTTCTCCTCCCAGTGTGGAGAGCGTTGATCTACACACCCAAAGACCGCGTAAGCCCAAATTACCTTTCCATATTTGCAAGGGTGATCATATTCTAAAACATTGTCATGGTCTGGCCCTAGTTCTATAAGAGTGGACAAAGGTTTCCCGACAACCGATGTCATCAGCCTTTGGTCATCATACTGATGACCCCCCCTCAACCAGTGACTCTTTGGTTAAGAGTCGGAAAAGTAAGGTCAAAAATCCTTGCTTTTTATGTAAGGACATGCACTTTACTTACCTTTATCCTCACATGGATGAAGATTCTAATTTGTTGGAAGATATTACTATTTCTCATCAACGCCTTCCAACAGGTTATCATAAGTTCTATATTGAACCCCCACTAGTTAACCAAGTGGTCGATTTGGTTTCATCCGTGGTCGATCCCACTCTTCCTTCCAAGAGTGAATTCCAAGTGGTCAATTTGGATTCATTCGTGGTTGATCCCACTCTTCCTTTGAAGATTGAAGTTAAAGTGGTCGATTCAATGTCATCTCCACCCGATCCCACTCTTTTATTAGAGAGTGTTAAGACTGATGTAGTCGCTTTGACCAATTCTTCATCTTGTCATCTCTTCCAGTTGAGAATGAACTCAAACCTACCAAAATTTTCATGCTTTATTTTGATTGTTCTCGACAAGAGAAATTTTTTTCTCTTTCGATAGAACCCTCTCCCAGTAGTGAGGTTATTTCCTTTGACCAGAGTAACTTAACAAAGTCTCGTCTTCATTCGAGTGTTCATTTCCAAATAGTTGTGAATGTTACCACTAGGCGGATGCTTTGCACTATTGTTGATGAAAAGGTTTCTGTTATTATTTTATCCTCAAGTTCTTGGCAAGATTTAGGTTCTCCTCATCTTGTGCTAACCACTGATCAGATACTCACTTTTAATCGAATACCTACTACACCTTTAGGTATCCTTCCTCATTTACCTATTATGTTAGGAGGGAAAAATGTCTGTATTGATGTTATGGTGGTCCAAGGTCCTTTAGATTTCAATCTGCTCCTTGGACGTGATTATGTGTATGCCATGAAGGCGGTAGTTTCCACACTTTTTAGAGTAATGCATTTTCCCCATGATGGGAATATTGTGACCATTGAATGAGTGTTTGTTACCCTCTTTGAACTTGTAAAATGAAAAGAGGCACTCATCAATCATGATGGGGAAATTAAGGGAGAAGGAAATACATTTCATTTTTCAATAATGGCAGTTGTTAGTCACCTTTGAACATGGCACTTGTCTGCATTTCATTCAGTCAATTGGGTATTTAGCTTGTCTCCGAGTCATTCCACTTTCATGAGTCATGTCACTCCTTTGAGTCTTTCAAAGATTGCATTTTTCATTGTCGCATTGTGTTCTTCCTCGTCAAGTCACTGCTGCCAAGTCTTCGGTCATGCCGCCTTATGTTCAAAGGAAAGTTGAAAGTTTTCCTCTGTAGTAAAAAAAACTTTCTATGTTAGTTACTTTTGATTCAGTCCTATGGTTACATCATACTAAAAAATTCCAAAACTTTGTTCTATGTTTTGTTTCATCGAGGTGGGATTCATCACGACCCTCCTTCGATGAGACTATTCCTATAGACATCAACTCATCATCCAAGAATTAGTCTTAGAAACAAGTTTAGTACCTTGAGGTCTGCATGCCTTAATGACATATTCTCTTGCTCTCAACATAGGTTCACATCATTGAATTTTGATCGAAATATTTGACTAAATGTTCAACATCAGATCATCTATTCACAGTCAAGAGATGGTACTAGGGTAACATGGGAATCACCGGAATCAATGGTGATCTCCCTCGCATTTGTTAATGGTTCTCATCATTGACCAGTAATCAAGTGGTTTCTATCATGTTTGTCATCAAGACATTGTAATCACATGGATATAATCGTACTTCGTAGAAGATGAGACGAATACCCTGGGTATCTATTAAAACACTCATTGTTTTCCCCAAGTTGCAATGGATTATTTTGTATGAGTCCTAGCATGGATCCACATTTGTATGTTCATGGATGTTCTCATAATTGCATCTGTATGACATAGATCTACATTATATGTCTAGTAGCTATGTCCAAATTTGAGTCTTCTTCGCATGGATCTACGTTGTATTTCAGTAGCCATGATTTTTTTTTATCTCACTTGGATGTCCATTGTATTGGTTGACATCCATGTTGTGAGTCATTTGGGACATGTATCAAAATGTAAAAGGTGTTGCAAAAAGTTTGTGATTCTTGAGAAGTTCCTACCTTTACACCTTTTCCTCAATACTATACCTTGTTCTTTCAAAGTATTATGCCTATTGTTTTTCTCTAGCCATAATACTTTGGGGGGAATTCTGTTACATCAAAATATCATCACAATCATGTTATGAGATAGAAATTCCCTTGTCTTCTCCAATCCCTCAAATTTTCCCTAGATAAATGATAGAAGAAAATTATCCCCTTGCAATTTTTCCTTGTTTTGAGCTGGTAACGCTCTTTCCCCATTAACAAAAAGTGTTACCTAAGTCCAAAATGCTCATAAAACATGATAAATGAGTGGTACCACCACCTCTATCCTTACTGCAAGAAGCATCACCCCCTTAACACCGCTTGTTTTCTTCATTAAAGGAACAGTGCTTAAGTTTTCAAGGAAAAAAGAGAAGCTTCGAGAGGCTTCTCAAAGCTTACCTTCGTGGAGCCTCATCCCTACGGTTTAGGACAAGCTGGAGCTCGAGATCCTTCATTTTTTGATTGCACCAAGAGGCGCATTCTATAGCCCGGTATGAGGTAGAAGTGTAATTCCGTGCTCAACGTGGAGATGACACATGTCACATAAAAAAGTCGGCTTATATATCTATTTTGGAGTGCAATTGTTGAAGCAGGGTTTGCACCTCGAAATATTTGATCCTTCTCGGCGCATGATAGAGCCGAGTAAAGCTGGATCTAAGCTGGCCTTATCTCCACCTCACCCATGAGATCCTCAACCATACCTATTATCCCATTCCTTTAAATACTAGTTCATCCCCCATGGGAGAGGGGAGGAAGAATTGTGTTGCATACCCAAACTCTATCAAAATCATTCTCGAGTATTTAGAGGAAAGGTGAAGCTATAGGAAAAAGGTATATTGGATGGGACTCTCAACACCAAGGAAAAAAGGTTGTATTCTTTCCAATTATTGTCAATAAATAATTGTTTATCTTTACCATATATGTTGTATCATGTGTATGTATTTCTTCACTCCTTGGTCACAAGCATAGATCTAGTTTTTATATCTTGTATGCTATCACTTTCTATTGTTGTCTTCTATTTTTGCAGGTAAACAGAGGAAAAATATTCAAGGATAGTGAAGACATCCGTTAATAGAAGAAGCATGGAAGTCCATTCAAGTGTTTAAACAGATCTAAGGAGAGTCTGGCATTCCCTGTTACTCATTTGTTATAGATTTAAACCATTTAGACTAGAGGAACGGTTGTTGTCTGCAAGAGGTGAATTTTTACTAGAAACAATGACCCCTACTCATCCAGGTTCTCATCCAAGTATGGTAGAAATCCCATCGGTAGATTAGATGGAAAGGTATTAGATGGGGTTCACATGGGTGCCTCTGCTCGTCCAGGTGCTCATGTAGGTATGGGAGAAATCCCATCGGTAGATGATTCAGATAGGTAGTAGATGGCCATGTGATTTCAAAGGTACCTCTAATCACTCTGGTTCTCAACCAGGTATGGGATTACCCCATCGATAGATGAGATGAACGGGCAACAGATGGTCGTGCACATTTTCTTGTTCAGGTTCTCAGCCAGGTATGGGAGTAACCCATCGACATATGAGACGAATATGAAGTAGACGGTCGTGAACATTTACTCATTCAGATTCTCAGCCAGGTATGGGAGTAACCCATTGACATATGTAATGAACAAGTAGTAGATGGTTGTACACATTTTATCATCCAGGATCTCTAGCCAGGCATGGAAGTACCCCATCTGCAGTAGAGACGAATAGGTAGCAGAGTATTTTCTGTCATACATATGGATAGAACAAATTCATAAAGACAACCTTCATTACGTTTAGAGATTATAGAGACAGTCTAGATGTACAAATGAAACTAAGATGATGATGATGCTGATGAATACCAAATAATACCTTCCTTGTTGAGAGGGAGTGTTGGAGTTTGTGCAACTTCAGAAGCTATTCTTATTGTCCTCCTTCGGGTGTTGAACTTGTTGTAATCATTCATACAAACCATAGAAAGAACAATGCACTCCTTGGGGTGAAAATCCAACAATAAATGAATAAAAGGAAAATTATGAAATATAAAATTATATTGCTCCCCCAAGTGAAGTCGACCCAATTAAATTATGAGTGGGAAAACATGATAAATAGGAGGCACCCCTCCTCATTATTTCACATAGCACAACAACACAATGAAGTTCCTAGTTTTTTGGGAGAGAGAAAAGTTTGCATATACTGCAGAAGAAGACTATTTTCAGGGTTTTCTATCTTTGGAAAGCTTTTCCATATTTTCTCTTTTTTCTCCATGGTACTATGATCTCAGAATTATCATCTCTAGATGAAGGTTGCTGGATTTTCTCCCATTTGGGTTTCCTAGGATAAAAATACTCGTGTTATTGTCGTGTTAATGTTTTGTTCTTTGTATATCTTCTAGTGATCCTATTGATAAATACAATTAATATATACTTCTATAATATTATGAAAATCTAACACTTTATTACAATCATCCTTATATGAACCAACCTTTTTAGGGAGCATGGAACCAGATGGCACAACCTAGGCTCCCTTTCTTAGATACGTTGAATTTTCCCGACCTTTCAAAGTTTACTAGTGATCCGGTATCTCACTATTTGATGTGGTCGATCATCCCCGCCGAGCTTCGTTTGGAAATTCTAATGTTTGGTAAGAGTGGTGAGGACCCTGGAGAGCATGTGACTACTTTCCACCTATGGTTCTCTTCGAAGTCTTTGAACCATGACTATGTTTGCATACAAATGTTTCAATGAAACCTCATGGGTCCTGTGGTGAAATGGTATATAGAGTTTCCCGGGGGCACATATCAAACATTTAACGACCTATCCATGACCTTTCTTAACCAATTTCAACGATCGATATTTTAGGATGTCGGTACCGATATATTGTTTCCATTTAGGTAAGATAAATACACACACATATCTGACCATATTCAAGAGTGGTGCAAATGAAAGAGGTTGATTAAGGGAAACATTCCACCTAGGTTTCTGTTGGAATGGTTCCTCAAATATTTATTCCCTTATATTGCGAAGGATGTCTCGACATCCAGAGTTATGAATGAGGAGAAGGATATTTTCTGAGCTTAGCAGTTAGACTTTATTTATGCTCAGTCTAGGATCCTTTATGAGATTATGCCTAATGCACCATGGTCAAACTTTGATCCTAATTTTAAACCTGGGCCACATCCCTATGATATTGTTTGCTCCGCAGGTACCAAGGTCATAGAGAAGGTCACGAATCAAATGGGAAATTTGTCTATTAATCAACTTGTGACCAGAAAAGCTACGACTTTTTCCAATTCCACCTAATTCATGGATTTTCTCTCGCTACATTAGTCAGACCATAAGGGTAACCAGTAACCTGGACAAAATAGAAAGAATGGAAGAAACAATAGAAGGGGTGGGAATCGGAAGGAGAACCAGAACAATGACAAGAATGAAAATGATGCTTGGGCGGGACAAGAATCCTAAATGGAAGGTTAAATTCCCTTGAAAGCTTTGTGGGGGAGACCATCTCACATACTTGTGCCACTGTGTTGATGAGGCATCGAATTTCATTGCATAGATCCAAGATTTGTTGACTGAACTTTACCTCATAACCAAAATATGGCTTCGAGGAACTTAGATGCTAGAAGCACTTATGGTGGGCATCAAAACCCATCGAATGTCTAAGGTGGCCATGGTTGTATCAATATGATTTCTTCCATGAACATTTTGACTCCCAAAAATATTATGGTTCGTCACAACCCAACTTGCGTAAAGAGCATGCACCTCTAGAGATACCTTTGCGTATTGATAAGCAAGATGATATACCTCGTATACCTAAGTGATTCCTAAAGTGATAAGGGCACAATCATAATGCTTAAGCCGCCCAACATTATTATATTGTCAACAAATTGGGTCTGAAGCCGTTTGCGATGTTAGCTTTTGAATTCCTTCATACTTGTCTTGCGCAAAGGAGATCATTGTTGACTTCCATCAGGATGGTTGATTCCAATCCTTTCTCCTCAGTTATATTGAAACCCACGAGGTCCATCCTTGCTTGAATTACCATGTGGCTTTCCTAGTCCATGTGGATTGTATGAATAACACGATCAAACACAGAGTGGTTGATGAAGCCGCTGTGACCTTTGTGATGTCTCTGGATTGGTGGAAAGGCCTTGGCTCACCCACGTTGTCGAAATACCTAACCATGTTGATTGCATTCAATGGACATTCATTTTGTTCTCATGGTATTATTACCTCTCTCTAAGTATAGTTGGCAGGGAAGACTGTCTCAATCGAGCCTGAGGTGGTTGATGCACCCCTTGACTACAATCTTTTACTGGGCCAGAATTAGATCTACACTATGAAAGTGGTCATGTCTTCTATTTTTCATGTCATTTGCTTCCCTTTTGAGGATCATATTGTCACGACTGACCAAATGTCATTTGATAGTTCTAGTTTGGTTGCATCGTCGGGACCCACCATCCCTACTATTGACAATTTAGTAAGCTAGAAACTAAGAATGTTGGTGTTGGAATGTATTCCTCGTTGATGAGATCCTTTAATATTGCAGCACCAATCGTAGCTATTGGTTCCACTCTTGATAGTGATTCATCGTCTTTGATTCCGGTCCCATTTCAAACTATATATTTGGATGACCCTTGGAATATCCCTTCTTTGAGCACTTCAGATGAATACCCTTGACCTACCAAGATGGAAATCTCATTGTCTCCAATGGAGGTTGCTTATCAAGTTGTTATTGATCCCATTGTAGACCCCGATACTTCCTCTTCATGGACGGAAGAGGAGGATCTCTTTGCACTACCTTCTTGGATGGTTGCATCTTCATGCTCACATTATTGCCTCAATGATTTTTTTCCTTTAGACAAAGTGATTCTCAAGGCCATGAATGGTCTTGAACGACCTTGGTAGGAGTTTCACCATCACTCCTACTTCCTCCCAGAGCTCGAATGGATCAAGAATGATGACTTTAAGATGACCCTTAGTGATAATATTGGTTTTCTAGTGGTATCATTAAGCACTCATGGTGTATATACTGAATGAAACATGGAAAACTTATGACCTATAATTCATATCAACATTTCTTCGATTCCTAGAAAGAAAGAGAAGGTTTACATTGGTGCAGATTGTTCCCCCGATGAAATTAATGCATACACTGGGATTTTTAAAGAATTTTGTGATGTTTTCTCTTGGTCGTATGACAATATGCCAAGAATATATCCTTGTATTGTCAAACATGATATTAAAACCTATCCTAATGCTAAGCATGTTCGATGACATTTATGCGTGATTAACCCCCATAAGGTTCCTGCCATTAAGGCTGAGATAGAAAAGTTACTCAAAGTTGGCTTTATCTATCTGGTTCCCTTGACTAAATGGGTATCCAATCCTGCTCCGGTAAATAATAAGAAAGGAACTATCCACATGTGCACTGACTTTAGAGACCTGGATAAGGCATGTCTAAAAGATAATATCCCCACACCATTCATATATCATACTTTGGATGAGTGTGCTAGGAGCGAAGTATTATCATCTATGTTGCCTCCTTTTATTCACCAGTCGCCTTTATCCTCTTGTTCGAAGGAAGTTGAATCCTGAGTCAGCCATGCCTCAGTTGTCTTGAATTTTCATGTCGGCCATTCCTGGTACTATTATTGGTTCATGCACATCTTGTTCGAGTCCTTCCACATTATACAACATTGCTGAGTACCTCATGTTGGTTGATGGGGGATGCCTTAATTCCCTCCTTCCAGCGGGTTCCATCCCATCGAATTCAAATCATTTATTCATGGATAGGAGTCTAGAGTCATTTGAGTGCCTTAAGACTTACAGTCATCAATGGTAGGTTCTCTTTCCATCAACAGTTTTGGGAATACATCAATGTTCCCTGATCGATGGATTCTTCCAAGTGTTCAACCTCAACACATTTATTCACACTTGTTAGATTGCACTCTAGTACCTTGATTCCCATTTTCATTATCGGTGGGTGATCTCGCGTCTATTAATGGTAAACATTAATGACCAGTAATCAGGACATGTACTTGTAGCAGTGTGTGTAGAATACTTTCCAGACCGGTGGCATTTCATATATGCTACCTCCTTGATTGTGCCAGTGTTCATGAGATGACAGCTCTCGTGACTTGATTCCAGTGTATGTCACATGTCTTTAGCCATTATGGAGATCTTGATCCATTGTATATCTTTAGCTTCCATGGAGATATTGATCCTTCATAAATATTCATCATGGAGATTCTGATCTATTATATATTGTATGTGGTAATGACCACACATGTCACATTTTTTATATCATGCCTATTCATGGCCATTGTACTCTTATGTACCCGGGACTACTATATGTATTTGCAGTCATATACAGAGTTTGATTATTGTACTATTCTATTGGATGGCTGGTTCTTCCACCTGGCTCTTCATCACTCAACTTCTGGGATGTATTTATAATGTATTTTGGCCATCATGTTACCCCTTTGACCTCACACATTAGGGGTATCTGTTACAGCTGATTTTACCACACATGTTTGATCACACTGTTGTGGCCTTCCCTGTCCCTCTGCAGCCTCTTTGGACCTCGTGGACTATTTTTTTACCTTTTATGTTTCTAAGATCATCCCTCAAAACACCCATTATTTATTGTACGTGACTTTTAATCCCTTTCTCACGTATATACATGGATATTACCCTTAAACCCGTGTACATCGGGATGTGTGCAAAAGGCCAAATATTTTTGGAGTTTTTCTTGTTGTGGATCTAAGTCACTTGTCTCTTGGCCTTCCATGTGCCTCGATATCACTCAGATTGGTCCTTCCATTACCCCATTGAAGCACTATAAAAGGAACCCTTTGGATACATTGAAGAGGAGGAATTGAAGAGCAATAAAACTATAGTCCATTGTTTCCGTAGCTTGCTTATACTTGAGTCTGCATCCCTTTGTCCCTTGGAGCACTTTGTGTTATTCCCAATATTGCCTTTTCTTGTGAGCTTGCTATGGATAGATGGAGGATTGAGGTGGAGGGCTCAATTTCTCCGGTTCACAGACGTGCTGACAAAGGTTGTCACTTATGTAATCTCTGATTTTATTAATAGAAATATCTTTTCTTGTCCAATGATGTGCATTTAAATGAATGTTGAATCCATGGATGCTTTTAATTTCTTATGCATTATTGATTATATATGCTAGAGTAGGCCTAACACTATATTATATAGCATGCTTTCCTTGTTTACTGTTGTTGAGAGTAAATTGCTAAAGCAAGCGGGATTGGAAAAAACTCAACGGGGATCTACTTCAACCATCCGGAATAAGGTATGTTTTGAGATCCTTTAGTGTTAGATGTTGTATTTCTCTTGCATGTTGGGAAGGGATTGATTTATGCGGTTTCTCTCTCTGTTGTGGTACATCCTAATCCATAGGAAGTTTTCTCTATAATAGACCCTCTAGGAAATTTCCTCCCACAGGTGAAGGAAAATTCCAATTGGCATTTTTTGTTCCATGATGCATTAATTCCACTATGAATATTAACATTCCATGGTAAAGGGTTTCTCCAAGAATTAGAACCTAGAAAACTATTGTGTGTGCTAAGGGTGGATTTATGTGAGAAAATGTCTGATATTCTATTTTTTCAATCTCAACTAAAGTAAGATCATCAATTCTATCTATGTTTCGTCCATGATGTGATAAATTTTTAGAATTCATTTGACGTTGTTCTTCTCTAGTAAAATTTGATTGGGTTTATAAGTAGCTCAATTTCAAATTCACAAAGATTTGGTTCATGTATATTCCTCCACAATGTAGCGAGGCCCTCAAACTTGGCTAAATTGCCTCACTTCCACCTTGACGAGTGGATCGATAAATTAATCACTTTGAATTTTAATAAAAGGATTTCTTTATTAGAGTATATCAAAATATAGTCAAACAATCCTAAAGGAAACTAGACTCAACAAAAATCAAAATGTACACACATCTAAAAACAAATCCTAAGATAATCAGCAAGCAAAATTCTTTCCAAAGAACCAGAGTTCAGTGAAAAGTTGAAATTAGAGGGCCTTCCAAAACTAGTAGCTCCCGAGGGACGTTACGCCTAAAAATTTACTAAATATTGAAGGTATGAGAAACCGTTACATTGTTGGCTACTCACCCTCCCAAGGAGCTGAAATAACCTTTTTTTGTCTCAGGTATTGCAAGTTTCCCCCACTCAGAACATCCTATGTAATGCCCTAGGAAAAAAAACTATGCTTACCACTTCACAATCGGTGGCTAGGTAGGACAGTCGTCAATCCAAGATAACTCACATAGACTAACTATCTTAAGAAAGTGATGTCACCCCGAGGACTTGTCACTTAACTGAAATACTGTAATGTGCTCATATCCCACCAAATAGGCAATAGTGGGGGTACCACCCTTACTAATTCAAATTCACCTTGTTCTTGACACTTGTGTTAGAAGTGCTTTCTTGGCATGCACTCTTTGCTACTAATGGATTTGATTCTCTTTAATAAATAATAGTTTCAAATTTTTTTGGCCTTGGAGTGTTAAATCTCCAATCTTATCCCAAGGACCTAACCTAATCTATGTTGGTGATATAAAAAATAATCTTGATAGATTCTAGATTAATCATTTATTTTAAGGTAGTTTTCTTAGTTTCGAGGAGTGATGGTGAAACTGGTGGTGTTTGTGACTCAAAATGTTGAACCAATCAAATTCACAATGCTCACTCCTCTTTCCTTTATTTCAATGAACTTCTATTCTATGGAAGAGTAAGAGGTTCTTTGAGATCCTTCAAACATGCAAATTGCAAAATAGAATCACTTCTACAAATTTGGAAAAAGGGTTTCAACTTTTTAGCAAGGGTTCAAGAGGTTGGCTTCAAACATAAGATGTGTTCAATTTTCTCCAACTATCACTAATTGGAAACGAAAAAAGGTTGAATATTCAATGTTTTTTTTGTTTCTAATAAGTCTCTTAAACTGATGTTTAAATGTATTTTTTTTATTCAATTTTGTTTTTTCAATCGCATTATGTTTTCTCTCTGAATGTTGAATTTAATGTTCCAAATTGACAGTTTGAAAATCAATGCAAAATTCTAATTATCTTTTGAAATTCTAAAAATGACAAGTATGTGCACTTGAGATCCACTTTTTCATTCACAGGACCACCTAAAATCGCAAGTGAAGAGGGTACTTGTGGATCGACCGTATATGCTTCAAAACTTCAAATGATTCCTACTACTTTTGAGATCCACTTTCTCGTTTAGAGGAACACCCAAAGCGCAAGTGAACATGATATTCGGGGCTCAAAATTTTGAGAGTTTATGTGAATTTGATATTAAATGGTGGTATGAAGAGTGTCTTAGTGGTGTGGCAGGTCATCAAGTCCATGTGGATTCAAAATTCATGGCCAAAAGAATTCATAAATTGAAACAATGTCATGTTCTTTAGTTTTTTCAACAGTTTCCTTATGTCCCTATGTTATAAAAATGACCATTTTAGACAAAATTTTAGACATTAAAAAGTGAAATGAATGACTTAAATGGTAATCATGTCATAAAATTTCATATATGAGCATTATTTTCAAGGAAAACTTTGAATAATACTAAAAAATAACTACTTCTAAAAGTGATTTTTTCCTAGTTTTTAAAGAGTTTTCCATGCCTTCCAAAATTGAGGGAGAATGTCCCCAAATGCTTAAAAATTCTCCTAAAAGGTCATAATAATACTTAACAAGTGTTTAGGATTTCAGTTAAGGTTCTGCAAAGTCTCAAAAGAACTCAAACAAAAGCCAAAAATCAATGATCTCCAAAATTTCAAACTTAAGCCAAAATGCACACCAAACTTAAAAATCCTAAAAAATCTCTAAATATTGATAAAATGGAGGAAACTATTGTCTAAAATATTTGTTAGAAAAGATTCCTAATACATCTACAGCTTCAAAAACCAACCAAAATGACCCAAAAAATGCATATATGGACATCAAAAATCAAGAACCATGACTTTTTCAAATTCCAACCGCATGCACCCAAAACTTCAAACTTCTTCAAAAAATCCTCAAATATTTAACGAAATGAATGAAATTAGAATTTAAAATCAAATAGATGGTTGTATAAGCTTTCCACAGCAAAAACAACACTCAAAATCGACAAGAATTGAGGATTTTATGCCCTAAACACTAGACTTTGTTCCATACGTGACTGTTCAAATAAAACCAACGTATATATGCGACTGTTCAGAGAAAACCAGTGTGTATATGCTTGTGTTACTACTATAACCCACGTATATCAAGAAAAAGAGATCTCATGACAAAACCCTCAAAATTTTCAACCATTTTAACTATGAAAATGTAGATCTAGTTCTCTTTTGACCTCCAAGACTGAATTAAAACCTTCTAAGAATAAGATAAAGCATGCATCAAAATTTTTGGAAGGTAAAAATCGCCCAAACAAGGGGAAACTCTAAAGAAAAATTGTTTCAATAGAATATCCCCTTATGTCCCTAGTATGGTCACCATTCTATTCATATATTCGACCACAGGGACATGTCTACAACCTATCTATCCTTAACTATAGGGAGGGTGAATCCTGCTGACTGAAATACATGCAATAAATTAAAGCTTCCTGAGATTTCTAAAATTTTTCAAAGAAGAGAGAAGGGGGAAGGAAGGAGATTACCTCTTGAAGCATGTCATTTTTGGACGATCCTTTTTCTCCAGCCTCCTTAGCCTTTAGGCGTCCATTAGCATCCTGCTAGCTAGTTCCTTACCTCTAGCTTTTGAAAATTTAAAAAAAACTTGAAATCTATCTACCAAATATTGTTATTTTTTTATACCAACACTCTCAAGGGTGTTAATTTTATTGTTAACATGCACTCTCTCTCATTTCAACTGTAACCCTTACTAACCCCTTCTCTCACTCTTTCTCTAACCTATCGCTCCACCTACACCTAACCCCCACCCCTCTCTTGCTCCCTGAACCACCTAACGCATGATCCCCTCTTACAAACACATCTTACTACCACTAACACTGTACTCTCTCCCTAACCCACTCATACTCTCCCTCCCCACAAAAATCACCTAAGCCCCTCTGTCTTTCCCTGATACTACCCCTCCCCTAACCCCCTATCTTTCTTTGTGTCTCTTCTAATCCCCTCCCCCCTACAAGTTACCACCTCATCCTTTGTCTCTCTCTATAATCCCTCCTCTTCAAATACCCTAATTATTATTATAACTCTA
>LPNX010689408.1:74341-113783 GCA_001517045.1 Pseudotsuga menziesii | reverse complement strand
ACCCCCCCCCCCCATTTTCACGTTTTATTAAAGAAAAACACTAGTGTGTTTTATTGAAGCAAAACAGGACCGCATTTTATTGAAGCAAACATTAGAGGAAATTTCAACTCAAAATGGGCCTCTTAACTTTAGCTCAAATTCCATATCATCATGTGTTAGCCAATGAAATTGCTTTAAATTTGAAATACCATATAGCTCTTAAACACTTTTTTAATATAAATTTAGGGATAGGTATCATAAAAAAACTACCTTTTTGTTTGTATATTCAACATATCTCCCCGTGTTTTTACTCAAATTTTGATCGGGAAAATTTAATTCCGCATCCAACGACCTCTCCTGATCGAAATTTGAGTAAAAACACGGGGAGATATGTTGAAAATACAAACAAAAAAATAGTTTTTTCTTTTTTTCCTCCAAAATTAATAAATATTATTTTATTATTTTAACTATTATTTTTTTTATTTTTTTAGGAGGCCCATTTTGAGTTGAAATTTCCGCTAATGACGGGAGTGCATTTTATTGCAGCAAAATAGGAGTGTGTTTTATTGAAGCAAAATGGGAGTGCGTTCTAATGAAGCAAAACAGTGGTGCCTTTTATTGAAGCAAAACAAGAGCACATTTTTGCAAGGTAAAATAGGAGCATGTTTTTGTGTACTATGCTAATTGGCATGCATGTTGGCAGCCTTGGGACTAGGATTGGCAGGGTCGGGATTGCTTGGGATGATTTATATTTTATGGATCAAGAGTGATTGAATTCATTCTACCATTGCATCTAAAAGGACCCTCAACTTTGTGCACTCACCCACATGTCCTCGTAGGTTGATGGCCCTTCTTAGAACTTCTGTAATAACAATTAAAAGAAAAATGATAGAGAGAAAACTTGACTCAACCCTATGAAGGCTTCGAGGAAGGATGTAAAGACTTCATTTATAAGATTAAGAAGCATGTAAAAAATTCCCATAAGTCCATTACATCCACTTATTTGAAAACCTTGTTTTCTAAAGAAATTATATTTTTTTAAAATCCAACTTAACTGTATAAGGTTTACATAAATCCACTTTTAATATTTTGGAATGAATGTTTATTAAATACCTCTAAATGGTTTCAACATGTTACATGAGTTCCAAAATTTGCACAGTAACATACAACATGTCATTAACATCTTATTTGTTTTGTAAAAACTATAACATCTTATTTATTTTGTAAAAACTATCTTTGAGATCCATATCAAGGATGGTTATTCGTCCTTTTGGAAAAGTAGATTCATAATTGCTTAAATTATTGTTGATGGGAGATATTCAGATTTGGCCACATGGGTGAAAGAATTTTGGGATTCTTTCACCGTCTCTAAGGGGTTAAACTCTTTTCTTTTTCCAAAAGATCTTTTCATAAATAACTATCTTTGTATGTTATGAAAGAAGATTCATAATTTGTTATCTTTGAAATATTATTATTGGTAAGGTGGATTCAGAATTGGTTACTTTAAGATATTATTCTTGATGGGGATCTTAAAATTGGTCAAGTTTTGTGAACAAGGTGCACAAGATTATTCTTTTGATTTACTGAGAACATTCTAGACATCCCTGCCTCAGGACTACCTGGCTTTCTTTTCACAGCTTTTTCCTCTACAAATGAAATCAAATCTATTTCTAAGGGAAACTCTTCTTCTTCCATTATTATATCTCTAAACGATTTTGGGGAGGACCTTTCTAAATCGTTCTCATCTCTTCCCCCAAATTTATCTTCACATGTTGTTCCCTGATATAAGGTATAAGTTGCAGTCTAATAATCATAATATTCAGAAAAAATTAAAAGGATAACATTGTAACTATTCACAGGCATTAGGAATTCTCAAAAAAACCAATCTCGTTACTATTTGATTAAGGTGCAAGTTTATGATATATGTCATGTTAATGTAATATTAAGAATATAATGCTCATTTCATACTATCCAAGATATATATTTATGATCTAAATCATAAAAACTGTTAGATTTTTAACATTAAGCTAGCATATCATTAGGATCTTTAACTGAGAGAACAACAAGCACAGCAATCAAACACAAGAGACAATGAACACAGGTTTTTTCCTCGGGGAAACCATAAATGGAGAAAACCCTACAACTTCCTCAGAGATAGAATCAGAACCAAAAGTGAAACCCAAAATAGTAAGATCATCTCTCGACAGCAGTAACCTCTTTCTTCCTTCCCCTAGTGTCTTTCTCTTCCTTAGTTATGCGCTACAATTGAGTGTGAGTGAGCGTGTGATAAATAGAGAGGCTAGATATCTATTTATACTAATTTTTGACATGACTAAACCCAACTAGGGCCGAATTCACTAGGTGAGTCTAATAACCCTAGTGTCCTGAAACTGTGGGGACTTTAACCCTTAGACAATAGGAGGGTTACCCACCTTGACTTGAAATGACTTGTTTACATTATAGAAACATCCGATAGGAACCTTGGGGCATGACATGACTCAATTACATTACAATTAAATCCAAGAATAAACATCGGGTTACAATACATAAGAAATACAAGTGAATACATTTCGAAGTTACAATTACATCAACACTCCCTCTTAACTAGGAAGGTATTCTCTCGACACAATTTATCAGCACAAGTATTCTTCTCTGTATAATCTAAATCATCATCGAGTCCTCATCATATTCACCTTCAAGTCATCTCTATCTTCAAGTCACCTTCATATTCATGTCATATTCACCTGGATATGGATCATCACTCGATCTTGATCATCATCACTGGATCTGGATCATCCCTCGATCTGGATCATCTATGGAGCATCATCTATGGATATGGATCATCCCTCAATCTAGATCATCTCTACTAGATCATCCTCACTGGATCATCACGGGTGCTATCTAATGATTCTTCTTGTCACAGGAAGTTCTACAAAGCTAGCCCTTTTTCATGTTGGTCGTAGGCCTAGCCTCCATGTAGGTCTTCTTCAGCGCTTATATCTGACCCTAAGTCAGAATGGCCTACCCAGCACTTATATCTGATCATGTAGGAACCAATCCTATAATCATATCAAAAAGGCATGCCCAGCAATCACATCTGACCATGTGGGAACCAATCCCACAACCTTGTCAGAAAGGCCCAGCACTCACATTTGACACATGTGAAGAACCAATCCAACATACATGTTTAGAAAGGCTCTACAATTACATTCAACACATGCAAGGAACCAATCCAACATAAATATTCAAAAAGGCTCTGCACTTACATTCGACACATGTGAGGAACCAATCCAACATGCATGTTCGAAAGGGATTTGCACTTACATCCGACACATGCAAGGAACCAATCCAACATGCATGTTCGAAAGGGCTCTGCACCTACATCTGACACATGCAAGGAACCAATCCAGCATGCATGTTCAAAAGGGCTTGCACTCACATTTGATCAAGTAGGAACCAATCCTACAGTCATATCAGAATGGCCCCCAGTCCCAGACTGAGCTACCTAGTCACTGACCAGGTGCCTCCATTCCAAGAATGGCATTCAATGCGTACTTGTGATCATGTAGGAACCAATCCTATAGTCACATCAAAATGGCTTAGCACTCATATCTGACATGGAAGGAACCAATCCTCTCACCATGACAGAATGGCTCATCCCTTACATCTAACCATGGAAGGAACCAATCCTCTCACCATGTTAGAATGGCTCTGGGTCTCATCATTTCCCTTTGGAGGAAACCTCTATCTAGAGAACACCAAGCTTCTCCCTGAAGTACTTGAACTTCACCCTAGCCAATGGATTTGTCAACACATTAGATATATGTTCCTCCGTCGCAACATACTGGATCTTCATTGCTCCCCTAGACACCATATCCCTGATATAGTGATACTTGATCTCGATATGCTTCGATTTGTCATGGAACACTGGATTCTCTGACAACTTCACGCAACTCTGGTTGTCACAATCTATACAAGTAGCATCCATCTAGAGATCAAATAAATCAGACAGTAGCTTCCTCAACCATATTGCCTCACAACTAGTTGAACAAGCTGCGACATACTTTGCTTTAGCTGTACTTAGTGCCACATAGGAGTGCTTCCTGCTAAACCAAGAGATCACACCTAATCCCATACTGAAGCAACACCTTGAAGTGCTCTTCCTATCGATGGCACTACCTTCCCAATCTAAATCAACATAACCCTCCAGGTTAATCTTCTGATTTGCCTCATATTTGAGCCCATAATCAATTGTACCCCTCAGGTACCTCAGAATATGCTTTGCAGCAATCAAGTGAACATGTCTCGGATCTGTTAAGAACTGGCTCAAGGTGTTCACAGTAAAGCAAATATCCAGTCTCGTGTTTGTGAGGTACATCAAGGACCCAATCATCTGATGATACAGAGTAGCATCAACCACTTCTAATAAAGCATCACTCAACATCTTTAGGTTTGATTCCATAGGTGTGGTCATGGCCTTGCAGTCCATCATCGCAAACCTCTTCAAGATCTTTACTGCATACTTCCCTTGTCCAAGGGAGATTCCATCCACATTCTGCCACACCTCCATGCCTAGAAAATAATGCATCATACCCAAGTCCTTCATTTCGAACTCGGCAGCAAGGTTTCTCTTTGTATCATCAATCAACCCATCCATACCTGTTACAAATAGATCATCTACATACAGTAGGAGCATCAATGGGTTGTCATCTTCAACCTTTTAGTAAAGGTTGGAATCTGCTTTACTTTTGGTAAAGCCCAAAATGGATAGAAAGTTGTCAATTCTTTCGTACCATGTCCTAGGTGCCTATTTCAAACTGTATAGGGATTTCTTCAATATACACACATGAGATTCCCTATCATGTGTCTCAAAACCGAGTGGTTGTTCTACATACACTTCCTCTTCCACTACACCATTCAAGAAAGCAGTTTTGACATCCATTTGGTGTATCTTCCATTTCATCACTGCAGCCAGAGCAAGTACTGATCTGATGGAAGTGTATCTGGCTACAAGTGTAAAGGTTTCTTCATAATCTATTCCTTCTTTCTATGAGAAGCCACGAGCCATGAATCTTGCCTTATATTTCTCTATGCTACCATCTACAGCATGCTTGATCTTGTAGATCCATTTGGAAGTTACAACCGACTTCCCTTCTGGTCTTGGGACAACATCCCAAACATCATTCTTCATGATCGATTGATACTCTTTGATCATAGCATCCTTCCATTCTTTCCATTCTGTCGCTTCTTCATAATTGGAAGGTTCTTCATTGATAAAGTCACATAGTAAAGCTACATATCTAGAGCAAGATATGGTTCTCTTTCTTTCTCTGTGGTTCTCTTCTGGAGCCCCATATCTTTCCGCACCTTGGATAATTTCTTGTACCCAAGCAGGTTTCTTCTTGTGAGGATTCTTCTCTTGAGGTGGATCTACAGGTCTTTGTGGTTCTTCAAATTCTCAATCTTCTTCTTGAGTTTCTTGATTCATGGTTGTATCATGAATTCTGGGTGCTTCTGCTTCATCAGGTTCTTCAGCAGGTCTCTTTCTGGATTTACTGTAAGCTGTGTCTTCATCAAATGTTACATCCCCGCTGATGTCAATCATTAGAGGAAATTTCAACTCAAAATGGACCTTTTAACTTTTATTCAAATTCCATGGCATCATGTGTTAGCCAATGGAATTGATTTAAATTTGAAATACTGTATAGGTCTTAAACACTTTTTTAATATAAATTTGGGGATATGTATCATAAAAAAAACTACTTTTTTTGTTTGTATTTTTGACATATCTCCCCGTGTTTTACTCAAATTTCGATTGGGAGAGATCGTTGGATGCGGAATTTAATTCCACATCCAACGAGCTCTCCCGATCGAAATTTGAGTAAAAACACGGGGAAATATGTCAAAAATACAAACAAAAAAGTAGTTTTTTTCTTTTCTTCCTCCAAAATTAATAAATATTATTTTATTATTTTAACTATTATTTTATTAGTTCATTTTAGGAGGCCCATTTTGAGTTGAAATTTCCTCTAATTCTTCTTGAATCCTAGGAAGTATATTCTGTAAGCCTTCGAGCTTTCAGAGTATCCCATAAATATACCCTTCTTTCTTGAAGGATCTAATTTTGTTCTCTTTTCTTTCGGAATTTGTATGTACACTGGACAGCCGAATATTTTGAGATGGCTAACTTTTGGTTTCTTGCCGGAGAATACTTCTTTATGATTCTTGTTCTCAAGTACTCTATGTTGAGTACGGTTCTATACATACACCACTGTTCTGGCAGCCTCTGCCCATAGATGCATGGGAAGATCTTGATCATGAATCATTTCTCTTACAGCTTCCATGATAGTTCTATTCTTCCTTTCTGCAACCCCATTCTGTTGTGGATTATATGGAGTGGATAACTCCCTCTTAATCCCTTATTCTTTGCATAATTCTTTGAATTCATTTGATGTGAATTCTCCGCCAGTATCTGATTGAAAGGTCTTGATCTTCTTTTCTGTCTGGTTCTCAATCAAGGCTTTGAATTTTTTGAATTTGCTGAAAACCTCATATTTGTTTTTCATGAACTAAATCCATGTCTTCCTAGAAAAGTCATCAATAATAGAAACATAGTATACATACCCGCTTAGTGAACTTGATGACATTGGTCCGTATACATCAGAGTGGATGATTTCCAAGATTCCTTTTGCCTTACTTTCGCTACTTGCAAATGTCTTCTTTGTATTCTTTCCTTTTGCACATCCTTTGAAGACTCCTTCATGTTTTGCTTGAATTTTTGGAAGACCTTCAATAGCTTTGCTTGCAAGTGGTAGTGCTATGTAGTGCACATGTGCAAGCCTTTTATGCCAAAGTTCATTTAGCTCTATTGTGTCAGGGACCAAAGCTTGTTCTAGATGGCCCTTCAATTTGTATAATCCTCCTTCTTGTTCTCCAATTACTATTGCATCGTCAATAGTCTTTCATTTTGGCCACATGAGGACTTGGCCATCTACAAATGCAACCCTCATGCCTTTTGCATCTGGTGCCAATATGGATAGAATATTCTTCTTTAGTCTTGGTACAAAAAAAACATCCTTCATTTTCATAGACTTTCTAGAGTCTAGCTTATAGGAGGATTCATCAGTACCTTTTTATGGGATATTGGTAGTCATCCCCAAGTTTCACCTTATGGGGTGAATTATGTTCAGATAGTTTCTTAAAGGATTCCTTGAAACCTGTCATGTGTTTGGAAGCCGCACTGTCAATAAGCCAATCTTTGCTTCCATGAGTGACAGTTCCCATGAGAGCGAAGATCAGAACATATTCATCTTCACTTTAAGAGTCTTCACTTTCTTGTTTTACTCTCTTTTTGGGAGGATCATCATCCTCAGTAGTGTGAGCATGATGTCTTCTTTTGGAGTTGCTCTTCTTCTTGGTTCCATTCTTATTCATGGGACAGTTTCTAGCATAGTGTCCTATTTCATCACATGTATAACATCTAAGTTTAGATGAACCTTTCTGATGAGAATGCTTCCCTTGGTGATGATGCTTTTCCTTTCTTCCTTTCTTGGAATGTACTGTGAGAGCTTGATATTCACTTCCCATATTTTTTTCTCGAGCTGGTATTCGAGATTCTTCTTGTGAACATTCTTCCCACAGTCTACTGAACTTGACTAATTTCTTCCTAGCATAGATTCCTTGGATGAAATAATCCCATGACCTAGGGAGGCCATTCAAGGTTGTCATCACAATTTTTGCATTCTCCGCTTCTTCATCTACTGCTTCCAGCTATTCTTTGATCTAGGAGACCCTTGTGAAGTATGACTAGATGGTTTCCTCATTCTAGATCTTTACATTCTACAACAGGTTCCTTAGAGTCATCTTCTGATTGATGTTCTTCCCTTCAAATAGTTTGGTTAGGGCATCAAACACAGCTTTAGGTGTCTTGAGGGAGGACACTTGTGGTATGAGGTGATCCTTGATAGAATCAACAATGATCCTCTTTTCCATAACCAAATTATTCTTATGTAAGGCCTTAGCCTCATCTCCCTCTAGAACTAGAACCTCCTCACTGATATAGGAGTCCAACTCATTTTATTCCAGGACCAGGGAGATCCTATACTTCCAGGCTCGAAATTTATCTGCTCCCTCAAGCTTTTCATCAAGCTTGGTATGATGAGACATCTTAACTGAGAACCTCAAATGGAAATACAAAGGATTTAGATCTTACCAGGTCAAGATGTCGGATCTGGATTTGGAGCTAAAATCCTGCAGTGCTGGTTCAGGAGTAGATTAGGGTTTTACTTTTCCAAAGTTCTATCCAACCAAATGCTTTGATTTTGATCCCTAACTTCAATTTTGGGGAGGCGATCAATCCAAGCCTGGATCACTGAAAAATTCCACTTCTGTGAAAAGCCCTAATTTTTGGCAGTAGTGTCAGGTCCAAAACTGAAAAACCTCAGAATTGGATTATGTTTCGACAAAAAGATGCGCCCTAGGGAGGAGAGTTATTCCAACCTTCTTTTGTTGAAAATATATGGAGAGAGATCTAAAAAGTAGGAAGGGCTAGTTCCCGCAGCTACATAGTGTCTTCTTCTCAGGTTAGCTCTGATACCATGTTATATTTTTAACATTAAGCTAGCATATCATTAGGATCTTTAACTGAGAGAACAATAAGCATAGCAATCAAACACAAGAGACAATGAACACATTGTTTTTCCTCGGGGAAACCATAAAGAAAACCCCACAACTTCCTCAGAGATAGAATCAGCACCAAAAGTGAAACCAAAAACAGTAAGATGATCTCCCAACAGGAGTAACCTCTTTCTTCCTTTCCCCAGTGTCTTTCTCTTCCTCGGTTATGCGGTACAACTGAGTGTGAGTGAGTGTGTGATAAATAGAGAGGATAGCTCTCTATTTATACTAATTCCCGACTTGACTAAACCCAACTAGGATTGAATTCACTAGGTGAGTCTAATAACCCTAGTGCCCCAAAACTGTGGGGACTTTAACCCTTAGAAAATAGGAGGGTTACCCACCTTGAATTGACATGACTTGTTTACATTATAGAAACTCCCGATACGAACCTCAGGGCATGACATGACTCAAGTACATTACAAATACATCTTGGAATAAACATCGGGTTACAATACATAAGAAATACAAGTTAATACATTCTAAAGTTACAATTACATCAACAAAAAATTCACATCCATTGTTCAAGCGCCATCAATTATTCTTTATTGTTTTCCACATTAAGCGAAGGTTTGGCTGGAATGATTGACTGTTTAAAAATGTATGCAGCATTATTACTCCCAACCTGAAGATCTGAATAAAAAATAAGGCAATCATCCAAGGAGTAAATACAGAATATTTATTCTACATAAAAAACGAAGTATACAATAAAGAATGTTCAATGAATCTGGTATTGGTGGCCATCCAGTCTGTCAAGACAAGCCAGGAGTGAAATTATAAAAAAGAATACAAAAAGAACAATAATCTTAATCTCATTTAATCAAATCAAATTCAGATGGAGAGACCACCTGATGCAGCTTAAAGAAGGAAAGCAACCCCTTGACCAACCAAGGCGGCTATAAATATAGCCATCTTCTCCAAACTGGCCGTAGAGATAGCCCCGCTACTGGTGCTCGGTGGAGAAGATGTGGTTGGGACTTCAACCAAGGGGCTAGATGCTGGTAGAGTTTGAGCTATGGGAGAGGAGGCTGAGCTTGGTGGTGTGGCCAATTTAGAAGGAGAAGAGGCAGGAGAAGGAGAAGTGGGAAATGGCGCTGTTGGGGATTGGACTAGCGCTACCTTCGGTGATGTTTCCTTGGGTTCCAGTGCCGGTGTTGGTGCTGGTGCGAGAGAGGCTGAATTCATGAAGCCCAAGACGAAAACAAAGTAGAGAAGTCCAATGAATCAGCCCATTGTGTCTTCGATTTGTTGTTGGTGAAAGATACTGCAAATTCCTTTAGTGACGAAAAATCTATGGAATCAATCTATTCCTCTGCTCAAGAAGATGAATAAGACCTTAACACACAGGAGGGTTAGAATAATGAAGGGAGGGTTAAAGGTTTGATATAATAAATAGGTAATGCCTCAACGACAATGATGGAATCGTTTTACTTATGCCACCACACGATGTAAGTGATTTCAACCTGCTTGTCTGCATTCCTACTGAACAGCCTATCCGCATTCCTACTCCACCACGTGAATTGTGATTGAGGGTCATGCTGTGGTTTTACAGTGAATTCCAAGAGAGGCCAGTCTGGATTAGTCCGTATTACACAACTCATCAACATTCTTTCAAAGACTAATGATAGTGATAATGTACTCTGGGTGATTTCTGTCCTCTTTTAGTTATTATTCTATCACTTGGGAGTATACAGGGGAAATTATATACTTTGACATTTTCCCCTACATTGTCACTCTAAGGTTCATGTTAATGAACAAAATTATGTTAAATATGTTAAGTTGGTGCTTGGACAAAGGCTACCTTGATTTTCAATTACTAGCAGTTCTTGAGGTTTAATTGTTGTTTCTACTTCTAATTGTTCCATGCTAGTCTATTTGCTTATCTACACACAAGAAAATAAATAAATATTTCATATTAGTTCTCCCAACCATCTTCTTGAAATACAAGGAAATCATTAGGGCTTCTCTGTGGTTCAAGTCTTGAGAGCTCTGGTGTGTCAGGCTCCAAAAACCTGTAGATAAAGGTATGGAGAATTATTATTGTGCCATGTGTTGTTGACAAGTTATCATTGAGCTACCTCGGGATATGTTGATTGAGTATATAAAACTGTTGATTTGTCTGTTTCTAGAAAATTGGTTTCCAAGATTAATTTACCATGTATTTTGTTATACTCGGTTTTTTAAGACATGTATGTCTATATTCGTGGTTACCATATTTGGAAATATTGAAAATGCATTGGCATAAAAACCTTCATTATGAAAAAACATTTCAATGATGTAGGACTTGGGAGTTTTGATTTCATAGTGCGTAGCTATAAAAAATAAACTAGAATAGAAGAGAGATAAGATAATTTTATTATTGTACACGAACGACCACTAAAGTAGGTCAATGGGACTAGATAATTTTATTAATGTCAAAAGTTTGGGACCTTTTGTTAGATCTGATATGTTTTTGGCACTTTTTGTTAATTCCAACCTTACTTTGTGGGTGGCAATTATTATTTATATACCCTCCTAGTAGGCCTTTTTATGACATGAATTGACCTGAGGTATTTCACTGCTCTCTGAACTTATTTCCATGCAGGGAAGCTGGGAGTTTATTATCCCTAAGTGATCACAAGTTGGGATTGGTCACTGTATGATTCACATTATAGTCATATAATATATAAGTCGAGGATCTTCATATACTATTGGCCCTTGCATTTATGCACCTTCATAAAGGCGTTCAATCAATACCCACCTTCAACACTTTTCAATTCCATTTATAAACCACTTAAGCTGCCATTAAATGATTATTTATTCATGGTGTGGGCTACCCACGGTCTGTTATCAATGCCCAATAAAATTCCAAATCCTTTGAGTTAATTCATGTGTAAGATATAATACTTTTCATGTATGCGAGTTGCTCTTATCTGCCCTTCATAAATTGCAGTTAGGGTTTTATTGATAGGTTTGTTTTGCCATCTTTTATTACACCTTGTTGATTTTTACCTATATTAGCTATTAAGGGATAGTAAATTATGTCATATCACCACCCATACCTGTCATGTTGTACATCAATTCTCTGAATTCCAACTTTCTCTTTAGCTCCAATAATTTATTACGATTGTTGATACATAGGAAAAATAAAAATCGAGAATTGTTCCACATGACTCCATGTAGAGGGATGCATGTATCTATTTGTGATGTTAATGAGTTGTTTCAATTTTAATTGCTAGAGAAAACAATGTTGGAAACAACAATTATGAATAGCTTCCACAATTAAAATCTCAAATTGAAAATAAACATATAGCAATTCAAACCATCAATAAATCCACTGTCCTCTGAATTTCTTGTTTCCAACCTATTTTTGGCATTTATGTAGTGTTGAAAATATTATATTCAGTATTGTTTTCTTGAAAAACTTTTATGTAATCTATTAAGACATTTATATGACTGTAAAATACTATTTTATGTAGTTGTATGAGCTTTTAGAGAAGGAAGAAGTTTAGCTAGGAGATCCTTTATTGTCTTTTGGAAGGGACAATATTTTTGGATGGTCTTGGAATGGGAATGCATGTGCAAAATGCAATTTCTTTTATTTTAGAATGGATTATACAATTATTTTCCAAATATTTTTTTGTGCAAAACAATTAGGCTGGTTGGTCAGATCCTTGGCCAAGATTAGCTAAGAGGAAGAGTTGAAACCATGGGAAGTAGAGGAAGGAAGAGAGCCACAAGACTTAAGTGGGAAGATAATGAGATAGGGATTTAGAGGTGTACTTGAAGCTAAATTGAAGAAATGCAACATAGAAATATTCAAGGGCTAAAGATTTGAAGTTGTTATCACTATGAGATATGATGACCAATTTGTTATGGTGAAAGCATCAAGACCTTCAAGAGAGTTACCCCATATCAATAATTGGTTAATGGTTTGTCCCTCATATAAGAGAAGTTCAAAGAGTTGAAAGCACATAAGGAGCCACATATTGAATTTCAATCTATCTAAGAGCCACATAATTGACTTGTCATGAGAAAAACAATTAGAGCTTTCAAGATAATTGAACCATCCATTGTTGGTTAAAAGTGTATCATATGACATGGAGTCTCATTGGCATAGGGACTTGAATTGAAAGGATCCTTGTGATGCAGTTGGAGGAAAAGCATATAATTATACAATGGGCCAATGTGATGTCATGTGAAACTATTACAATATTATTGCAAGGCACTCATAAATCTCATAGTAAAACCTAGACCATTGAACTAGACTTTCATCCAAAAGTATATGAGGTTTTCTTTTGTACCTTGGCTTGGGGCACAACCAAAACCACACAATGCTCATATCCATCCTCTTGAAAGAGATTGAACAGTTTGGGTTCTTGTGGGATTTTTTAACTCCATTATCTGATTTCCTTTCAATGACTTTGTTGGATGATAGATACCAATTTCATTGAACCATTTCCAAAAGTTTTGTCCCTCGTCGGCTTTTCCACACATCTTCAAATATTTTGATATCAAACTAAAAGAAAGTTCAATGAAGGGTGTTCAAAATTCTTGAAGTGGAATAAACCATTGACATGTGTTTGATTTTGGGCATGGGAACTAAGAATTAATATTCCTTATTACGTTCACTTAGATACAAGTCAAGAGAGGCATCCTTAGTTGGGTCTTTTTTCCTTCATTCAGGGTACTTCCTTAGGCCTATCGAGTCAAAAACAATGTTCAGATTCTTAGTCTTTTCTTAGAATTACAAATGATGCAATATTGGTGTTAATATTTCCCCTTTCCCCAATTCTTAAAGGGCTCTAGCTCAATGGAAGAATGCATGCTTTATAAGCAGGAGGTTGGAGGTTTGAGTCCTTCATTCCCTAATGATATTGCAATATTGATATTTTTAATAAAATATATTTTATTATGATTTATTATGGCCATAGGGGGGTTTCAAACCGTTTTTTTGTGTTTCTACGAGCGGGGGTTCAAAATTTCCCTTGTATGTTACAACGAGGGGGGTTCAAAACCCCCCTTGTAAGTTACAACGAGGGTGGTTCAAAACCCCCGTTGTAAGTTTATATGAGCGGGGTTAATAACTTCCCCCAAAGGTTTGTAAAGAGTTTTAGGGGGCTTTCAAACTGCCTACATAGGTGCCTACGAGGGGGGTTTATAACCTCCCCCAAAGTCTTGTAATTAAGACTTTTAGGGGGGGGGTTTGAACCACCCCCAAAATTCACTTTTAGCGTCACTTTTTATCTCTTCTAGAACTGCCCTTAAAATTCCAAACTTTTAGAGTCGGTTCTATTGGGGGGGGTTTGTTAAGACCTCTCCCTAGTAATATGGAGTTTTAGGAAGGGTATAGAACCACCCTTGTATGAACCTATGGGGGAGTTTGAAACCACCCCTATAGGTACCTACGAGGGGGGTTTGAAACTTCCCCTGTAGGTACCTACGAGGAGGGTTTGAAAATGTCCCCATAGGTACTTACGAGGGGGGTTTGTAACCTCCCCCAAAAGTTTGTAACAAGGAATTTCGGGGGCGGTTGGAACTACCCCAATAGGTGTCTATGAGGGGGGTTTAGAACTTCCCTTAAAATTCACTTTTGGGGGGTTTAGAACTGCCCCCAAAAGTCACTTTTAGGGTAATTTTTTATCTCTTCCAAAAGCGCCCCTAAATGTCCAAACTTTTAGTGTCGGTGCTATTAGCAGTGGTTTTGAAAATATCGCCTCCAAATCTAAAACTACCCCCAAAAGTGAATTTTGGAGGTGAAAGAAAACCCCCCCTAAAAGTAAAATTTGTTGTAGTGCTTCAAAGAAACAACCCATTGTAACTCTATCCTCAACATAATCAAAGTATGTCGTAGCTACAACCACGACATGTCAATCCGTTTGGATGCAGAGAATTTTGAAAGATCTGTCGCAGAACCAACAATAACCAACAACCATTTTCCATGATAACAATTCAGCCATTGCATTATCAAAGAATCATGTGTTCCAAAAGAGAACCATGCACATTGACACAATATTTCATTACATAAGAGAGTTGGTGAACAACAAAGAAATTTGCTTAGAAATTTGTTTGTCTGAAGATCATCTTGCAGACGTATTTACAAAACCATTGGAAAGGGATACATTCTAGTATCTGCGTAGTTATCTTGGAATGAAAAGTTCTGCACAATGAACTCTGTCATATACATAGAAATTTTAAGATCTGAAACATCTTGTAATATTTTGTTTTTGAGATCTCCATCTGCTCATAATTAAGGGGGAGTGTTGGAAATATTAATTAATCATAGATCTGTATCGGATCTCATCTGACTCTGTTAGAGTCTGTATTAGTTTAGTTTCTATCAGACAATCTAACAAGATGAAGATTTCATGTCTCTCATATATAAATTGATTGAATTAAATTTATGAAGCTAAGTTTTTAGGTATCTAGTTATTACAGTCTTTAATGTTAAGTCATTAGATTCACAGAGAAGCAAATTTTAGTTTGCCTATAAATAGAAGAAGAAGATCGTGAATCAATGAGAGAATTCTGAGAGAATTTTGAGATGATTGTTTCTAAGCTCAATCTTCGATGTGTTTGAAAGTGTCGAGAGCCAAAGCATTGTAAAAGTTGAAATATGTCTGTAAATTTCCAAGTTTACATTTATGAAAAATAGTTATCTTTTATGCCCCAACAAGTTTTATAAATCCATTGTTATGGTTAAATGCATGTTTTATTTAGCCACACATTCTCTCCAGAATTACTTGAGTAAATGTTTTTTACATTTACAGGTTAAGTGAAAGACTCAAAGAAGCCATAAGTAATTCGCCGAGTAAAAGTTTGTTATTATGACAGAGTGGTTGACTCAAGTATTATTGAATGTTTGGTTATATAATTTTGTAATTTTGTTCAATTGTTGTTATATCAAATTTTACTCCATGTTACCAGTCGATGAAAAATATTAGTCATTCCTTAAGTATTTACACTAAGAAATATCTTTTGTGAAATTCGACTAAAAGTGGTTAAGTCGAAGTCAATCTGTCTAAGTAAACCTATCGAGTAAATCGGTCGAAGTAAAACCTTTCAAAGTCAAGTAAGGTGGTAAAACCGACAAGTAAGAACTTATCGAGGTAAAAAGAGTCTGGTCGAAAAGTCTATCCAAATTTAGTCTAAAAAAAAAAACTTGTCGAAATATTTTTGGTCAAGTTTAAATTCGACTTATCGAAGTCTCGACGTGAATTTTTATGACTGATCGGTAACTCAAGTTTAGTTGTCTCAAAGATGTTAACAGTGGAAACTTTAGAAGGAGAAGAGACAGGAGAAAAAACAGTTGGGGGAGTTGCAAGAGAATGAGAAGTGGGCGATGGCGTTGTCGGGAATTGAAATTGCACCATATTTGGTGATGTTTCCTTGAAGGAGGGTGCCGGTGCCAGTGAAAGAGGGGCTCAAGTCATCAACCCCGAGATGAAAATGAAGCAGAAAATTTCAATGAATAGGCCCATCGTGCCTACTAGTTATTGTTAGTGCAGGATACTGCAAATTCCTTTAGTGATTGAAACTCTATGGAATCGATCTATTTGTTAAAACAAGAGTCTTTTCAAGAAGTGGAATAAAAACTTAAGAAAGAGAGAGAGTCATGAAGGTCTTCCATTGTGAAGGAAGGGTTTGATATAATATATATATACTTCTACAAAAAGAATAAGGGAATTATTTTACTTACTCCACCATGGTATGTGGGCCCAGTGTTCAAAATTGAACCCTTCACAGCCCTTCCAAAGGGTTCTAGCCCTTCCCAGAAGTGTAAAGTTAAAATTTTCCTTCAAAAAAAATTTAAAATTTGAATTTTACCGTTCCAATAAAGAAGGGCATAATTTATATCAACATTTCAAAAGAAGTGCAACTTTTGAAATTATCCATCCATATAAACTTCTCAAGATGTTGAAATTCCTATGCTATAAAGTTCAACTCATCATTCAAAATATTGGAAATATGATAAATTATAATCACTTACTCACTCATGCCATGCACTCACTGCTTAGTTGTGCAACATGGCCAGCAATCATTGATGACTACGAGGAACTAGCCATCGAGATGTGACTCTGACTCCTGAGTCACTTGGGGTTGCAATCTAAAGTGTGACAATGTTTCAACAACTACGACTATAACAAAAAATAACAACTACTAGTCTACTACTAGGCCCGAAACGAGCTCAAAAATTTGTGCCTACTACCTATGTGAACCTTGCTACCAATGTCCACTCTTTTTTTGTCAAAATGAAATTCAAAAGGCTGGTTTGATAAGTCCTCCTCTACAAGACTTCATTTCTTGCATTAATATCACAAACTCACGACAACTATAAATAACACTCGATGTCATGCAAATACAAATAATGGCATGTACAATGGTTATTAATAAAATTAAAAAAATCAATTGTTGTCTCAAGAATAGTCTTCAATTTGATGGATGCCATAATCGTGATGTAATCTCGCTCAGTCTTTCCAAAAAAATTTGGTTTCTCACACCATTTGTCCTCATCACTACCAAAATACATATTAAAATTACTTGTCTTTACATCCTCTTCTCTTTAAATCCTCATCTCATAGTCATAACTACGTATTATTATGCCTGCACATCCACACCTTATAATACGAATTGGTTCAAGGCCCAAAGACAACCATAAAATATTAAATGTGTCAAGATGTAAAGAGTAAGATACAGCTATAAGTATTGTATTAAATTTACCTTATAAGTATTTAATTAACAGTATCATCCGATATTTGACACGTTGGATGTTTCTGATCTTCTTATCACTCCTTACCAATGTGATTGCAAGGCATTCTTTGAAGGTGAAGTCCATAATTTTAGGTCTTCTTCCTCATTATCATGCCTTTTCATAAGATAATAAAGAGTGTAGTGTCCTGCATCAGCATGGAAAATGTTTTAGGCATAGAGGTTATACACATTAATTGTTTTCATTAAATAATTTAAAATCATACCGATGACTATCGATTCAATGAATCGTGGACTGGTACAAAACACAACAAATTTTAGAGCCCCAAGCACTTAATTACACACACCTATAACTTTCTCAAATATAGCCATTAATAAACTTATTTTGGTATTCTAGTTCAATTTAAAAGGAGTGTTGAGACTCAGACATACAGTGCATTGCAAGGAATCAATTGACTTAGGCCCCTCCATCACATACATGTATGCTTTCACAACAAGCGTTGAAAAACAATATTTTCTTTTGCATTTTTTTTGGTGAAAATGTTTGGTTAATTTATACTTGTCAATTAAAGGACAATTATTTTTATTTCCCTTCATCTCTGAAGGGTTGAGAGAATAAATTCCCTTCCAATTGAAATTAAGACCCACCCTTCAAATTTGATCACTATGTGGTCCATTTCTAATTGATTTCGATTTGTCGGTCCTTGTTTCAAATCAAGAGCATGTACACATTTCTTCTCCACCATGAAATTAAGGCTACCTCGAACAATTTCAATCGAACATACACATGTATATCGACACCAAATATAAATTCCTTCAACACTTCTCTCATGTCACAATGTTATAGCAAATTCAAGGAGAGGGGAGTCGGTACATGAAATGGCATGGAGTTTGGACGCTGTCAAACACTTGGGCTGACAAATACCCATTCTCGTTTGATAAAGTTTCATTTTTTTAAAGGTTGATACTTTTGAACGATAAAGTAACATAAAATTGACCAAAATTAATGTAAACTAGCACACCCACATAGTTTGTGGTTGGATCGTGTTGAGAGGGATCAAATGGTTGAGAGATATTCTTCTAGTTAAATGGGTTTAAGTGTGAGTTATCCAATCCTAGCTACATGTTATCACCAAAAAATTTTGTGTTATCCATTTATCAACTATAAATTATTTTTTATATTATTTTTCTTTTTATCTCTCATTCTTCTATTTATCTTACATGAACTGTTGGTTATCCATTCATCAGCTATGAGTTACCCATGCATTGCTACCAATTATCCATTCATCAATTAGCTACCAGTTATTGTTTATATTATTTTTTTATAATTGTTTATTTTGAATTTTGAACGACAGCAATAGAATTAATCTCGAGAGTACACTTGTCTCATCCTCCTTCATAGATGAGAAAGCATAGGCGGTAGTCCACCCCAAATCTCAAATAAAAACGTCTATCAATGTAATTAAGAACAAATTATTTTAAATAAGGGGGATTTCATGGGTTATCATTTTTTTCACTGAATTTTTTATCATCATTAGAATTGGTAATATAATCTTTGATCAAAAAAATAAAAAATTATCGTAAATTAAGAACAAAGTACTACAGAGGAGGGAAAATAGAGGTAGGAGGCGTTACGGTGAACAGAAGTTGTAGGGTTGGGAAGCTTTCGAAGGTACTGATGGGGGCAGAAACCTATACCTCCATCTAGGAGGACGGGTCCTGGGATGAGCAAACACATAGATGGTGGGGGTGTGCCCCTTTTATGGAGTTTAGAAATGGAGATTGAGAAGGGTAAAGAGAAACTTCAAGCACCTGATATCCACTCGGGGAAGGGTGGAGAAGGAATGAGTGGGACTATCAAAGAAGGAATCGAGAAGGGAGAATACATAAAACCGAGGCAGTGTGTCCCAAAATTGAAAATAGCGTCGAAATTGCAAATTATCTTGAAATGGGTAAGGAAAGACATTCAATACATGAAAGAGCATGCACTCATTGGTAAATGTTTTGGGATTTTTCCCGTAGAGAAGACTCTGGTGTGGTGGATAAAATCAACTTGGAAACTTCAAGGGAATTATGATCTGCAACTGGGGGAAAAAGGTTTCTTTACGGTCATATTCTTTAATGAAGAGGACAAAAATATAATTTTCGATAATGGGCCATATTTATTTAATTCTGCAGGCCTCTTCCTCAGACCATGGAAAGAATGGTTCAATCTGGATAAAGAAAATCTAATGATAGCCTCGCTATGGATCAGAATGTATTCCCTTCCAACTAAATATTTGAAAGAAGAAATACTGACAGACATTAGAAGCACACTTGAAAACTTCATAAAAATCTCAGAGAAAACCAGATAGAGGCAATATACCTCCTATGACACAATATGCATATATTTAGATATATCACAGGATCTCCTAGATGGAATAGAGCTATCATGGGATGATGAAGAGTGGTTCCAAGCCATAGACTATGAGAAGATACCCTTTAGATGCAGAAGGTGCCATGAGGATGGACGTCTGTTCAGAGATTGTCCACAAAATAAAAAACCAAGAGGTAAGAAAGATCAAGAAAATCAAGATACAGAAGGCTTTACTAGAGTTCCTAATAAGAAAAGATCAACCAAGAAAGAAACGGGTCTTTATATCCACAAGAAATTTCAAACTCACGATAGGTTTGACACCTTACAAGAAGGAAATATTAGTAATACCTAGAAGAAAGGACAGATTGAAGAACAACAAGATCCGAAGAAAGAACCTAGTATGAAGGCCCCGACCCAGGAAGACACTAAGCAGATAAACAAGAATGATAATACTTTGAGTGAAAATGACGAAGAGGAAATGGAGCTATGAGATCTAGACTTGTAGGGATTGTAAGTGGTGTGTTCTACAAAATTACCAAAATGTATACCTCCCCAACAAGCCTCCCTGCTGGAAAAGGAAATTATTAATAATAAAACTATAAAGTTTCTGGGAATAACGTCTGAATCTCTCAAGGACCCAGATGGGAAAAATAAAGTTAAAAAAGAAAAGAGAGGAAGAAACAACAATGTGCAAAGAATACAACTCGTTGGGGTTAAGTTATTATCATCAGGGAAATATCCTACCATATATGGGACCCTTTATCCTGCAACCAAATAGTTTATCAATGTGGATTACATCTTGGAATATCAGAGGATGTAATAGTATCTTGAAGATTCATCTTCTAAGAAGAAGAATTGAAAATGAAAACTGGGTATCTTATTTTTACAAGAAACTAAGTGTTCAGAAGATGAACTTAAAGTTATAGGAAAATGATCAATTATTTTATCCTAAGTTATGAGTGGGCTTAATATATTCCAACAGCTACGCCATCATGTCAATTGTCTTCTTCATGCATGATCTCTCTGGATTCCATCACTTGTGAAAATAGGTGCATTTGGTTCTCTCCTTTCCTTTCTTGTCCTTATCCTTTGAAGGATTCGAACCCCCATCAGGATTCTTGGGTCTGTCTAACTTCTTATTCTTTGGTTTTTTTTGAATTCTTTGCTTTCTGATTTCCTTTGGAGGAATTTGAAACACCAGCAACCAATGCTTGATCCTTTCTTTCTTTGATGGTTCCCATCTAAACTAGCTTGTCCTACTCATGGGTCAGGGACTCCATGAAGCTGGATAGTGTTGGAATTTTCCAATTTTCAATGGTAATCTTGCCAAAAAGGAATGTGCTAACAAACACTAAGTATTTTGGCCCCAACTTCAAAAGTATTGATAATATTAAGTGATCTTGTTTCTTCTCAATTCCACACTACTTGAGTTGAAGTACTAGAGACTTAAATTTGGTGAAGAACTCTTGGATGGTGTCAAAATGCATTGGTCTCAAGCTAATGAGCTCATTTTCAAACTGATCTCCCCTCAATTCATCAATTTTCCCAAAGAGATATTCGAGCTTCTACCACACATCATGTGGGGTTGTCAAACTATCAACATGAAATAGGAGATCTCTTGAAATGCTTAGACATAGCAGTCCAAATTCCTCATCAAGTCTATTGAAGTATTTCAATTTCTCCACTGCAGAGTTTGGCTCCACTTCGGTACCCATGGTGATCCTGTAGAGAGCCCTAGATCTCAGTTGGATGACCATCTTAGTATTTCATTCAAATTAATTGAATGGAGTGAGAAATATGTGGTTTTTCTTGATCTCGGCTTGTGCTAGTGGTAAGATTTTGCTGAAGGTACCTACAAAAACACTCAAATTTTATTCGAAAAATCTCTCAAAATGCAGCTCAAACACTCAATATTGATCCACAACTCCAATCATCTCTAATATCATGTGATAATTTTATCTACAACATGATCTAGGATCGCAAGAGACTCTCATGATTCGAATTAGTTGGTAAAACCAGAAGAAGAAAAAAAAGATTGAAAGAGGAACAATTTTACACACACATGTGAACAAAAAGTGGATATTATTGAACTCTCTAACATCTGAATGTGTTAAGAACAAGTATGTAGTACATCTGGATCAATTTGTGAGGCTTAGTAATCCAAATCTGAGTGTACATGTGACATGGCCAAAATTTTCCTCAATCACCCTTAAGTGGACCAAACAATCTCCAACTCGACCCAAACGGTCACGAATCATGGTGTGGACCTGATTGAAGTGTGTTGGGGAAATAATGACTCCACGTCATGCGTGGGTGAGAAAGTATAGGTGTGTGGGAGGCTCAATGTGACAATAAATGATTCTCATTAGAGGAAATTGGGGGTCTAAAATGGGCCTTATAAGAAAATGAGACAAAAATAAATTATTGTGAGTTGTAATTCAAGAACTAATATAATTTCAATAAAATGCATCGACCATAATGGTTGACTAGACATATTTCTTATAAGAAAACTATTTTTTTTTTTTTTGCATTTTCAACATATCTCCCTGTGTATTTACTCAAATTTTGAGTGGGAGGGAATGTTGAATGCGGAATTAAATTGCACATCCAACGAGTACCCACTTTGCATGCTTTTGATAGACCCCACTACCCAAAAAAAAAAAAACATGAAAACGTGTTGATGAAACTGGTAATGGTGGCCATCCAGTTTGTCAAAGCCAAGACAATAGTGGAATTATAGAAAAGAATACGAAAGAGAACAATAATCTAATCTCATTTAATCAAGCCAAGCCAAATGGAGAGATCCTCTGACACAACTTAAAGGAGGAAGCGACTCCTCCAAGCAAGGTGGCTACAAATATAGCAAGGTGGCTATATGTAGAGATAGCCCCACTATTGGCGCTTGGTGCAGAAATTGTGGTCAGGAACTCAGCTAAGGAGCTAGACATTGCTTGAGTTCTCATTGTGGGAGAAGAGGCTGAGCTTGCTAGGGTGGCCACTTTAGAAGGAGAAGAGACAGGAGAAAAAATAGTGTGGGGGGATTGCAAGATAATGAGAACTAGGAGATGGCATTTTTGTGGATTGAAATAGCGCTACATTCGGTGATGTTTCCTTGGACGATGGTCTCAGTGCCAGTGCAGGAGAGGCTGAAGTCATCAACCCTGAGATTAAAATGAACCAGAAAAGTACACTGAATAGGCCCATTGTTCCTACATTTTATTGTTATCCTATGATATTACTAATTATTTTAGTGATTGAAACTCTATGGAACCGATATGTTTGTTAAAATAGGAGTCTGCTCAAGAAGAGGAATAAAAACTTAAGAAAGAGAGAGAGTCTTGAAGTCCTGTCATTACGAAGGGAGGGTTTGATATAATATATATATACTGCTACAACAATAATAAGGGAATCATTTTACTTACTCCACCACGCGATGTGGGCCATTTCTAACTGAGTTCAACTTTCCCGTCCGCGTTTCAAATCAACATCCTTTCCGCATTTGTTCTCCACCATGAAATTAAGGCTACCTCGAAAAATTTCAATCGAACATACACGTGTATATTGGCACCGAATATAAAGTCCTTTGGTGCTTCTCTCATGTCATGGTTTTATAGCAAATTCCAGGAGAGGGGAGTCAGTACATGTAATGGCATCGAGTTTGGTAGTTGTCAAACACATGGGCTCACAAATATCCCTTCTCATTTGATAAAGTTTTGTTTTTTTAAGGGTTGGTATTTTTTAACGATAAAGTAACAAACTTTATCAAAATTAATGTAAACTAGCACATCCACATAGCTTGTTTTTGGATCGTCGATAAAGATTAAATGGTTGAAATATATTCTTCTAGTCAAATGGGCTCAATTGTGAGTTATCCATACCTAGATACATGTTATCATTAACATTCTTCATGTTATCCATTTTTCAACTATCAATTATTTTTTATATTGTTTTTCTTTTATCTCGCATTCTTCTAGCTATCTTCCATGAAGTGTTGGTTATCCATTCATCAGCGTTTATTTTGAATTTTAAATGACTTCCATAAAATCAATCTCGACACTACACTTGTCTCACCCTCCTCCATAGATAAAAACGCATAGGTCGTATTCCACCCCAAATCTCAAATAAAAACATCTATCGACATAATTAAGAACAAAGTGACTTTGTGGGTTATCATTTTTTTTCATTGGAATTGTTCTATAATCATTAGAATTTGGTGATATAATCTTTGATCACAAAAATAAAAAATTAATGTAAATTAAGAACAAAGTACTTTTTTTTCATAATTTTTTGTGAAATCGTATTAAAGTTTTATTTTGATAATGCAAATGGATTCAACAATAAGGTTTTACCATCCTAAATGTTTGAAAATATCAATGGAGTGAGAAGATTGTAGTTGTATTTTTCAAAGTGGTTTGCAATTTCTCAATATAGGTTCAAATTCTATGGTGTCACTTTATGTTGTTCTTACATCGAGCCATTTTGAATAAATGTGATTTATGATATCTTGATAAATGTAATTTATGATTTATAAGGTGTAGCATATATTCTAGCGTATATGGTATAGTGATAATTAGTTAGTTTGATCTCAATATTAACTCAATATTCTAGGGTTGGTTTATGAAGTTGAGGGGTTTTTTATATGTAATCTTAGTTTTGCAAGATCCACAAGATATTAGTAAAAAAATTGTGTGAGTTCTTATTTGAACTAGGAATGAGTAGACCCAAGTGTGCCATGTCAATTTACACCTAGGATAGGAAAGAATAATGCTGGCACATTTATTAACTACAAAATGCCCTAACATTTTGTAATCACAAAACACTCTAGCATTCTGTAATCACAAAACACTCTAGCATTCTGTAATCACAAAATGCTCTAGCATTTTGTATTACATTTATCTAAGGATATAGGGGCTAGGGGTTAAGGGATTAGGTATTAGGGGTTATATTATTTAGGGATTATTATCTTTAGGGGTTATAGCTTAAGGGGATAGGAGTTAATGGTTTAGTAGTTAGGGGCTAAGGGATGATAAGTGACTAACTAGAGTTAAGAGGATGAGGCTTAAGGAGTTAGGGACTTTAGTTGTTAAGTAATTTAGGGGTAGGGTGTTGGGTTATTAGTGTTTCATAGGTTAGGGGTTAAGTTTTAAGGGATTATGGGTTAAGTGGTTTAGGGGTGAGGGTTTAAACTCTGGGTTGGTGCTTAGTGGTTGAAGGATTTGAGGGAAACATGTAAAGGGGTGTAGGGGTTTAGGGTTTAAGATTTTAGACATTAACGGATTAAATGATTGTGGATAAACTAGGGCTTAGGTGTTAGGTGTTAAGTGTTTAGAGGTAAAGGAATTTAGGGGTTAGGGCCTCTACTGGTTAAGTGACCAAGGAAACAAATGTAGAGGTTAGGGTTTAATATGGTACGTATTAATGGTGAAATGTTTATGTCACACCCCGGTTTTGACCCCATTTGCATGATGTATATAATGTAATTAATCATGGTGACGAGCTAAAGGCAAAATCCCCACCATCGATTCGATTATGTATGTTTCGGTAATGGGGATAGTTGCCGATGGTATATCATGCTATCCGGCACATTATAATTTGGCATCATGTAAACATGCACATCAAATAAAATAAACCACAACCAGCTATGGCAGTGCAACGTTAACCCGTGATTCAGACTGTGTGTGGGTTTCTTCCATGTTTTGCCTGGCTGTGTCTTTTCCTTTGCACACAGGCTGGGAGTTTGTTCCATTCCCCTTTTCTATCTATGTAACCTTCTTCAACATTGCGTTGAGGAGCTGTGCGCTGTGGATTCGTGGATGTTGGGTGACTGTTGAGTTTTCCCTGTCCACGCTAGGAGTTTAGCTTCTCCTTTGTTTTGAGACTGTGGATTGTTGCCATCACTCATTTGGAGTTTGGGCTGTTGATATTCCCTGTTTTTGGGTTGCTGTTGAGTTGTTTTGGCCATGCTAGGGCCAAGAACAACTCTGAGTTGTCTTGTGGATTGAGTTGTGTTTCACCTGTTGGTTGGGATTGTCACCTGGTTGTCTTTGCCTTCTTCACAGAGTTGTGAAGGGATTATGTTGGTGCAATACGTAGTGGTTGGTCTTCGGACTGTTGTGAGCGGAATGTGGAGGCTAGGTATACTTGAGAAGGCTAGTGTTGTGTCCACTAGCTTAGCATTAGCCTTTCCTAGCTCCTTGATGACCTGGTGAATCCCAACTGTGTTGGTTTTCTACTTTGTGAACCTTGGCTATGTGTATGCCTGCATTGACCCTTATTCCTTGAGGAATCATGCCCAGCTCGGGGGTGGCAGTGATGCTGAGAGATTGATGACCACGCTGGCCTATGGTTGGGTGGAACGTTGCAGCGACGTAGCTGGTTGCGAGGCGAATTCTTCATTAACAGATAAGTACTGCTGACTATTTCATCTCTGCAATTTAATCTACTGTTTCATGAATTATGATGAACATGTTAAATGCTGGACTGTATATGTGTGTTGCTTCTGCTGAATGTTGAATAACTGTGTATCTTCGTATGTTCTATGCATCTTAGTATGCATTTGTATGTTGAAGAATTATGCATCCTTGTATGATGGATTATGCATCTGGTTATGTATCCTGTTATGCATTGTGTTTAAGTATTTAATTTCAGCATTTATTTATCCTTGTTTCATGTTCATGGGGCTATTTTCCCATTTGTTTGTGGTGTTAGTCGTGTCCTCTTTGCCGGTCGGAGGGTCGGGGACATGACAGCATGGTATCAGAGCTCATGTTGCAGCATGGGCCTGCATGGACAACCAAGATGCAGTGATTATTGCCTTCTGCCCAGCAGAGATTAGTAATTATGATAGAAAAATTTTGTTGAAAAATTTCTCTAAGTGCCGAGCTCATCGGGTCATCGGAGAACTAAGTGGGAAGCTCCTCCGATACGTCGAAAGGTGTAGTCGGAAGGCCATCCGATGAGGGGCAGGTGGAAAGGAATTTTTGAAAAAATTTTGTCTAAGTGTTTGAGCCATCGAAAGAGTTAGTGGAATGGACTTCCGATGTAGCGGAAGAGTTAGTGGAACAGACTTCCGATGTGGCGGAAGAGCTAGAAGGAAGCGCGCCCGATGGGAACAGTGAGATGGAAAATCACGGAAAAATTGTAAGTGTTCGACGTCCGTCGAAAGAAAATAGTGGTTTGATGTTCCGCCGTTGCGGAAGCCAAAGGCACTAGCCTGCCGACGAAAATAAGATTAAGCAGCCAATCGAAAGAAGATTGAGGATGGTGGGCCGTCGTTGTGGCTATTGATGGGACTAATTCGCTGACACATAGTAGTTAGTGGTTTCGACTGCCGACAGAGGTTATGTTCCGCGCAAAGAATTCGAGAAGAGAAAAATTTTGAAAAATTTGCCTAAGTGTTGAAGACCATCGACGATCGGCGAAAGATAGTGGTTCGAGCGTCCGTCATTGCGGATGGCTAAACAACTACGCATCCGACGAGAAAGGCCTTTGACCGCCGGTAAAGAAAGTTTGAAAAAATTTCGAAGTATAGAAATCATCGTCCATCGGAAGAAGATAGAGGTTCATACGCCCGCCGTTGTGAAAGTCTAGAGCACTAGACTTTCAACGAGAAAAGACTTCCGATGCTGTTCAAAATTAGTTCACTGATCGGAAGAAAATCAAGGATCATGTTCTGTCGTTGCGGCTGCGGAAGGAACTAATTCACCGACGAAAAGAAGATCAAGCGGCGAAAGTTAGCTGTTTGAGTAGCTGATAGGTCGGCTCTATTAGTGGAAAGGACTTCTGATGCCGTCAGCGGAAGAAAGTAGAAAGACAAAAATTTGGAAAAGTTGAAAAATTCGTCTAAGTATGGAAGCCGTTGGTGAAATTTAGTTGTTTGAGTAGCCGATGCGGCCGCAAACGTCGGAGAAAAATAGAAGATTGTAGTGCCGAAGTGTCGGAAGCTTAGAGAACTAGCCATCCGACAGGTAGAGGATTCAATCGTCGAAACGTCAGTTAAGGTTAGTTGATCGACCAGCCGATGCGACGACAAAAGAGAAGAGAAATCTTCGATGGAAATTAGTTGAAGGTGGAGCCGCAGTTTCGGCAGAGATCTTCTGAAGATCGCTGAAACATCGGGGAAGAATAATTGTTTGAGCAGCCGATGTAGCGACGGAAAGAAGTTCTAAGTATAGAAAACGTCAGAAAAATTTAGTGGATTGGACAGCCGATGAGCTACATCAGATGAAGTAAGTGCATTGAACGTCCACCGTTGTGGCTGCCTAGATGACTACGGATCCGACATGTCAAAAAAAAATAGAAGATCGAATCGCTGATGCGTAGTGCTTAGTGGTTCCGATAGCTGATCCGTAGCGGAAGAAATTAGTTGTTTCGATCGCCGAAATGTCGGACTGATAGCCGAAATGAGAGCCAATTCTGCAGAGGAAAATTTGAGATTTTCAAGTGGGATTTTCTAGCAGATTTTGACTGTTTTCCAGTAGGATTTTTCAGCCATTTTTTCAATGGGGTTTACAGGTGGCTGAAGTTGATACCCAGTACAAAATGCAGATTGTGTGTAAAATGCCGAGATTTGGTGAAAATATGATTTGGTGAAAATCTTCATTTTTAGAAGTGGTGTGGTTTTCACACCCGAGGTCGGAATGAAGCATGTGGATAGGAGTTGGAAAGCTTATCCAGTAGGGAACAAGGGAAAGTCACCAGAATATGAGCATGGAGCAGAAAAGTGCTAATGACGTCCGCTGCTATCAAATGGACAAATCTAGAAAGTTGCATGCCGAGAGGTAGCAAGGACTATGAAGGCTAACCAGATGTTGTGTGGAAGAGGAGTTCCATGCGAGGATGTGGGACTTGAAAAGGGAAGTTTCCCTAAACCCTATCTTGCTGATTATAACTACATTTCCTAAGTTTTATACTTGAAATGTATGAGGATATGTATTGCATGCATAGGATATTACATGTTGGTAAGAATATTGAAAATTATAATGAGCCACTAATGATAACTATTGCATTGGTGTTGGCATTAGTGGAAAAACCAACAACAACCTGGACATGGTTGAGTATGTTGCTGATGTCGATGAATGTGACCAACAACCCTATGAAGAAAGGGATAAGGCAACCAGTCCATAATCAAAAATTGGTGAGAAAAGTCTGCAATCTCCTGCAAGATACCAACCAAATTAGTAATGTCAAGGGTGTAAGTAGGACCCATGAAGGTAAGAGTTGATTATGACAATTCCATGGAATGGTAAAGGTAAGAGACCTCATACCATGTGGATATTTGAATATAGAAAGGTATCATGCCTGTATATATTGATTGAGCTTAGTAACCCAAGGAAAGTAAGTACTGATGATCTTGATTGTAGTAATGCATCCTATATGAAGTAGTCATGCTTAGGCCATGCATGGTAGGTTGAATCAATAGTATTCCTGAATCAATGCAAGGTAAAATTGAATGGATATGCATTGAAAAGATTTTATGAATCTTGTAGTAATGCATTGTATGAATGCATTGAGATAAGTGCATGTGATATTATGAATAACTAATGGCTGAAATGATGAATTGATGACAATTCAGGAACCATTTCAAGGGCTGTTGTGAATGCAGGATAGTAAGTTCCTAAAGAGGATACTCATGATCAATTGGCTGCCAGAAATGCTCTATGGAAGAGTAAGGTGGTACAAACGATACGCTTGTGAAGTAAGGATTATCTAAACATTTCATTTAATTGCATGAATGATGTGACTATGCCTTGAAAATGTTAGTATGATAATGATTGCATGAAGTAAATGAGTTTTGGTAATATTGATGTGATTAACAGCTGGAAGTATTTGAATTTTATAAATTCTGAAAATGCTTCAGTGATGGTTGTAGCAACGAGAAGGTTATATGCATCCACACTTACCAAGTGTTTGGTTGATTGAATCTCATGTTTCAGGTAGATTATTTCGAGCATGGCAGTGAGAGGTAAGACCCTGACCAATGCCAGAATCTACCATGTGAAAGAGCCAAACCTTATGAGAAGAGTCTCATGGTTGTAAAAATAGTTGGTATGCATAATAGGTTGTTAAATTTGAATTTTGAATTTCGCATTTAAGAAATTGCTGACGACTACTAGTCACTATTGGTTTGCATAAGATTTTGTCAGGAGGATGCATTGTAAGTGGGTATTCTTATTATGTTAGAAGCAAACTAATTTCTATAGTAGAAAGAATTGCAATTTCCTATTGTCATTGCTTGGTTATGGAACAATCAATTTGGATTGTATTATCAGATAATGATTGACTGTTTGGCTAATTGATGAATGTGCCAGGGGTGCACGTTGCAGGAATATCATGTGTGATGGCCTGCAAGAGCCAAACTTCATGGGAAGGTTTTCCCTTGGAAATGGGTTTCGGGTGAAACGCCATTGGACATTTTGGAAATGTCTCATCTGCACTACATGTTTGGTAGCAACATGAGTGAGATGGTATAAATTATGTCGGTAAGACATGTGTGAACATGAAAATTGAAAAGGAGTTGGGATGGAAAATTAAGGGACTGTTAACTTAGAGAAGGAGCCCCCATTCCTCCTTAACAGAGGCATACTGCGTCGACAAATGGATAAGTGTTATGTGACCCTTGCTAAGAATATGCATGTCAAATTATTAAAATTCCATATGCAGAACATGTTTTGATTTTATTTCCATGATGACCGATTGCTTGAGTATGAATAGGGACTACATGGATAACACCAGAAAAGGGGTGCATGCTTTCTCGATGTCGAGTCATGAAAGGGTTTTCAATATTGATTACACCCTAGGGAGTGGATGCACTTCTGGTGTCTCAATACTGGATAGTGAATAATATGAAATATGATTACGGTTTTAGAGTAATAACACTGATGAGTTTGCTTATATTGCTTGTGCTGATAGGCTAAATAGATGCAGTGGGGTGTTGCACCCTAAAGGTAAAAGGTAAATGGTTGTTGTGAGGAGTTGCGGAGTAAGGGGTATTGTTGATATAAGTGTATGTTGGGCTGTTATATGCCTGAGGATCCATAGTAGATCCTAGACCTGGAAATGGTCATGGTAAAGTTCCAAGCCCAGTTGACATGAGGATGTACTGGCAGGACATTAATTATTTGATGTTGTGGAGCAGCCTGCGTGTTGACCTAACATCCAAGTCCATAGGCAATCCCAAGGCTTGCAAAGCGAAGAAGGATCCTGTGGACGAACGAGGAAACGCACAATACAGATAAGTATTGGATTATTTTGCTTATGAATATACATGTGTATATGATTTGGTTATGATGTTTTAAGCTCTTGTTCTAGAGATAAAACCGATGAGAATAAACTAATCATGTGAATTTATTCAATGTTTGGATATAGGTATCGCTGGAAGCGAGGACTATGAGAGCATCCTAGGGGTGCATGGGGACATGTGACTGTCCTGGAAAGCTCGGAATGAGTGGCAATGAAAAAGGTGCTAGTGAGACCGAGAGGTTCCTAGCAGTTGAGACAAACCATGTGGAGAGACTCCATGGTTCAGAGGTCTGAAATGGACCAGAGACACTAAGTGTCATGACCAAGAGAGATTGGTCCATCATTCACGATGAAGTGAAAGAGGCTGAGAGCTGAAAATCCACAACGGTGGTGTGGGTTCCAGGATGGAACAAAACAAGAGGGGAAAAACTCTTGCTGCTCTCTCTTGCCCTTTTTAATTATATATATATATATATATATATATATTTATGCATTGTGAAAACAAAAGATTGTTGAATGCATGTATGACTGAAAATGGAATGTGTGTATTTGCTTAAAGTAATTGTGAATGCTGGAATAGTTAATTCCCTGCCCAAGAATGGACATGAATGAGCTCATGTGCCTGTTGGGAAGGCATGAAAAATATGAAAGTCTGCTTGATGAGACTTGGACTGTCATGCCAATTGGGTAATTAACTGACTGATTTTAATGTCTATATTATGCTTGGTCTGACAGAATTTCAATGGTGCATTTCACAGGTGAGAAAAGTGAAACCAGGTGGTGCACATTGATCATGGCAGCAGATCAAAAGTTGTTGGACTTAGCTGGAAGTCTCCTTCAAACGATTTCCAAGACCCAAGAAAATATTGGGGAGATGCTCAAGATACAAAAAAGGCAGAATGAAATGAACCACCATATTTTGCAAGACTCTATTGGTTTGCAAATGGAGGTGAAAATCCTTCTGGGAGAAATCGGCAAAAGAAAGGAAGGTGGATCAGCAATGGGACATTCGTCCAAGAGACCCATTGGGAAACGGTCCAGGCATGAAGACTCAAAGGAAATTGAGCAGGTAAAGATGAAGCAACCAGTGAAATGCTGGGAATGCAGAGGACATCATTTATGCCGGGACTGCCCAATGAGGGAATAGGATGAGGGAAATAGTCGCAAATATCCTAGGCTTCGGGATAAGCTGAAAGCTGAGAACCAGTGGGAGAAGTTCGTGGAAGCCGAGGGGCTTGGTCCTGAATGTTCAAAGTGAATAATTGAACGTGGGATAGATCTGCAAAATTTTGAAATTTTGATGTGCAATTTTATATGTATTCCTATGTATTGGAACACCAAGGATGGTGTTATTCCAAGGGGGAGGCGAATGTCACACCCCGGTTTTGACCCCGTTTGCATGATGTCTATAATGTAATTAATCATGGTGAGGAGATAAAGGCAAAATCCCCACCATCGATTCGATTGTGTATGTTTCGGTAATGGCGATAGTTGCCGATGGTATATCGTGTTATTCGGCACATTATAATTCGACATCATGTAAACACGCACATCAAATAAAATAAACCACAACCAGCTACGACAGTGCAACGTTAAAATGAAAAGGGCATTATTCCAAAGGATAAGGGTGTGGGGGATGTCCAACCTTGGTCTATGGGGGAAAATCCTTGTTTTGATTTGCCATCTTCCCTTGTCTCATCCAACCTCTTTAATGTCTTGCTAAGTGGTTGAGGTAGTTAATGCTGAGTGGTGGTGGGTGTGGAAGGACTGTCCATCCTTGCCCACGTTCCCACTCCACCAGCGGATTCTTCCTCTTCACGTCGCTGGGGCCAGAGGTGCGACCTTCCATTCTTTCTCCATTCCTCCATTGTTGTCGTCTATTCATTCCTCACGCAGAGGCCACTATCTATTCTTCCTCACGCCTGGTCTTCACCTTCATGATTGTGGTCTGGGGAAATTGGTTCCTCACGCAGAGCCGTTGTCAGTTCATCTGCACGCATAGGTGGAGTTGTTCATTCCTCACGCAGGGATTCTTCGTTCTGTTCTTCCTCGCGCACGATTATAGGTTCTTCTTTGGTTTTTGCATGCCGCGAGCAGGTAGAACGGCCTCAACAGCCCGATTTTTGCTGGTATGTGTCATAGCCGTGGGTTTAATCCATGATTTCTGCTTGCTGTTGGGTTTAACCCATGATTCGGACTGTGTGTGGGTTTCTTCCATGTTTTTCCTGGCTATGTCTTTTCCTTTGCGCACAGGCTGGGAGTTTGTTCCATTCCCCTTTTTTGTCTGTGTAACCTTATTCAATGTTGCATTGAGGAGCTGTGCGCTGTGAATTCGTGGATGTTGGGTAACTGCTGAGTTTTCCCTGTCCACGCTAGGAGTTTGGCTTCTCCTTTGTTTTGAGATTGTGGATTGTTGCCATCACTCATTTGGATTTTGGGCTGCTGATATACCCTAGTTTTGGGTTGCTGTTGAGTTGTTTTGGACACGCTATGGCCAAGAACAACTCTGAGTTGTCTTGTGGATTGAGCTGTGTTTCACCTATTGGTTGGGATTGTCACCTAATTGTCTTTTCCTTCTTCACAGAGCTCTGAAGGGATTGTGTTGCTGCGGTATGCATTGGTTGGTCTTCGGACTATTGTGAGTGGAATGTGGAGGCTGGGTATGCTTGAGAAGGCTGGTGTTGTGGCCACCAGCTTAGCATTAGCCTTTCCTAGCTCCTTGATGACCTGGTGAATCCCAACTGTGTTGGTTTGCTGCTTTGTGAACCTTGGCTATGTGTAAGCCTGCATTGACCCTTATTCCTTGAGGAATCATGCCTAGCTCGGGGGTGCCAGTGATGCTGAGAGATTGATGAGCACACTGGCCTATGGTTGGGTGGAACGTTGCAGCGACGTAGTTTGTTGTGGGGCGAGTTCTTCATTAACAGATAAGTACTGTTGACTATTTCATCTCTACAATTTAATCTACTGTTTCATGAATTATGATGAACATGTTAAATGTTGGACTGTATATGTGTGTTGTCTCTGTTGAATGTTGAATAACTATGTATCTTTGTATGTTCTATGCATCTTAGTATGCATTTGTATGTTGAAGAATTATGCATCCTTGTATGATGGATTATGCATCTGGTTATGTATCCTATTATGCATTGTGTTTAAGTCTTTAATTTCAGCATTTATTTATCCTTGTTTCATGTTCATGGGGCTATCTACCCATTTGTTTGTGGTGTTAGTCACGTCCTCTTCGCCGGGCGGAGGGTCGGGGACGTGACAGTTTAAGTGTTAAGGGATTTGCAGAGATTATGGGCTTAGATGATTAATGGTTAAGGGAATACAAATTAGGGGATCAATAGTTATTTAATAGGTGAGGCATTTAGGGGTTAGCATATTTATGAGCTAAGGGATTTAGTGCTCTAGTTCTAGGGCATTAGGGTTGAGGAAGTTAAGGGATAAGTTTCAAGGAGTTAAAGGATTAAAGGCTTGGGGGTTAAGGAATTAATATCTTAGTCGATAAGGAATCATGGGTTCAGGGATTTATGGGTTTTTGGATTTAGGAATTATGGGTTGGTGGTTTTAGGGTTAGGGGGTTAACTAGGACTTAGGGGTTAATAGTTTAGAGGTAAAAACATAAAGTGGTTAAGAGGTTTAAAGTTATAGGGGTTAGGGAGTTAACAATATAGGAAGTTATGCACTGTATGGATTAAGGGATTAGATTTAAGGGGTTAATGGATTAGGTATTAATGGGATAGGGTTATTTATTGGGTTAAGGGATTTAAGAGTTAGGGTATTTAAGGGTAAGAGGTTAAGGAGACAAGGGTTAAGGGTTTAGGATTTAGGGGTCATTGGATTATAAGGGATAAATTTATGTTTTGGGAATAGGGTTTTATGGTTAGGGGCTTAAGGGGTTAAGGAATTTGGATTAGAGGAAAACAACTATAGGAATTAAGGGGTTTAGGGGTTATGGGATTTAGGGGTAAAGGGATTTAGGGATACAGGGTTAGGGAGTTAGGGGGTTAGGTTTTAGGAGGTCAAGTGTTAATGGATTAGGTTTTATATAGTGTTAATGGCTTATAAGGATTTACAGGATTAGATAATTATAGGTTAAGGACTAAGTGTATGGGAGATAAGCAGTTAATTGCAGGATTTAGGGATCGAATATTCATGAGGTAAGTTATACAATGTTGGGATTAAGTGTCAAGGGGTTAGAATGGTAAGAGATAGCATGTTAAGGGCTTAGGTTCTTAGGAGATAATGATTTATGTGTTTAGGGCCTTAGGGATTATTGGTTTAGGCCTTTATTCTTCTCCCTCATTCATCTCTCTCTCTCCCTCAATTTATGCCCCCCCGGTATCACCTCCCTCTCTCACCCCCCTTACCTCCATCCATTAATTAGCATATAGTCCCCCACCATATTGTATCACCTCTGTCTCTCTCACCCCCCCTGTCTCCATACATTACTTAACACATAGATTATGTTCACTATAATGCTAGAGTATTTTGTAGGAACATATAGAAATTGGTTTAATTCATTAGTTTCATCGTACTTGACTTCAGTTTTTTGCAGTGCTTATGTTTGACATTAGATTATAGAATTTATATAAAATTGAATCTTGAAATAAATGATTTATTTGATCCCTTATTCTCTTCTTCCAGTTGACATCCACCATTGTATTCTATATCCCAAGGGGTGGTGACATGTTGAAATCATATTTTAAAAGTACAAATAGTTGTATTGCATCATTGGTTTATGTGTTTCTAAATGCATTATAGGTAAAAGTGAATTCACTATAGATTGGAAACAATGCTAATGTGGTGACCCTATAGTTTGTCTCATGTCACCACATCATAATGGGAGTTAAATTATCATGTCAATTTTTATACCCATGTCTTGCTAGGTGCAATTCTATAATAGAGTATTGAATTGGAATTGGATTTATGGTTATCAAACTAGATGTGGTTTTAGCTGTGTATCATTTTGTATTTTCCTCATATTTAACTTGGTTACTTCTTTTTATCCTAGAATAATTTGGTTTAATACCAAGTCCTCATCCTAAGAGGTCCCTAGAACTCAATATGAGTTCATGATAGAGAATTACATCCTGATTTAATTCCTCTAATTTTAATTTGTTCCTAGTCTTGGAAGTGTACGAGGTAATTTTTCAAGTGTTATTGCTCTTCTTTTTTAAATAGTGGAATTCATGAGGAGGGATGCGCCATGTGTACACCAACTCTTGGCCTCAATAGGCTCCACAATTATTCTTTCATCAAGGTAAATTAACTTAGTGGGGTTCTAGGGTGGATTTACTTTGTAAAATTATTTATTATCTTTGGAATGGAAACATTTATACGGCACTTAAATTTCTTTTTTTTTTCGTTTATGTGTAGACTATAGTTTTACTACTTCAACGTTCAACACTTAATATTTGAGGAAACATATATTCTTAGGTGGTTATGAATATATTATAGACAACCATTTAATATTTGTGGTGGTTCGTATCAGCTCCACCTAAGTGTTTAGACCTAGGGTTAGAGTCCATGAACTTTTCATGACAACCAATTATAGGTTTTATATTTTCTACCTTGTGCTTACTTTCACTCTTTAATTTTATTAACTCACTATTAGATAACGCTTGTACTAACTTGCCATTTGTGTTTTTCCAAGTATTCGACATGCTGATACTCATAGCTTATTGGTGACCCAAGAGATGAGAGTTATTTGTAAGTTACACATTTTGGTTACCATCTTGTTCAAATATAGATATTTTTGTTTTTCAATATCAATTCTAAGGGTCATACACCGAGTTCTTATGGTGATATAGTATGAAGAAAGGGAAACTATGCTTAATGATTTGATTTAAAAGGGATTAATTCTTCTAAGTTGTCATGTTTTAAAAATAGACAGTTTTTTCCCTAGTATGAGTCAGGGGATTTAATCTTGTTGAGAGTTTATTTATGTCAATACTTGCGACCATCTTGGAACTTGATTCAATCCTACTTTCTATATTTTGTTAACCATATGCACAAGTTGGTCCTTGTTATTATATAATACTATGCTCACGATGGTGTGATAACTTCAAGGTTTACTCAATACATATAATTTATGCCTTTACGATTCTCTAAGAGATATTTAGTTTTTTGGGTTTCACGATAAAAATTGAGTGTGAATTTCCTTATTTATAAAAAAACATTTGTTTACTTTATTTCATTCATCTCAAATTTTAAAAAATAGTTTGTTTACTTTCTTTCATTCATCTCAAATTTTAGTTTTAGTAGAGGCAGTAGTTTAAACTATTATTTTTCTCTAACTAGTCTATCTTGTTCATGGAATAATTGGCCAAATAATATAAAAGATCAAGTTAGTCTTTTGTTGGAAAAATATCAGAGTGTTAAAATGGTATAAAGTGGTATGATAGTCACATAAAACGCAAAAAATAGGAGAAAAGAAAATAGATGTAAGCCACACATATACTAATTGATATGGATATATGAAATACATTAATAAAATGATAATGCAAAAGAAAAATCTTAAATAAAAAATTACACAATATAAACAACTTTAAACACTTATCCTCTTGATTGTATTTCTTCACACATTTTGAAAATCATACCAAGAACTTGAAACAAATAGTGTCTTGATTTTATTGCTTTACACATTTTGAAGAACCATACCAAGAATTTTGAGGACCAATGTAATATCAATTGTCTAGCCTAGCCATTAGGTAGATTCCTTTTCCATGAGAGCGTCATAGAATATTTTACTCATGGAAAAATTTGGAAATACCTTGATAACATGGTTCTGAACAAAATTCAAACAACATTACTTTTTTTTCTATAGCTTCAAAAACCTTCATGCTTTGTATCCATAACATTTAATGCAATAATACAATTTCTGCACATGGTACATGCAACTGCTGGTATACTTTTTGTAGAGTCTTAATGCATCAAAATTTTCTCAACATAAGTTAACAGATGGAAATAATAAGGGTAGAAATTAAATTTTAGTTTTAAGTCAATAGATTTTGTACTACAAGTATAGTTTCTAAATTTCAAAATAATTGGTTCCAAGTTCATGATTTTAGTTTATAGCCATATCATTGTTTTATTTTTATTTTTGATTCATTAGATTTTGGAGTACAACAATAATTTATAAATTTTAAAATAATCTATGAGCAATTTTCAACGACACTGCCATATTGTGGCTCATGTTTACTTATCTTTCTAGTTTAGTTTAAAATTAATCATAAATATAGATGTAATTAGTTATGTCAGGTTACACCAATTAGTATTTAGAAGGTTTAAAAAGAAAATGAAATAGACTTATATATTGATTTAACAATTTGTACATTGATTTTGTTTTCATTTTTACATTATGCATGCTAATGTTTCACATTTTAGTTTATTAACCATTTGTCACCTTACACATCTCATATACATTAAGTAAGTAGTACAAATTATTTCAAATAATTATTATACATAAAAACATAACAATATTCCCCACGTGGTGTAAAATATACGGAGAATGGGTGTATTGTTAAGGCACTCCTTGCATAAGGTCATGGATTAAAAACTTTGTGGGTGCTTAAATACAAAAAAAACATAATAATCTCACATCATCTTCATACGATATATAATTCTCAATCTACGTTTCTTTCATCCTTCATCTCCAAACTTGTAATTGTCTAATACTTTATTAGTAGAACTTATAACTTTTTCCTACATATGGGTCCTCGCACAAAGATGGGGGGTCAAGTTAAATGCAATTCATTTTTTGCAAAACACATTCTTATTGTATAATTGAGCAATGTGTATGTGTTTATTAAACATAGGAATGGGAAATCTAGAGGCAACCAAATGGCATTCCATGAAGGATAGGAGAACAAAATGTGTACATGTTTTGGTTCTCTAAAACATGTATGTGTTTTATAAAGAATATTTCATTTCTCAAATTAGTCCCCTAACACCACTCCCAAATCCTCTAACACCTCCTATCTAACTCCCTAACACCCCTACCCATGCCCCTATCACCCCCTATCGAACTCCCTAACACCCTCCTTAGCACACTCTCTCTAAATCCCTAACACCACCTACCCTTAATCACCCACACCCCCTCTCAAACTCCCTAACACACCAGTAACCCTTTAATACCCCCCCAAACCCACTAACACCCCATATCCAACTCCTTAACACCCCCCAAACCCCTTAACATCCACTATGAAACACCCTAACACCCCCCTACCCCTAATCACCCACCCCCTCCACCTACCCATGTCTCTCCCCCCCAACCCCCAAAATCCCCCCCCCCCCCCCAACACACCACCGCCCAATTGGCTCTCTCTCTCACACACACACATCCATATGCCTCCCATACAATTAACCCCTTCCTATCTTTCTCTCTCTCTCTCTAACCCTTACTAACACCTTCTCTCATTATCTTTCTACCCTTCTCCACTTACCCTCAATATCCTAACCCCTTCCCCCTTATCTCAAACTTTAACCCCTTAA
>LPNX010689408.1:0-73946 GCA_001517045.1 Pseudotsuga menziesii | reverse complement strand
CACACACCTACTCCTCCCCCTACAACTAACCCCCTCTTCTCTCTCTCTCTTTCTCACCAGTACTAATCCCCTCTCTCACTCTATGTCCCCCCTACTCATCCTCTTACCTCTAATACACTCTCCTCCTCTCTTGTTTTCTCTCTCTCTCTCTCTCCACTACTCCTCCACCTACAACTAACCCCCAACTATCTTGCTCTTCCCAAAACCCACAACAACCTCCCTAATTCTCTCTCACACACTCTCTCATAACCCCTAACCACCCTCCTATTATCCCTACCCATAACCACCCTCCCTCTCTCTCTCTCTCTCTCTCTCTCTCTCTCTCTCTCTGTCCACCTACTCGTAAAACCCTATTTTTTCATCTCTCCTAGTCTTGCTCCCCATACCACTTACTAAAAACCTCCTCCTAATCTCTCTCTCTCTCTCTTCCCACACCCTATACCCCCCTTCTCTCTAAGTTCCCTAATCCTTCCTAAATCCTTACCCCTCCCCACACCTTGATCTCTAATTATTTATCTAAACCAACCCTCTCTTTACACCTCCCCACACCAGGATCTCGATCTCTTTCTCTCCCCTAAAACACCTCCTCCCTTATCCCTAATCACTCATGCCCTTCGCACCTCATCTCTCTCTCACTTAGTCACTCATCCCCCTACTCCTCCACCTACTCATAGCCCCTAACCATCTCTCTCACCCTCCCCCATTCTCTCTCAATTTCTCTCTCATTCTCATACTCTTTGTACAAATAACTCCCCTCCTTTCTCTCTCACACACATCTCCATAACCCTTACTAACCCACTCTCTCCTCCCCTACTCCTCCCCATACCTTTAATCCCCATCCTCATATATGTTTCTCTCCTCCCTAACCCTTACTAGCCCCATATCTCACTCTTTATCTCCCTTAATCCTCCACTTACACCTTACCCCCACCCCTCTATCTCTCACCGAACACCCTGGTCGGTCTCTCTCTCTCTCTCTCTCTCTCTCTCTCTCTCTCTCTCTCTCTCAACCCCTAGCCCTCTCACTATCTGTCTCTCCTAATTTCCCTCCCACTACTACTTACCACACCACATCTCTCTCTCTACTGAAACCCCATACACCTTCTTCCTGCTAACTACCGTAATCCTCCCGAAGCCCCTACACCCCAACCCTGATCTCTATATATTTCTCTCTCCCAACACTCCTTTCTCCCCTTAACCCTAAGGTAAATTTTCTTTTTACCAAAACATGTGCACATTTTAGCTCTACAAAATATGTATGCATTTTATCCCTACAAAATATGTACATGTTTTGTAGACATAAAACACTTACAAGTTTTGTAGAGCTAAAACACATATGCATTTTGGTTTTCATGGCACCTAGATAGGAGGGAAAGGAAATTTTGAATTTAAAAGGAAATCCCTTGTGTTTCGTAGCACTAAGACTGAGTCTTATAACTTGTCAAGGCGTCATCACTCTTCCTATGTGTCTTCTTCAAATCTAGCTTAGTGTCAACCAAACCGGTGGTATAGAATATGGTAAAGCATAAGTAATTAACAATTTGTTGTAGCTACAACCTGTTTTCCAACTTTCTAAAAAAAATTGGACCTCCTTTTGATTTTATCTTTCCTAGGATTGGTTTCCTGAACTCTGTTTTTTCTCTACTACAAATTTGGATTTTTTGAGGACGAATTGAGGTCAACTGTTTTCCTTCATTTCGGAAGTTGAATGATCTAAAACTGCCTTTTGTCTAGCTAATGCTTTTGACTATGGAACTTAAAGTTTTGATTTGTAAATGATTTCCTTTATTGCTGTCAGAAGTCGATTGAACAATGAATCAGGGCAGTAGTTGTCTATGTAGCCGCCGTTTCAGAAGGTAAACAATGAACATCTCGATGGACAGTCCTGATTTTTGCCGATGCGATTTTATCTCCTTTGTTTTATTTTTCAAAACTTTTATTTTTTTGACTGTCGGCAATTTTTTTTATCACAGTCAGAGCATTAGTCTTCTACGTCACCGCCGTTTTAGAGGGTAGATAGCAAACACCCTGCCATAAAGCTCTTATCCTTGTCAATTCTGTGGTTTTATTGCCTAAACCTTTTGCTTTTCAATGATTTTGTTTCCTTTTCTCTATCGGAACGGTGTTCGAAAATTGATTGGAGGGATAGTCCTTTGCATTGCCGACACAGCGGCATCGTTGATATTTAATTTGGTGATCCATAGTGCTTAGGGCCTCCGATCTCCAAAGTTTTAGTTTTTTGCGGAATCCGTAGTCTGTTTGCTATCTGCCATTGCAGCTGACTTGTGAACGATCCTGCCGATGCATTACTGGTTCCGATCTCCAACGCTTAACTATCGGTGATTTTTAGTGTTCAGGAGTGCTGACACTGTGGAAGTGTTGAAGTTTAAATAGCCGATGGATAGTGCTCAGAGTTTTCGATGCTAGTAGTTTTTATTTGACCGCAGAACCCTTAGTCTATATGTCTTCCCCCGTTGTGGCTGCTTAGTGAACTAACCGTCCGACATATAGTCCTTCCACTCGCCAATGACGATGTGTTTAGTGGGTAGTGGTTTCGATCTCCAATGCATGACTATGGTAGCATTTAGTGCTTTATTTCACTGACATTTTATTTTGTCACGAGATCCTTAGTATGTTTGTGGCCCGCCATTGCGGTTTCTAGTGCACTATCTGCCCGACGTCTAGTGATTTCATCCGCTGATAGGGTTTTCTCGTCGATTTGGTGTGCTTTTACCTTATTTCATGGGCGACGGAGGCTTTTGATCTTTGATCAATTTGGTGATTTCACGATGAGAACACAGTACAGGGTCTCACATTTGATGATTAGTCTTATTGATAGTGTGGTTCATGTTTTATTGAAAAGTTAGATTATCTTGAATGCAGTCCGGATTAATGATGATTTTTTTGATTAGGGTTGTTTTTTTAACTGCAGATGGACTTGGAGGATTTTTAGACCCAACTTACAGGATTTTCTTTTCCTTATCATGCTTTCCTTTCATGGATTAATATTGTGTATACTTTATTTTACAAAATGCATATGGAGGAGGTAAATAGACTGATACAATTTTTTGTTATGTTTAGGACAAGGTGATTGCTGTTGCAATGAAGACATATCTAAAAGACAAAGCAGAAGAGAGTTGGCTGAAGAATGGAATAGGAGAAAGAAAAAGGAAGAAGCAGAGATAAAGAAAAGAGAAGAATAAAATGAGGGTCTAAGATCAATAGGATCTAAAAAATACCAATGGATTATTGAGTAGAATCGATAGAGGCAGAGGCCTAGGCGTGGGAAAAGTTCATTAATCCAAGCGGGCCCCTCTTCATGACGTGTTCTATTATTTTTTGTTTTAAATGTAATATATTGTATAAAATTATGTGCACTCACTACAAGACAAAATTTTGGGATTGAAACGTTAGGGAAGCCCAAAAGTCATTTGGGAGTAGCCCAAAATTTTTGCTTTTTTGTATAAATATAGGAGAGCTTAGATAGAGAAGGGACTTTTTCCTAGACAAATTTGTGAGAAGTATGTTGTAAGAAGAACTATTTCCTTTTGCAATAAAGAATTACAAGTTTCCTGCTAGAGAAAGCTTGGTGGAATGTTTCAAATGATGTGCTATGTATCAGTTGAATGTGAACTATTTCGTTTTCAGCTTATGTCCATTAACTGTGAGATCGTTCTAACTCATTGAATTTATGTTCATGTTATGAATGCACTCTAGTTTATTCTGTGAAATTTCCACTGTGATTAATGAAGGTTTTCATAAACAATAAGCTATCTTGTTGTTCATATTTCTATTAATGTTCATGTGTTTTGAAATAAGTAAGACCTATCTGTGATTTTTCTTAATGCATGTGCAGAAATATATTACTCATTGATAACTGATAATTTTTCTCCCTAGGGATAGGTTAGATAGTTAGTTTTAGTTTCTTGTTGTGTGTGATTTAGATGCAAGAGAGGTAAGACGAGAGGCAAGAACCTGTGCATCACATTGTGACACTCCTCGTTATCTCTATCAATATGCATTTTTAGATAGGCACTTGCACATCATACTTAAACACACAAAATATATATATATATATACGGTGGACCAGAATGTAACTGGTAAAACCTTTTAATTTGTTACTTGACCTACGCTAGCAGGACCGTAAATCAGACGGATTCCCCATACCAAACAATAACGGGCTAGTTCGGAACATTTATTGGGGAGAATCCCTAACTGTTGTTACCTGTGATTTTCTAGGCCTCAATAGTTTTTGGTGCTAGAAGGAGGACCGCCAGTGCATGGATGGCCGAGGAAACCCATTTTCTTGAAATTACTCCACCGATAACAGTTCTGAAAGTAGTTTGTTTCCTAATCCAAATTTTGAAGAGAAGGGTAAAGAGCATTTGTATTCTGTCGACAATGAAGTAGTTGATGATTTGAGAAGAATTACTAGGGCATATGCGAAGAAGATCGGAGAATTAACGATTATTCCTTTCTTACCCAGAAGAGAATATCAGAAAAGGGATCGCCCTAAATTAGAAGATGCGGTGTTGGTAGAATATTTTGAAGAACTGGTAGAAGAAGCCTTACAGGAATTTGTCCAACCTCTGAATCAATTGGACCCAAATACACCTTACTTTTCACCTGTTCATACCCCTGTTCAGTCACCACCTCATTCTCCACTCAAAATCATGGCTAATGTAAATGCAAATCAACCACCAAACCCACCAAATCCACCACCTGCTTGGAGGGCTAGGTCACTATTAGCTGGCATATTTCACCTTCTGTGGATAGTAAGGTGTTCCACTGGTGTGAATGGTTCAGATCCAGAACAAATGAATTACAAAGGTTGAAGACCCTCCCTGGACACAATAGATACCTGGAATGTGATGCTTCGATAGTAACCATTTGTACCTGTAATCAGATTAAACACGCAAACACATCAAAGCTACCAGAATATAATCTACTGATCCATGTTAGTGAATAAGGAATCTAACAAAATACATGTGAAATCAAACAACAACAGTAATGTGGGATGGAAATCAGCTTTGCATTAAGATAAAATGAAGAAGTTTACAACCAATTAAGCCTTAGTGTTGGCATGCATCTCCATGAAACCAAACACTCTCATCCCCATAAGCTCCAACTTTTGCTCCTATGCTCTCCAATGGCTTGTGCCAAGTAATCAATCCAATAGCATAACAATACCTTAAGAGTCCTTCCCCTCAACCATGGACATGAGCTTGTATTTATAAGGCTCAATGGATAGGGATGGTTGAGATATTTTTGGATGAGGTGGCCTATAAGATCCTAGGATGAGGGATCTCGAGCTCAACTAACCCACAATGATAAGGATAAGGGAGCACATGAGGCTCATGATCTAGAATCCTCAATAATCTTCTCTTTTTCCCATTTTACTGAGGGTACCACTTTTCTCCTTCAATGACAGATTGGTTCAGGTAAGAAACACTTATGGACTAAGGGCCATAAGCGGTGGCACCGCTTGTGGATAACAAGGGATAGGCGGTGCGAGCAAGGTACCTCTCTTGGACAAAGGGGAAGGCGCGGTGCTGAGCATTTTTGTGAAAGATTGACAAAATGGTCTGATTTTCCACTCCAAGTGTTGGGATTCAGGGCAAGTAGGTATGTTAAGAGTCTTATCACATGATGGTGACAATATTTTGGTATAACAGTCACCATTAAACCTGACACCTCCCTTGCATGATTTGCCTCAAGCTTTTGACAAAATGTTGCCTAAGTTTGACCCAAGTTAAAAAATTATGGTAGATGATCATTTGCAAATTTTTTACTTGGCTATAGAAGGACTAAGAGTAGGAGAGCATGAAGATGTGGTTTGTATATTGTTTCCACACACCCTAAAAGGAGCAGCAGCCTCATGTTATTTTTCTCTTCCTGTAAATTCAATCACAGACTAGGACACATTTGAGAGAATATTTAGAAGTAAATATGCAGTCCAAAAAACTCATGTAGCTTTAATGAAAGGATTATGCGCTTTAAAGAAAGAAAGGAAGGAAAAAGTGCATAATTTCACTCAAAGATTTGCTGCTTATCTAAAAAACAATTCTGCAGCTGATAAACCATCTGATAAAGTTCTGATTGAATACTATACTTCACCTCTACGGCCTGACTTGGCCATGCTTTCCAAGATGTTAGTCAAACCTACATTATCATAAACTTATGAAGAAGCTGAGATGGTAGAGGGTGAGAAGGAGAGCATAGAAGATTATCCTGTGTAGTCAGAAGAAAAAAAATTTGGTAAGAAACCTTTATTACTGACTGAGCCTAAGGATGCGCGATCACAGGATTTTGAAGTAATGGTGAAAATGATGCAGAAGCTATCCAACAGAGTAATAGATTTGGAAAAAGAAAAGGAAGCTCAGAAATCTTATAAGCCTTACTATAAAAGGAGGGAGGACAACAATCAACCTAAACCTACTCCACACAGTCCTGCATCAATGAATTTAACTGAGGTAGGTATGGATAATTTTTGCACCTTTCATCAGCAACCTCATTTTGAGAATAATTGCCCCCAATGGATAAATTCTATGACATTGGTAATGAAACAGTTATTGGACTCCTAACTAATAGAAACTGATGAGGAGGAAGAAAAAAATAATCAATCCACAGAAAAACAAGAGGAAGATGCTTTAGTTTTATGGGATTGTGTCTCAATGTTTGATACGTTGGAAGAAGGTTCTGTGAAATGAGAGGAGATATCAGAAACCAATGTGACAACAAGAATTCAAGGTTTGGTAAAATAAGACAAGTTAATACTTCTAAAAATTAAGAGACTTCAAGAAAATATGAAGAAAGTACAGAAGAACACCACAGCTGATAAAATACCTGAATTTACCATTACAAATCAAGATCCGAAGAAAATTAACATGCCTATTAAGCTTGTTGAAGAGAAGATTGATAATGTAAAAAATAATCTCAAAGAAAATGAGATGGGGTATGATATTGTGGAAGATATTAAAAAAGATAAGGCAAATATCTCACTATTTGAAATGTGTAATGTGCCTCAGCAGAAAGAAAAATTGTTAAAAGCACTTGAAGTACCAAAGGAAGAGCTTCCCACTAATAACAAACCTGAAGAAGAATAAATTGGTGAAGCAAGTGTGGGAGGTAAGTCTAAGTATAAAACCCCACCATTTCTCCTAACTTTTGAGATTTTCAACCATAATGTGCACAACTGTTTAGTAGACTCAGGGGCATCAGTCAATTTTATGCCACTTTTAGTCTGCAAAAAGATAAATGGACAACCTAAACCATCTACTTGGCAGGTTATTCAGTTAGACAGGACATCTATGAAACTAATCAGAGAAATGGAAGATGTTATGATTCGCTTCTCTGCAAATGAAAAGGTATGTCAGTACATCGATATTGTAGTAGCAGACATACTTGATGCTTATGGACTTGTTTTGAGTCGAAATTGGTCAGCAAGGCTAGATGGATATTTTGCATCAGATTGGTCACATTTGTGGTTGCCTCATAAGGGAATTCCCAATTAGATAAAAGTATTAAGAGAGCCTCAGATGAAGCACAATGTTACTCAATTGGAGGAAAAAAATGAACCAGTGAATTCTGTATTGGGAAATTACTTTATTGAACTAGAACCGGGAAATTACCAAGCTGAAGAAGCCAGCAAGACACCAAACACCCAACCCGATCTCCTTCAATTTTCACGGGATGATGAGATTGACTGTAAAATAGTAGATGTAGTTTCAGATGTAGTTTTTAATTCAAGATCAGTAGAATTAGATAATGGGTAGGCCTTTTTTCAATTTTCAATCAAGCCTAGCCCCTAAACTTACAAGTTGTCGGATTTACAGGGGTGGGCAGAGAACTGACCAGTTAGTGGTTTAGTTCTCAAACTTTATTTTTCTTGATTTTTATTTCTTGATTATCTTGTACATAAATAAACTGATTGCTTGGTTTTGTTTTGATTTGTTTATTTTTGTTTTTTATAGTTAGGGTGTAATTTATTTTAATAACGAAGCAAAATTTTGGTTGCATGGAGAGCATCACAATTCTGGATTAACTAAAATCCTTAATTATAAGACTGTGTACTATTGATTTATATGAAAGAACTTCTTCTAGTTCAGCAGTTTTCCTAAATGGCTATGAACACATCGAAGTCCTACTTAATCCTTGTAAAATAACTCAAGGTCAAAAGGTATGGAATGCTATTTCGAGGCTCCATCCATCTCACATTCAAAAATGTCTTAGGGGGTGACAGTAAAAGACCCATGGAGAGGAAGCAAGGTAAATAGTATATTATATTTAAAAGATCGCATGCAAAGAATTGAAATCCAAAAGGAAAATAAGAGTCAAAATCTCCTAAGAAAAAAATAGGTATCAAAACAAAGTACTGAACCATATCAGTACAAGATTGCCAAAGTTCTTCTTCGTCCGTGAGCTTAAAAAATCAATACGTCTCTCACACAAAAGGACATTATGGATAGAGGAGCCTGAATAAAAAATTCTGAAAGAAGTCATACAGGAGGACTTAGAAAGGAAAAAAGGTCCAAAAGCACAAAAGTGGAAAATGGCATGGGAATAAGGAACAAACGAATATTTCTGTTTACCATATGTTATCATCCTGTGGTGTCCAAGCTGGGAGCTACCCGAAGACAAAGGTAAAAATGAAACTCATATTCCTGGCCTCAAAGGAGTTATCTAGACTTTGAAATCTTGGTTCCCATTACCCCTAAATTAGACTATCATCAATGATTAAAAGCACATACATTTTCCATTTGGGAAATCTAGACATCTAGAAGAATTCAAGATGTTGGTATGTATTGTCAAACATTTTATTGCTCAAAGAAGAAGTTGTCCAGAGATATGTGTTCACCAGGTAGTCGCCAATTGTTGCAGCTGCAACCTGTTTCCCAAATTTCTAAAAAAAATTGGACCCTCCTTTTGATTTTATCTTACCTAGGATTGGTTTCCTGAACTCTGTTTTTTCTCTGCTACAAATTTGGATTTTTTGAGGTTGAATTAAGGTCAACTGTTTTCCTTCATTTCAGAAGTTGAATGATCTAAAACTGCCTTTTCTCTAGCTAATGCTTTTAACTATGGCACTGAAAGTTTTGATTTGTAGATTATTTCCTTTATCGCTGTCGAAAGTCGGTCGAACAATGAATCAGGGCATTAGTTCTCTATGCAGCCGTCATTTTGAAAGGTAAACAATGAACGTCCCAATGGACAGTCCTGATTTTCACCGATGCACTTTTATCTCCTTTGTTTTATTTTTCAAAACTTTTATTTTTTTTACTATCGGTGATTTTGTTTTATCACAGTCAGAGCATTAGTCTTCTAAGTCGTCACCGTTTCGGAGGGCAGATAGCAAACACCCCGACGGAAAGCTCTTATCGTTGTCGATTCCGTGGTTTTATTGCCTAAACCTTTTTCTTTTCAATGATTTTGTTTCCTTTTCTCTATCGAAATGGTGTTTGACAATTGATCAGAGGGCTAGTCCTTTGCATTGCCGACACAGCAATAGTGTTGAGCTTTAAGTCGCCGATCCGTAGTGCTTAGAGCCTCCGATCGCCGAATTTTTAGTTTGTCACGGAATCCGTAGTCTGTCTACTATCCACCATTGCGGCTGACTTGTGAACTATCCTATCGATGCATTAGTGGTTTCGATCTCCAACGCTTAACTATAAATAGTTTTTAGTGTTCATGAGTGCCGACAATGCGGAAGTGTTGAAGTTTAAATTGTCGACGCATAGTGCTCAGATTTTTCGACGCCAACAGTTTTTATTTGACCGCGGAACCCTTAGTCTGTATCTCTTCCATCGTTGCGACTGCTTAGTGAGCTAACCGTCTGACATACAGTCCTTCCGCTCGTCGATGCCGATGTGTTTAGTGGGTAGTGGTTCCGATCTCTGATGCATGACTATGACAACATTTAGTGCTTTATTTCACCAACGTTTTATTTTGTCACGGGATCCTTAGTTTGTTTATGGCCCACCGTTACGGCTGTCTAGTGCACTATCCACCCAACGTCTAGTGATTTCGTCTGTCGATAGTGTTTTTCCTGCCGATAGGGTTTTCCCACCGATTTGGTGTGCTTTTACCCTATTTCATGGGCGATGGAGGTTTTTGATATTTGATCGATTTGGGGATTTCACGATGAGAACACAGTACAAGGTATCACATTTGATGATTAGTCTTATTGATAGTGTGGTTCATGTTTTATTGAAAAGTTAGATGATATTGAATGCAATTCATATTAATGATGAGTTTTTCTATTAGGGTTGTGTTTTTAACTGCAGACGGACTTAGAGGATTTTCAGACCCAACTTGCAGTATTTCCTTTGCCTTATCATGCTTTCCTTTCATGCATTAATACTGTGTATACTTTATTTTACAGAATGCATATGGAGGAGGTAAATAGACTAATACAGTTTTTTGTTATGTTTAGGACAGGGTGATTGCTGCTGCAAAGAAGACATATCTCAAAGACAAAGCTGAAGAGAGTTGGCTAAAGAATGGAACAGGAGAAAGAAAAGGAAAGAAGCAGAGATGGAGAAAAGAGAATAAGAAAGTGAGGGTCTAAGATCAACAAGATCTAAAAAATACCAATGGGTTATTGAGCAGAATCGATAGCGGCAGAGGCCCAGGCGTGGGAAAAGTTCATTAGTGACCAAGCGAGCCCCTCTTCATGATGTGTTCTATTATTTTTTGTTTTAAATGTAATATATTGTATAAAATTATGAGCACTCACTACAAGACAAAATTTTGGGATTGAAACATTAGGGAAGCCCAAAAATCATTTGGGGGCAGCCTAAAGGTTTTGCTTTTTTGTATAAATATATGAGAGCTTAGATAGAGAAGGGACTTTTTCCCAGACATATTTGTGAGAATTATGTTGTAAGAAGAACTATTTATTTTTGCAATAAAGAATTACAAGTTTCCTACTGGAGAAAGTTTGGTGGAATGTTTCAAATGCTGTGCTATAGATCAGTTGAATGTGAACTATTTCGTTTTCAGCTTATGTCCATTAACTGTGAGATCGTTCTAACTCATTGAATCTATGTTCATGTTATGAATGCACTCTAGCTTATTCTATGAAATTTCCACTGTGAGGAATGAAGGTTTTCATAAACAATAAGCTATCTTGTTGTTCATATTTCTATTAATGTTCATGTGTTTTGAAATAAGTAACAACTATCTGTGATTTTTCTTAATGCATGCGCAGAAATACTTTACTCATTGATAACTAATAATTTTTCTCCCTAGGGATACGTTAGATAGTTAGTTTTAGTTTCTTATTGTGTGTGATTTAGATGCGAGAGAGTTAAGACGAAAGGTAATAACCTGCGCATCACATTGTGACACTCCTCGTTATCTCTATCAATCTGCCTTTTTAGATATGCACTTGCACATCATACTTAAACACAAAAAACTAAAAATATATACGGTGGACCGGCATGTAACCGGTAAAACCTTTTAATTTGTTACTTGACCTATGGTAGCCGGACTGTAAAGCAAATGGATTCCCCATACCAAAGAATAATGGGCTAGTTGGGAACGTTTATTGGGGAGAATCCCTAACTGTTGTTACCTGCGATTTTGTAGGCCTCAACACAATCTCACCATTTTTCTCAGTATGACTATTATTTACCTTTCATTACCGTATGCTACACACAATAATTTTTTATGAAATTTTAGACCAAGATAGTATTTTTTCTGTAGATTCCAAATATGTATTTTTTTTAATATTATATTTTTCTAATTTTTTTTAAGTTTTCTTGTGTCATGACTCAATTAAAAAAACACACACTTAGTGTTTCACCCATAACTCTTTCATTTCTCAACCATTTTGAAAAACATTGTATGGTGCACTAAAAGACACCAACCTCTAGATGTTATAAAAAACCATTTTCGAAATAATTGCATTAAGAAATTAAAAGGATGCACCCACACTTGAAATACTGTTTTCGAGGTTTGATCACTTAGATAATTAAAAATTAAAAATTAATATTTTTTTGGGGGGGGGAAATAGTGGTGCACTAGTACTAGTTCTTCTCTATATCTCTTCTAGGTTTCGTAATTTGATTCCATAATTTATGCACTCAAATGTAGCACCCACAAAAACATATACCTTATAATTTGTCCCAAAAATTAAAAAGTATCTCTTAAAAAGATCAAACTTTAGATAGTTATATAACATTTTTTGGTGTATGACCATGGTATTAAGGTAGATTATTGCTATAACATTTTTCTATAGAAAAATGTTATAACAATAATCTATCTTAATACCATGGTCATACACCTAGTGACATTTTCATCTTTCTTGTACTCGTGTCATATGGTATAACTTAGGTTATACTGATCAATCTTTGCCTATTAGGTGATTTATGGCTCATTTACTCACAGTTGAGGTGCCCCACTTTGATCATCCTGGTATTTAAGGCACTCTAGTTTGATCATTATGACATCCCAGGCACCCTCATTGATGACATGTCTTCCTTGGAGTGCTCCCTGTCCCTTAAATCAGGGATCTTATTTGACTAAGGGTGCCAATGCATGTATCTAGTGGTTTTGGACTCTCTTGGGAATTTATTGCTTCCTACAGACTCCCCCACTCACCCATGTGCTCTTCGATGCCTACATTTATGATCTAGTATGCTCCATCCATGTTCACACTAGAATTTGTGACTGTATGTATGGTTAGGGATCTTATTGGTCTACATAGGGGGGTTTAGGGGGTCAAATCCTAGCCTGGCACTTGTATTCATCGAGATGGCCTCCAAGGGCTTAAAAATTTTCCCCATTGTATTATAAGTATATACCATACATATATAAAAGTTGTACACTAATATAAACATCAGTTGTTGGCTTCATTTATGTGTGTTATTTTGTTCTCTTTTACTATGTTCTTGCATATTTTGTGAATAGATTCTATTGTGAAGATTTCCTTAGCTCCAAGGTCTCACTATGAAGCAATTCTCACATGGTATCAGAGCTTTGTGGAGCTACAAATCAAAACCAGAGAGTTTGAGTTGTTGTTTTGGGCATTTTCCAGAAAAATTGAGTGTTTCCATTGCAGGTACAATAGTGTTTCTGTCACTCAGTCCGCAAGCCATTAGGGGAGTTTTGAGGTCTAAAATGGGGCTCATAAGAGAAATAATAAAATAGGAGTTATAATAATAAAATAAAATTTCTAAATTTCAGAGGGGATATTAAAATACATTTTTTATTGAAATTTTCATTTTTGGGTGTTGTGGGTTCCTCATAAGTATGCAGTGTGGGTATGGGTTGCATGTGGAATTAAATCCCGCATCCAATGAGTCCCCAAACTCAAAATTTGGGTGAACTGATAAGGAGATATGCCAAAATATGATAAAAAAAAGTAGTTTTTTTTTCCTCTATTTTTTTTACAAATTTTACCCTTATGGTTGACATCGTCATCTTGAATCCTATTGGTTCTTTTAAAGTGAATTTTAATGGTACAATTTATGTTTCAAGGCCCATATTTTACCTGAAAAATCCCCTAATGGATAATGGAGCAGACTCATGTATTGTTAACCTCATTAAACTATTTTGAATTCAAGGCCAAAATGCTGATCCAGCTGAGGTTGAAACGCATGTACAAAGTCACCATGGGGACTGAGACCGAGCCCAACTCTGCTGTAGAGAAATCAAATTACTTTAACAGAATTGATGAGGAATTTGGTATGCTTTTTCTCAGCATTTTGAGAGACCTTATCTTCCATGTAGACATTCTTGGAACACTCAATGAATTTTGGCTCAAGCTTGAGTCACTATTTGGGAATACTAATGATATGAGAGGCCATTGGCTCAAAAATGAGCTAATCTCACTGATTCCATCTGACTATGAGGCAATCCAAGACTTCTTCACCAAGTTCAAAACGTTGGTGCTTCAGCTGAAATAGTGTGGAATAGAGAAGAAAGATGATCAGTTGATCTTGTCTATCATTTCTAAGCTAGGGCCTCAGTATTTTGTGTTTGTTTCGACATTCCACTAAAGCAAGCTCATAGCTAGAAATTGGAGGATGTCTATGCTAGCAGAATTTATGGAGTCATTGACTCAGGAAAAATACAAGTTAGTGAAAATTGGTACCATCAAATACACCAAGGATGAATCCCTTACTGCTCATGTGTCAAATCAAGCCAAAGGAAAGAATAAATTCAAGGTTTTGAAGAAACAAAGAGTGAAGGAGAAGAAGCATCCAGATACAGAAATCTCCAGTTCAATTGATGAGGATTCGAAATCCAAGAGGATGAAGAGAAAGAGAGATAATCCCACATATTTTTATCGCAGAGGTTCATATCATGAAATATCTTTCTTTAGAAATAATATGGACATCATGACCCAAATCCTTATAGAGAACAATATTAATGTTCCATATTTTGCAAGAAGAGGGGAGTGCAAGCTCTCCTTGGAGCAAGAAAATGGTAAGTGCATGCATGATTTTTGTGAATGGGAGAAACACGTTTCTCATATCTCTATTTCAGATGTATTTGTTTCTGATTTATAGTCTGATATATCAGAATATGAAACCTCCATCCCTTCCTTGGAAGAAACCCCAAGCAGTTCACCAAAGTTTCCTCCAAAAACTAGTCATAATTTTTCACTAGTTTCTGATGTGTCATATGAAATATCTTTCCCACTTCATTCAGATCCTTCCTATTTTTATTTTTAAGGTGATATACAGGATTATATACAACTTATAACATTCCTAGACTCATTTCCCCAACCATTTGATGCCCTTGAAAGACCCGACAACCCTCAAGTTCAGAAGTTGGAAAATCTCAAAATTTCTTAGTTTCCAATACTATGTTTCTTTTATGTCTTGCATATCATTCATTGTTTGGATAGTCATTGAATTGGCCTTTATGGGAATGTTGTGCCATATTTCTGTACTTGATCTCACTACCTATGGTTTAAGTTTCAAATCTCCAGACCATCCAGGTTCGCTCAATTATTAGTGTCATCTAGTTTCCCACTATTCTCCCACTATGGACCCATTCACTCATAGAGACACCATACCTCTGATATTTTATAATGTATATGACATATATTCTGATATTTCAAAGACTCGTGAGATTTTTTACATAATTATGAAGGTGCTTCATCAAATTGGGAAGAATATTCATGATCTAATTCATGATATGGAAGCTACACACGAGGTATATTTTGTTGAATCTTTTGGTGTTATTTGGGAAAGAGGTTGCAAATATATATTTTCCATGATTTATTATTCTTCCAAATAAGAGTATGCTTGCAGAAAAAGGCATTCTTATGATGCTCCTCCATCAGTAAATGATGACCATCAAGGGGCCTCTCCACATGTTCTTTGTCTACAACACATTGACGCACTGATGCGTGATCTTGGCATCCACAACATCTTCACCAATTCCATAACCAAGAAGTTGTTATTTCATCTCATACAAGGGAAGAAGAGGACTTGTTGAAGAATTTTTTATCATCTTTGTCATGTCCATTCTTGAGGGAGGATTTTCCCTAGGAGGTTTTGCCTATTTCCTCATTTTACATGGCCAAATAAAAATTTTGTTGTAAGAGGTGACTTGAGCCTTAGTTTCCAATGCCTCAATAATAATTTGGTATAAGATGTAGTAAATTAGGATTAAGGGGGGTGTAAGAGAAATAATACACCTTAGTACCATGGGCATACACCTAAGTGCCATTTTCATCTGTCTTGTACTTATGTCATATGGTCTAAATTAGGCTATACTGATTAATCTTGGTCTATCAGGTGATTTATAGCTCATTTACTCACAGTTGAGGTGCTCCACTTTGATCATCCTAATAGTTTAGGTGCTTTAGTTTGTTCATTCTTACATCCCAGGTGCCCTCATTGATGACAAGTATTCCTTGGAGCGCTCCCCATCCCTTAAATCAGGGATCTTGTTTGACTAAGGGTCCTAGTGCATGTATCTGGTGGTTTTAGACTCTCTTGAGAATTTATTTCTTCCTAGAGACTCCTACAATCACCCATGTTCTCTCCTATGCCTTCATTTATGATCCAACATGCTCCATCGATGTTCACACTAGCATTTGTGACTGTTTGATATGGTTAGGGAGCTTATTGGTCCACCTAGGTGGATTTAGGGGTCAAATCCTATCCTGACAATTATATGCATCCATATGGCCTCTAAGGGCTTATGAATTCCCCCCATTGTATTATAATTATGTATCATACATATCTACAAGTTTTACACTAATAGAAACATCAACTATAGGCACCATTTATGTGTGTTATTTTGTTCTCTTTTATTGTTTTCTTGCATATTTTGCGAATATCTTAGATTGTGAATATTTCCTTAGCTCCTAGGTCTCAATATGAAGAAATTCTCACAAAAAAAATTATATATTCAGAAACGTCATTCAATTTCCTACATTTCATTATCTTTACTCGTCACAATATTCGTTGTGTATGTGTCCCAAAATATCCATGTAAGTTGAGGGATTCCTATTTTTTCAGTTTTCTATTGCATCTAACATGTCAAAAGTGACCCTCATTAGCTTACACAAACCCATATACATGTTTTTATTTTTTTTAAAAGACCTCGTTGATATTAACATACAATATCAAAATATATAAACATGGGATACATGATCTCTATTGATATAATGGATATGTATACAATTTCGCATCTACTTTGGTACTTTTTAAGTAGAAAACTTGGAGTTAGCTTGTATGGCCTATTTTAGAGGCTGGGTCTATTGTAGTGATTTGTGGTTCTGAAACTTATGTAGGCCACTCGATGCATTAATATACCATGTTTGGGCTCAAAACCTTGCAAATAAAGTTCCCATTCTATTAACATTGTTGTACACATTAAGATATTTCAAACAATTCCAAAATCACTTCAATTGGAGTTCATATGATCAAGTTATGTGGAACTTTAATAATTTCAATTGGACTTCATATGAGGAAGTTATGCCTCTTGCAAGTACACTTATCTAGTTGACCACCATGGTACTAGATGGATGCCACATCAACCCCCATTACTCACACATGTGGCCTTTCAAGAACACTCTAAGGAGTCCAAAATATTAACCCTAATTGGCTATTGAGACGTTCCAAAACCCTAAGATTAACTCTGGATTCCTATTAGGATATGTTAAGTTACATTAGGTACAAGCAAAATAAGGGGTTCTAATCTTATTGTATTGATTTATTGTTTCATAGTTGACATAGAAAAGGTTGGGTTATTCAATTAGAACATAGAAAGGAGAATAATTTTAAAAACTATAAAGGTTGCAATGCCTCGTAAACTCCATATTAGAGAGTTCACATTTCAGATGCTCATGACTTATATGTAGTAAAAGATAATGAAAAGGAAGGAGGAAGTTTGCGTTTAGCCATAACTTTATCTCAACATTTCAAGCCACTCGATGGGATCATCATGAAGGCTGAGGTGTCACTAGAGAAGGATAAAAGAATAGTAGATTAATAAATACATAAGAGCATTAAGGTAATTTTGTGGTAACAATAACATTTTATTAATGAAGTTTAAGAAGGTTTACTAATTTTTTTATGATCTTTCTCTCTCTCTCTATATATAGAGTAAATATTATATATAATTAGAACTAATATTGATATATTAATATCATAGTATATAATATTAACATTAATATATGAATATTATATTAATAGATATTAATATTAATGATATCATAAATAAATACATTAATAATTCAATATTGGTTTTGATAAACATTAATTCTATGTTTAATATTAATATGCTAGTATTAAGATTACTTGGATCACTAATATTAATAAATTAATACTTTAATATACTAATAACATTATTATTATATTAAATATTATTAATAATTAATATTATAAATATAAAAGAATAATGAAGTAACATATTGATATCATGATTACCTAAACAATGTTTCTATAAAATTGCAAATTTAATAGAATTAGGGTTAATAGTGAAATGCGGGAGGAGGGCTCAATTTTGAAAATGATTAAGGTTAACGTTATTAGAAACTTTAATGTTGATTAAATTATTATTATTATTAGTAGTAGTAGTAGTAGTATTAGTATTATTAACGATATGGATAATAAGACACAAACACTCAGCTAGCTTTAGGTCATCGTCTATATTAAGATTCAAGGGATGCTTCTCGATATCAATGGCTTTATGCATTTTTCTTCTCTTGTAATGATCTTCTTTTGCAATCAAATTTTTATCTTCAATACGAATGTGATGATTTTAGAGGTGGGCATGTTCATCCAAGGTGATGATCATAAACTAAGTCCACACTATGTTCCTCGAGTCTCACTTGAAACAAGTGACTTGTTTCTCCAATGTAGGTTTTACCACAAGCGCATGGAATACTATAAAGACCTTTCTGATTCTCAGTGTTAATGGTATCTTTAGAGGATCCTAACATTATTCCAATTGAGTTTGGAGGAGAGATATATACCTTAATCCTTCTTTTCTTTAATATTTTTTCCAAAGTATCAATGGTCCCTTTTATGTAAGGTAGGGTTACCTTAGAAGCATAAGGTTTTTCATTTCTCCTTCTTGGTCCTTTATGAGCTCTTTTGATGACCTTGTTTTTCAACATACCCATTCATTTTTAAAAAATCCCACAAATGCTTAATCTCATATTCTCGGTGATCCTCATTAGAAGCCCTAATATCATGAGTTAATAGGGTGTTTATAACTCCAAAGTTTTGTGCAAGGAAGTGGTGATAGTCAGCGTGTAGGTATCTATTTGTGTGCGTCTTCCTTTTGTACATACAATGTGCCAAGGATCCATAAACGTTTTTGGAAATGAGCACGTCTAAGAATTAAATTTGATTTTCTTCTTCTATTTCTAAGGGTCATAGGAGGGGGGATAAAGAGAAAGAGAATAAAGGTCATGGGAGGGAGGAGAAAGAGAATAAAGAATAAATCCCAAGTTTTAAGAATCCAACTAACTTAAGGTTGTAGAGTATCGAATAATCGAGGTACGGTTGACTAACCGAGAGCCCTCACTACACTTAAAGTAATCCAATGACCTAAAAAAACCCCAACACCTAGGGATGCAAGTATACATATTGAAAATTGCGAGCCTATAAAGGATTCAAGTTATATATATAATGTTTATTTTGGTTTTGTAGTGAGTTGCAACTCCTACATGTAGTAATAACCTATGTACCAATGATTATGCTTGTACTGAATATCAATGGATTCATAATATTTCAGTTTAAAAATTTGTTCATTATCATTATAATGTATTCTTGAACCATTGTGTTTTATTATTATGGCATTTAATTGATTGGTTCATCTATAGTATTATCTAATGAATAGTATAAGATCATTCTAATGATGAATGCAATGAATGGATAGTATACTTATTATAGTATAAAGTTACTATTAGCTTTCTCCCATAAATATGAAATATTGGAAATGCACCTTAAGTGAGACTTTTCCTATTCCTAAGGATTTATATGTTGATACTATATTACAACCCCTTTTTATACAACACTGTGGATCCTAATTTGCTAACTTTAGCCAAGAATATTTTCAATTTGTGTCGAAAGGGATGCCCAAGGTAGCTAGAATCCTGGCAGACGTAGGGAATCCTTTGGAATTAGTGATCTCATAACCAAATAGAGACACGGCGTATGCCAAATATACCTTATTCTCTATTCCCTATAAAATATTGAAAGGTGCCATCCTAGAAAGGGTTAATGAGTTATAGAGTGTTGATTTTAGTTTTGTAGTGAGTTACAACTCCTACGTGTAGTAATAAGATATGTAACAATGATGGTTCATATACCAAATATGAATGGAATGCTACCCTCATTTAAATATTTGTTCATTGTCATTATGATGTATTCAGCCTTTGTGTTTTATTAAATTATCTAATTTAATGGATGGTTTTATCTATGCTATGATCTAATCAATGATATAAGATCACTCTAATGGCGAATGCAATGAATGGATAGTCTACTTTCTAGAGTATAAAGGCAGAGATAGTTGTGATCGTCAACTATTAGCTTTCTCCCATAAATATGAAATATTGGAAATTTACACCTCAAATGAGATTTTCCATGTTCGCAAGGATATATATGTTAGTTCCATATTACAACCCCTTTTATACAACAATGAGGACCATAGTTTGCTCATTTGAGCCAATAATATTTCCATTTCGTGTCGAAAGTGAGGCCGAGACATCTAGAATCTTGGTAGACTTGGGGGATATTTTGGGATTAGTAATATCATAACCAAATAGAGAAATGGAGTATTCCAAATATATCTTTTTATTTGTTCCCAAGAAAATCCTTTCATCAACCTTTAACATTTGTCTTATGTATTATAATGTAAACATTTTGGGAGTGAGTAGGATGGGAATCCTATATGGAATAAGGTTACAGCCATATATCCTAATAATGGTGTAATATGGTTCAAGAACCAGGTCACCCCTCATAAATTTTGAACACATTTGTAAATTAGACTTTCACTCTAATGTCATCCTACAAGGCATCTCACCCTTAGATTATAGAAAATGAAATGTACATGAAACTACTAATATAAACTATGAAACCCCATATTCTTTAAGTTATTATTAATCTTAGGGAGACCATGAGTATAGAAATTAAATTTTGCACATTAATCTTGTCTTGTTAGTCCCAAATACGTTAGTGAAGTTAACTTGTAAAAGATGAAAAGGTGGACTAAGTAGAATAGTAACTTGAATAATTTGTCCAATTTTAAGTTATAAAATTGTCCCTTCACCAACTAGGTAATATACTCAACATATGTAAAGGAAGGTACTTTGACAATTGGGAAATAGAAAAGGTCTAGATTTGCTAACATAGGGATATAAATTGTTTGGTTTTCCTTGTACCCTAGAAACAAATTAAAGTTCAACATAGATTCTTGGATCCTCTTAGGAATTTTCTTTGATCTATGGGTTTTTTTTGGAAGGGTATGGTCTCCGAGCTACAATCTAAAATTACTAGGGCCTCTTTCTTTCTCTCATCAAGCGCAATGTGCCTATTTCTCAAAATTTTATGATAGAAGGTAGTGGATACAAACTAAGTTCCTTACATAGAAACTACACCATTTGAGGTGTTTGTGAAGATTACCATTGATCCATAAGAAGATATTATAGAGATTTTGATGGGGTTGAGTTTATGCACACATAGGGCCATGAATTTTGTGAAACAAAATATGTCTAGGATAATATGTTGAGATAAAATTTAGGACTAGTATGGAACATTCTCTATATTTTGGGGAAACGACCATAGGAAGCTCCAATAATATTTCATGTGATGCAAAATTCATTAAGGGGCTCGATACTAGGGAGAAATTGTGTTAGATCTCTTATTGGAGGACTAGGAAGAGAAGGATTAAAAGTCACCCTAATTTTTATTTTCACTAGGTATGGACAAGTCAATACCAAAAATTTATAAAAACAAATAATTATAAGGTCCATCTATCAACATATAGGTGAACCCATATAGCGTCTTTCTCCATGGAATTGAATGGTGCTAGTGCATGATACATTTTACAATTGAATCTTCCTATATGTGCGAAATTGGTTTTCTCTAGACTTCAAATCTTTCGACATACAATTTTGAAGTCGATTAATAATGTTCTTTTGTTCTTATCTGCAATCCCCTTGTCCTTTCTTAGGTTTTGATGAACATGCAACTTTTAATCACATAATCTCCCATTTAAGGAAAAATTGTACAAGAGAAGCCATTTCTTGAAAAATGATCTTCCCCATTGTGATTAATATCTAGAGATGTAATACTGATGGTCAATGGAAGAATCTCATATTTATGTGTTTGTTACAATGTTTTGAACTAGGAAGTGCACCAGATACCACTACATTCTATGTCATAGATTTTGTACAAGTGGATTATATAATTTGCGGAAAATTTGGGGGTTCATTACTGATACACTTGAGAAACATTGTGGATCATGAGGACTATGGATGTACATCAACGAGTGAAACCTCTATCGTTTACAAAAAATTAGGCCCTTTCCATAGACTTCATAAATTCCATTAGTGTTTTCCGCCATCGATATGTCTTGACGAGAGAAACCTCCACCATTAATAGAAAATATACAACCTCATTTCCATGGACTTAAGAAATGTTGTGAGTTTTTTTAACCATTCACTTGTTTCAATAGATTAAAACATCACCATTCACACCACTCTCTCAATAAAATTGAAAGATATTGCAAGAATTTTCCACCATCGACATGTCCTCGTAGGTTCATGGCCCTTCTTAGATCTTCATTAATAACAATGAAAAAGAAGGATGATAGAGGGAAAACTTGACTTAACCCTCTCTAGGATTAAATGAAGGATGTAAAGACTTTATTTATCAAGATTAAAAAATATGTAAAAAAAATCTCATAAGTCCATTACATCCACTTATTTGAAAACCTTGTTGTTGAAAGAATTTATAATTTTAGAAAATCCAACTTAGTTTTCATCATGTTTACCTAAATCTAATTTAATGAAAATTCCATCCGTTTTCCTAATTTTTAATAGATGTTTAGTTTTTATATATAAAGATTTACTACATGCTACCAAAGCATGCTATTACTTAGCCACTTTTAATATTTTGGAATGAATGTTTACGAAATAGTGGTAAATGTTTTAACATGTTGCATGAGTTCCAAATTTTGCACAATAAGATACCCCATGTCATTAACATCTTATTTGATTAGTAAAATATATCTTTGAGATGCTTATGAAGAATGGTTATTTGTATTTTTGGACAAGTAGATTCAGATTTGGTTAAAATATTCTTGATAAAAGGTTATTAGTATTTTGCCACCTTGGTGAAAGAATTTTGGGATTCTTTCACCATCTCTAAGTGGTTAAACCTTTTTTTTCCCAAAAGATATTTTCATAAATAACTATCCTTATATGTTACGAGGAAGATTTTGAATTTGTTATCTTCAAATATTATTCTGGATGGTTATTTGCATTTTTGGAAAAGTAGATACATATTTGGTTGAATTATTCTTCATAAGGGGATATTAAGATTTGGCCACCTTGGTGAAAGAATATTGGGATTCTTTCACCATCTCTAAGGGGTTAAACCTTTTTTTTTCCAAAAGATATTTTCATATATAACTATCCTGGTAAGTTACGAGGAAGATTTAGAATTTGGTATCTTCAAATATTATTCTTGAAAAGGTGGATTTCGAATTGGTTACCTTAAGATATTATTCTTGATAAGGAATCTTAAAATTGGGAAAGTTTTGTTTCAAGATCTACAATATTAATATCTTAATTCACCGACAAGTTTTCCATGCCTACAAGGATCAAATTTGAAAGATAGGGTCATGTTTCACTTTGAAGGGCTATATATATTGAACCCTTCAATGATGAGCATGTTAAAACAAATCATTGATTTTATATGAAAAATGTAGTAATACATCAAAATATCATTGTATATTAAAAACAATGTAATCAAATTCTTTAATATAGTGATAAAATTTGCATCGTTTTACTTTATGGTTTTTAGTTAACATTGTTTAACCTTGAGAACCCATATAAAAGAAATTTTAAGAACATAAAAATTACTTAGACAATATATCGAAATCATTTGAAAAACATTTGTATCCAGTCAATATTGAGTCGGCAAGTAATAAAACTTCTAACAGAAAAATCAAGGTTGGATTAAAATGAAGTACAATCTATGCAATGTTGAATGAACGTAGAGGTCGATAAATACAAAATATGGAGTGAATCTTAAAACGTATGTTCATTATTACTAAAAATATTATCTTGAATCACTTCAATAACAAACTTCATTCATTTCTAAGAAGGAGCAAACAAATACTTATAAAATAACACAACAGAAAACCTATTCTCGTAATGCACATACCTGAAAAATCATTCAACAACATCACAAGCCGACATATATTGAGCTTCAATGAAGGAAGGAATCCATTTATATATGTTTCTATCCGCTCAACTCTGAGAACCAAAGGAGAGACATACTCTCCTATAGGAAAAAATCATTAGGGGGGGTGCCTTTTTTGTCTCTTGTGAAAATGTGCACTTATGCAGGTTAGTGGTAAATCAGTGGTGTTGGGGTGGATGTGTCCTTCCTTTTCTCAAGCAAATCCCTTGGAATATAAAGAGGGCATGATATACCTTATGAATGAATAGGAAAAGAAAGGGTGGAAGTAACATAAGCAGGGGTCGATAGTGACGATGGAAGCAACCAAAAAAAGGGTTGAAATTGATAGTGGAAGTAGCGCGAGCAAGGGTAAAGAGTTACTCCAATTCAAATGTGTGATGTCGATAGGAGCAGTTTAAGGTACCTCTACCCTTGAATGATAATTCACAGGCCAAATGACAAGCTTAGTTGATCGTAATTCTTCCAAACACTGAGACTAGATGAAAGAAATTACATGTAATGTGGCAATAACATTTAAGCTTAAAATTTTAAATGTTTTAAAGTTTTATCATAATTTTAATTTTGATAAATAATGTGATAAATAATGTTGATGGAATGTGTTCGAGACTCTCTTGGGATTCTACCTTTGCCTTTGTTGTTGGCTAATCGTTCATTCTTAACCTTCTACAATTTTGTGACGGAAAAATTGGAGCATCTGCAAAGTTGCTAATCATTCATTCTTAACCATCTAAGATTTTGTGACGGAAAAATTGAAGCATCCGCAAAGTTGCAAAATAATAATCACAATACACAACTAATTTTTTTTTTTTTTTTTGCATGATAAAAATTAATTGTTGTGCCCTTGTATGACCGACACAATAGGCCGTAAAGGGCATTGAAGGCTTCAAATTTGAAACCTGCTAGACTGCCTGGTTTTCCCTTCACAACGTTTTCCTCTAAAAATGAAAGCAAATCTATCTGATAGCAAGTATTCTTCTTCCATTATTATATCCCTAAATGATTTTGGAAAAACTTTACTAAATCGTTTTCATCTCTTCCATCGCATTTATCTTCACATGTTATTCCCTGATATAAGGTATAAGTTGCATTCTAATAATCATAATATTTAGAAAAAAAAATTATAAGTAGAACATTGTAACTATTCATAGGAATTAGCAATTATAAAAAAAAAACAATCACACAAATGCGTAATCTCATATTCTCGGTGATCCTCATCAGAAACCCTAATATCGTGAGTTACTAGGGTGTTTATAACTCCAAAGGTTTGTGCAAGGAATTGGTGATAGTCAGCGTGCAAGTATCTATTTGTGTGCGTCTTCCTTTTGTACATACAATGTGCCAAGGATCCATAAACGTTTTTGGAAATGAGCACGTCCAGGAATTAAATTTGATTTTCTTCTTCTATTTCTAAAGGTCATAGGAGGGGGGATAAAGAAAAAGAGAATAAAGGTCATGGGAGGGAGGAGAAAGAGAATAAGGAATAAATCCCAAGTTTTAAGAATCCAACTAACTTAAGGTTTTAGAGTATCGAATAATCGAGGTACGGTTGACTAACCAAGAGCCCTCACTACACTTGAAGTAATCCAATGACCTAAACAAACCCCAACACCTAGGGATGCAAGTATACATATTGAAAATTGCGAGCCTATAAGTTGTAGATATAATGTTTATTTTGGTTTTGTAGTGCATTGCAACTCCTACATGTAGTAATAACCTATGTACCAATGATTATGCTTGTACTGAATATCAATGGAATAATATTTCCGTTTAAAAATTTGTTCAGTATCATTATAATGTATTCTTGAACCATTGTGTTTTATTATTATGTTATTTAATTGATTGGTTCATCTATGGTGAGAAATTGTGTTAGATCTCTTATTGGAGGACTAGGAAGAGGAGGCTTAAAAGTCACCCTAATTTTTATTTTCACTAGGTATGGACAAGTCAATACCAAAAATTTATAAAAACAAATAATTATAAGGTCCATATATCAACATATAGGTGAACCCACATAGCGTATTTCTCCATGGAATTGAATGGTGCTAGTGCATGACACATTTTACAATTGAATCTTCCTATATGTGCGAAATTGGTTTTCTCTAGACTTCAAATATTTCGACATACAATTTTGAAATCGATTAATAATGTTCTTTTGTTCTTATCTGCAAATCCCCTTTTCCTTTCTTAGGTTTTGATGAACATGCAACTTTAAATCACATAATCTCCCATTTAAGGAAAAATTGTATAAGAGAAGCGATTTCTTGAAAAATGATCTTCCCCATGGTGATTAGTATCTAGAGATGTAATAATGATGGTCAATGGTAGAATCTCGTATTTCTGTGTTTGTCATAATGTTTTTCACTAGGAAGTGCACCTGATACCACTACATTCTATGTCATAGATTTTGTACAAGTGGATTATATCATTTGCGGAAAATTTGGGGGTTCATTACTGATACACTTGAGAAACATTGTGGATCATGAGGACTATGGATCTACATCAATGAGTGAAACCTCTATCATTTGCAAAAAAGTAGGCCATTTCCATAGACTTCATAAATTCCATTAGTGTTTTCCACCATCCATATGTCTTGACGAGAGAAACCTCCACCATTAATAGAAAATATGCAACCTCATTTCCATGGACTTAAGAAATGTTGTGAGTTTTTTTAACCATTCACTTGCTTCGATAGATTAAAACTTCACCATTCACACCACCCCTTCAATAAAATTGAAAGATATTGCAAGAATTTTCCACCATCGACATGTCCTCGTAGGTTCATGGCCCTTCTTAGATCTTCCTTAATAACAATAAAAAAAGAAGAATGACAGAGGGAAAACTTGACTTAACCCTCTCTAGGATTAAATGAAGGATGTAAAGACTTTATTTATCAAGATTAAAAAATATGTAAAAAAAATCTCATAAGTCCATTGCATCCACTTATTTGAAAACTACATCCACTTATTTGAAAACCTTGTTTTCGAAAGAATTTATATTTTTAGAAAATCCAACTTAGTTTTCATCATGTTTACCTAAATCTAATTTAATGAAAATCCCATCCTTTTTCCTAATTTTTAATAGATGTTTAGATTTTTTATATAAAGATTTACTACATGCTACGAAAGCATGCTATTACTTAGCCACTTTTAATATTTTGGAATGAATGTTTACGAAATAGTGCTAAATGTTTTAACATGTTGCATGAGTTCCAAATTTTGCACAGTAAGATACCACATGTCATTAACATCTTATTTGATTAGTAAAATCTATCTTTGAGATGCTTATGAATGATGGTTATTTGTATTTTTGGACAAGTAGATTCAGGTTTGGTTATATTATTCTTGATAAGAGGTTATTAAGATTTGGCCACCTCGATGAAAGAATTTTGGGATTCTTTCACCATATCTAAGGGGTTAAACCTTTTTTTTTCCAAAAGATATTTTCATATATAACTATCCTTATATGTTACGAGGAAGATTTAGAATTTATTATCTTCAAATATTATTCTGGATGGTTATTTGCATTTTTGGACAAGTAGATACATATTTGGTTAAATTATTCTTCATAAGGGGATATTAAGATTTGGCCACCTTGGTGAAAGAATTTTGGGATTCTTTCACCATCTCTAAGGGGTTAAACCTTTTTTTTCCCAAAAGATATTTTCAGAAATAACTATCTTGGTATGTTACAAGGAAGATTTAGAATTTGGTATCTTCAAATATTATTCTTGAAAAGGTGGATTTCGAATTGGTTACCTTAAGATATTATTCTTGATAAGGAATCTTAAAATTGGGCAAGTTTTGTTTCAAGATCTACAATATTAATCTCTTAATTCACCGACAAGTTTTCCATGCCTACAAGATCAAATTTGAAAGATAGGGTCATGTTTCACTTTGAAGGGCTATATTTATTGAACCCTTCAATGATGAGCATGTTAAAACAAATCATTCATTTTATATGAAAAAAGTAGTAATACATCAAAATCTCATTGTATATTAAAAACAATGTAATCAAATTCTTTAATATAGTGATAAAATTTGCATTGTTTTACTTTATGGTTTTTAATTAACATTGTTTAACCTCGAGAACCCATATAAAAGAAATTTCAAGAACATAAAAAGTACTTAGACAATATATCGAAATCATTTGAAAAACATTTGTATCTAGTCAATATTGAGTCGGAAAGTAATAAAACTTCTAACAGAAAAATCAAGGTTGGCTTAAAATGAAGTACAATCTATGCAATGTTGAATGAACATAGAGGTCGATAAATACAAAAGATGGTGTGAATCTTAAAATGTATGTTCATTATTACTAAAAATATTATCTTGAATCACTTCAATAACAAACTTCATTCATTTCTAAGAAGAAGCAAACAAATACTTATAAAATAACACAACAAAAAACCTATTCTCGTAATGCACATACCTGAAAAATCATTCAACAACATCACAAGCCGACATATATTGAGTTCCAATGAAGGAAGGAATCCATTTGTATATGTTTCTATCCGCTCAACTCTGAGAACCAAAGGAGAGACATACTCTCCTATAGGAAAAAATCATTAGGGAAGGTGCCTTTTTTGTCTCTTGTGAAAATGTGCACTTATGCAAGTTGGTGGTAAATGAGTGGTGTTGGGGCGGATGTGTCCTTCCTTTTCTCAAGCAAATCCCTTGGAATATAAAGAGGGCATGATATACCTTATGAATTAATAGGAAAAGAAAGGGTGGAAGTAACATAAGTAGGGGTCGATAGTGACGATGGAAGCAACCAAAACAAGGGTTGAAATCGATAGTGGAAGTAGTGGGAGCAAGGGTAAAGAGTTACTCCAATTCGAACGTGTGATGTCGATAGGAGCGATTTAAGGTACCTCTACCCCTTGAATCATAATTCACAGGCAAAATGACAAGCTTAGTTGATCGTAATTCTTCCAAACACTGAGACTAGATGAAAGAAATTACATGTAATGTGGCAATAACATTTAAACTTAAAATTTTAAATGTTTTAAAGTTTTATCATAATTTAAATTTTGATCAATAATGTGATCAATAATGTTGATGGAATGTGTTCAAGACTCTCTTGGGCTTCTTCCTTTGCCTTTGTTGTTGGCTAATCATTCAATCTTAACCATCTAAAATTTTGTGATGGAAAAATTGAAGCATCTGCAAAGTTGCTAATCATTCATTCTTAACCATCTAAAATTTTGTGACAGAAAAATTGAAGCATCCACAAAGTTGCAAAATAATAATCACAATACACAATTTATTTTTTTATTTTTTTTTGCATGACAAAAATTAATTGTTGTGCCCTTGTACTATGGACATAATAGGCTGTGAAGGGCATTGAAGGCATCAAACTTGAAACCTGCTAGACTTCCTGGCTTGCCCTTCACAGCTTTTTCCTCTAAAAATGAAAGCAAATCTATCTGATAGCAAGTCTTCTTCTTCCATTATTATATCTCTGAACGATTTTGGGAAAACCTTGCTAAATCGTTTTCATCTCTTCTGTCGCATTTATCTTCACATGTTATTCCCTGATATAAGGTATAAGTTGCACTCTAATAATCATAATATTCAGAAAAAAATTATAAGTAGAACATTGTAACTATTCACAGGAATTAGCAATTATCAAAATAAACAATCACACAAATCACACAAATGCTTAATCTCATATTCTCAGTGATCCTCATCAGAAACCCTAATATCATGCGTTACTAGGGTGTTTATAACTCCAAAGTTTTGTGCAAGGAAGTTGTGATAGTCAGCGTGCAAGTATCTATTTGTGTGCATCTTCCTTTTGTACATACAATGTGCCAAGGATCCATAAACGTTTTTGGAAATGAACACATCCAAGAATTAAATTTGATTTTCGTCTTCTATTTCTAAGGGTCATAGGAGGGGGGATAAAGAAAAAGAGAATAAAGGTCATGGGAGTGAGGAGAAAGAGAATAAGGAATAAATCCCAAGTTTTAAGAATCCAACTAACTTAAGGTTGTAGAGTATCGAATAATCGAGGAAGGGTTGACTAACCAAGAGCCCTCACTACACTTGAAGTAATCCAATGACCTCAACAAACGCCAACACCTAGGGATGCAAGTATACATATTGAAAATTGCAAGCCTATAAGTTATAGATATAATGTTTATTTTGGTTTTGTAGTGGGTTGCAACTCCTACGTGTAGTAATAACCTATGTACCAAGGATTATGCTTGTACTGAATATCAATGGAATAATATTTCCGTTTAAAAATTTGTTCATTGTCATTATAATGTATTCTTGAACCATTGTGTTTTATTATTATGTCATTTAATTGATTGGTTCATCTATGGTATTATCTAATGAATAGTATAAGATCATTCTAATGGTGAATGCAATGAATGGATAGTCTACTTATGATATGATAGTATAAAGTTAGAAATAGTTGTGATGGTCTACTATTAGCTTTCTCCCATAAATATGAAATATTGGAAATACACCTTAAGTGAGACTTTTCCTATTCCTAAGGATTTATATGTTGATTTTATATTACAACCCCTTTTTATACAACACTGTGGATCCTAGTTTGCTAACTTTAGCCAAGAATATTTTCAATTTATGTCGAAAGGGAGGCCCAAGGTAGCTAGAATCCTCGTAGACGTAGGGAATCCTTTGGAATTAGTGATATCATAACCAAATAGAGACACGGCGTATGCCAAATATACCTTATTCTCTGTTCCCTATAAAATATCGAAAGGTGCCATCCTATAAAGGGTTAATGAGTTATAGAGTGTTGATTTTAGTTTTGTAGTGAGTTACAACTCCTACGTGTAGTAATAAGATATGTAACAACGATTGTTCATATACCAAATATGAATGGAATGCTACCCTCATTTAAATATTTGTTCATTGTCATTATGATGTATTCAACCTTTGTGTTTTATTAAATTATCTATGGTATGATCTAATCAATGATATAAGATCACTCTAGTGGCGAATGCAATGAATGGATAGTCTACTTTTTAGAGTATAAAGGCAGAGATAGTTGTGATTTTCAACTATTAGCTTTTTCCCATAAATATGAAATATTGGAAATTTACACCTCAAATGAGATTTTCCATGTTCGCAAGGATTTATATGTTAGTTCCATACTACAACCTCTTTGATACAACAATGAGGACCATAGTTTGCTCATTTGAGCCAATACTATTTCCATTTCGTGTCGAAAGTGAGACCGAGACATCTAGAATCTTGCTAGACTTAGGGGATATTTTGGGATTAGTAATGTCATAACCAAATAGAGACATGGAGTATTCCAAATATACCTTTTTATTTGTTCCCAAGAAAATCCTTTCATCGACCTTTAACATTTGTCTTATGTATTATAATGTAAACATTTTGGGAGTGAGTAGGATGGGAATCCTATATGGAATAAGGTTAGAGCCATATATCCTAATAATGGTGTAATATGGTTCAACAACCAGGTCACCCCTCATAAATTTTGAACACATTTGTAAATTAGACTTTCACTCTAATGTCATTCTATAAGGCATCTCACCCTTGATTATAGAAAATGAAATGTACATGAAACTACTAATATAAACTATGAAACCCCATATTCTCTAAGTTCTTATTAATCGTAGGGAGACCATGAGTATAGAAATTAAATTTTGCACATTAATCTTGTTTGGTTAGTCCCAAATACGTTAGTGAAGTTAACTTGTAAAAGATGAACAGGTGGACTAAGTAGGACAGTAACTTGAATAATTTGTCCAATTTTAATCTAGAAAATTGTCCATTCACCAACTAGGTAATATACTCAACATATGTAAAGGAAGGTACTTTGACAATTGGGAAATGGAAAAGGTCTAGATTTGCTAACATAGGGATATAAAGTGTTTGGTTTTCCTCGTACCCTAGAAACAAATTAAAGTTCAACATATATTCTTTGATCCACTTAGGAAATTTCTTTGATCTATGGGTTCTTTTTGGAAGGGTGGGGTCTCCGGGCTACAATTTAAAATTACTAGGGCCTCTTTCTTTCTCTCATCAAGCGCAATGTGCCTATTTCTCAAAATTTTATGATAGAAGGTAGTGGATCCAAACTAAGTTCCTTACATAGAAACTACACCATTTGAGGTGTTCGTGAAGATGACCATTGATCCATAAGAAGATATTATAGAGATTTTGATGGGGTTGAGTTTATGCACACATGGGGCCATGAATTTTGTGAAACAAAATATGTCTAGGATAATATGTTGTGATAAAATTTAGGACTAGTAAGGAACATTCTCCATATTTTGGGGAAACGACCATAGGAAGCTCCAATAAGATTTCATGTGATGCAAAATTCATTCAGGGGCTCGATACTAGGGAGAAATTGTGTTAGCTCTCTTATTGGAGGACTAGGAAGAGGAGGCTTAAAAGTCACCCTAATTTTTATTTTCACTAGGTTATCGACAAGTCAATACCAAAAATTTATTAAAAAAATAAATTATAAGGCCCATCTATCAACATATAGGTGAACCCATATAGCGTCTTTCTCCATGGAATTGAATGGTGCTAGTGCATGACACATTTTACAATTGAATCTTCCTATATGTGCGAAATTGGTTTTCTCTAGACTTCAAATATTTTGACATACAATTTGAAACCGATTAATAATGTTATTTTGTTCTTATTTGCAATCCCCTTGTCCTTTCTTAGGCTTTGATGAACATGGAACTTTAAATCACATAATCTCCCAGTTAAGGAAAAATTATACAAGAGAAGCCATTTCTTGAAAAATGATCTTCCCCATGGTGATTAGTATCTAGAGATGTAATAATGTTGGTCAATGGTAGAATCTCATATTTCTGTGTTCGTTACAATGTTTTGCACTAGGAAGTGCACCAGATACTACTACATTCTATGTCATAGATTTTGTACAAGTGGATTATATCATTTGCGGAAAATTTGGGGGTTCATTACTGATACACTTGAGAAACATTGTGGATCATGAGGACTATGGATCTACATCAACGAGTGAAACCTCTATCATTTGCAAAGAAATAGGCCCTTTCCATAGACTTCATAAATTCCATTAGTGTTTTCCACCATCCATATGTCGCGACGAGAGAAACTTCCACCATTAATAGAAAATATGCAACCTCATTTCCATGGACTTAAGAAATGTTGTGAGTTTTTTTAACCATTCACTTGTTTTGATAGATTAAAACTTCACCATTCACACCAAAATGGACCCTGTCAATAAAATTGAAAGATATTGCAAGAATTTTCCACCATCGACATGTCCTCGTAGGTTCATGGCCCTTCTTAGATCTTCCTTAATAACAATAAAAAAGAAGGATGATAGAGGGAAAACTTGACTTAACCCTCTCTAGGATTAGATGAAGGATGTAAAGACTTCATTTATCAAGATTAAAAAATATGTAAAAAAAATCTCATAAGTCCATTGCATCCACTTTTTTGAAATTAAATCCACTTATTTGAAAACCTTGTTTTTGAAAGAATTTATATTTTTAAAAAATCCAACTTAATTTTCATCATGTTTACCTAAATCTAATTTAATGAAAATCCCATCCTTTTCCCTAATTTTTAATAGATGTTTTGATTTTTTATATAAATATTTACTACATGCTACCAAAGCATGCTCTTAGCCACTTTTAATCTTTTGGGATGAATGTTTATGAAATAGTGTTAAATGTTTTAACATATTGCATGAGTTCCAAATTTTGCATAGTAAGATACCACATGTCATTAACATCTTATTTGATTAGTAAAATCTATCTTTGAGATGCTTATGAAGGATGGTTATTTGTATTTTTGGACAAGTAGATACATATTTGGTTAAATTATTCTTGATAAGGGGATATTAAGATTTAGCCACCTTGGTGAAATAATTTTGGGATTCTTTCACCATCTCTAAGGGGTTAAACCTTTTTTTTTCCAAAATATATTTTCAGAAATAACTATCGTGGTATGTTACAAGGAAGATTTAGAATTTGGTATCTTCAAATATTATTCTTGAAAAGGTGGATTTCGAATTGGTTACCTTGAGATATTATTCTTGATAAGGAATCTTAAAATTGGGCAAGTTTTGTTTCAAGATCTACAATTTTAGTCTCTTAATTCACCGACGAGTTTTCCATGCCTACAAGGATCAAATTTGAAAGACATGGTCATGTTTCACTTTGAAGGGCTATATGTATTGAACCCTTCATTGATGAGCATGTTAAGACAAATCATTCCTTTTATACATGAAAAATGTAGTAATACATCAAACTCTCATTGTATATTAAAAACAATGTAATCAAATTCTTTAATATAGTGATAAAATTTGCATCGTTTTACTTTATGGTTTTTAATTAACATTGTTTAACCTCAAGAACCCATATAAAAGAAATTTTAAGAACATAAAAAGTACTTAGACAATATATCCAAATCATTTGAAAATATTTGTATCTAGTCGAGATTGAGTCGGCAAGTAATAAAACTTCTAACATAAAGATCGAGGTTGAATTAAAATGAAGTACAATCTATGCAATGTTGAATGAACGTAGAGGTCGATAAATACAATAGATGGAGTGAATCTTAAAATGTATGTTCATTATTACTAAAAATATTATCTTGAATCACTTCAATATCAAACTTCATTCATTTCTAAGAAAAAGCAAACAAATACTTATAAAATAACACAACAAAAAACCTATTCTCGTAATGCACATACCTAAAAAATCATTCAACAACATCAGCAAGCCAACATATATTGAGCTCCAATGAAGGAAGGAATCCATTTATATAGGTTTCTATCCACTTAACTTTGAGAACCAAAGGAGACACATACTCTCCTATAGGAAAAAATCATTAGGGGAGGTGCCTTTTTTGTCTCTTGTGAAAATGTGCACTTATGCAGGTTGGGGGTAAATGAGTGGTGTTGGGGCAGATGTGTCCTTCCTTTTCTCAAGCAAATCCCTTGGAATATAAAGAGGGCATGATATACCTCATGAATGAATAGGAAAAGAAAGGGTGGAAGTAACATAAGCAGGGGTCGATAGTGACGATGGAAGCAACCAAAACAAGGGTTGAAATCGATAGTGGAAGTAGCGCGAGCAAGGGTAAAGAGTTACTCCAATTCGAACGTGTGATGCCGATAGGAGTGGTTTAAGGTACCTCTACCCCTTGAATCATAATTCACATGCCAAATGACAAGCTTAGTTGATCATAATTCTTGCAAACACTAAGACTAGATGAAAGAAATTACATGTAATGTGGCAATAACATTTAAACTTAAAATTTTAAATGTTTTAAAGTTTTATCATAATTTAAATTTTGATAAATAATGTTGATGGAATGTGTTGGAGACTCTCTTGGGCTTCTGCCTTTGCCTTTGTTGCTGGCTAATCATTCATTCATTGTTGATATAATATATAGGTCATGCCTCAACGACAATGAGGGAATCGTTTTACGTAAGCCACCACGCGATGTGGGCCACTTCTAACTGATTTCGAGCTGCCTGTCCGCGTTTCTACTCCACCACGCGAATCGCGATTGAAGGTCATGCCGTGGTTTTACAGCGAAGTCCGGGAGAGGCCAGTCTGTACATGAATCGGCATGGAGTTTGGACGCTGTCAAACACTTGGGCTAACAAATACCAGACTTCGCATTTGATAAAGTTGTTGTTTTTTAAAGGTTGGGACTTCTGTAAAGTAACATAAAGTAGACCAAAATTAAAGTGAATAGAGCCACCTGCTGCTGTTTCTACAGTTGTGATGTTTTATTGTTTCGAAAATTAAGAGTTATAGTATTTGAAACTTTTTAGGCATTGATACGAAGGCATTGTAATTAGAAAAATATTTACATTTGTGATGTTTGATTGTTTAGAATGCTTTGATTTTATGTTTGACTCTTAGGATTTTGGTTGAATTTTTTTTTTTAACTCGGTCGAAGAAAATTAAAAGTTATAGTATTTGAAACTTTTTAGGCATTGATATGAAGGTAGTGTAATGAGAAAAAACATTTCATGAAAGTTTTAATAGTTGGAGAAAACTATCTGGGCAACAACAATTATGAATAACTTGCACACATATCACCACACATACTTGTCATTGTGTATATCAATTCTTTGAATTCCAACTTTTTCTTTAACTCCGACAATTTATCACGATCGTCAATACAAAGGAAAAATAAAAATTGAAAATTGTTCCACATAAATCCATGCAGAGAGATGTGTGTATTTGTTTGTCATGTTAATGAGTTGTTCCAGTTTTAATTGCCGGAGAAAACTCTTGTCGGAGAAAACTTTTTTAGCAACAACAATTATGAACAACTTGCACAATCACACTCTCAAATTGAACTAAACACATAGCAATTCAAACTAGCAATAAATTCTCTCAAATGCACTTCTCAAGAGTTCCCGTCCTTGCAAACAGTGGACTCCTTGTCTTGGTTTGTAGTGATGCCAATGATTTACTCCCTGTTTGTTTGTGCTTGATTAAACTATGGATTAGTTTATATTACACAACTCATCAACATTCTTTAAAAGACTACTGATAGTGATAATGTACGTTAGTGCCTTTCTATCCTCTTTTAGTTATTATTCTATCACTTGGGTGTATACAAGGGAAATTATATACTTTGACATTTTCCCCTACATTGTCATTTTAAGATTTATGTCGATGAACAAAATTATGTTATATTTGATAAGTTGGTGCTTGGACAAAGGCTACCTTGATTTTCACTTACTACCAGCTCTTGAGGTTTAATAAATGGGAGCTTTGATTTCATAGTGGGTAAGATAAACTAGAAGAGAAGAGCAATAAGATCATTTTATTAATGTCCACCGAACGAACACTAAAGTGGGTCAATGGGACTAGATAATTTTATTAATGTCACCTATTTGGGACCTTTTGTTAGATCTGATATGTTTTTGACACTTTTTGTTAATGCCAACCTTACTTTGTGGGTGGCAATTATTATGTATATACCCTCCTAGTAGGCCTGTTTATGACATGAATTGACCTGGGGTATTTCGCTTCTCTCTGAACTTATTTCCATGCAGGGAAGATGGGATTTTATTATCCCTAAGTGATCACAGGTTGGGATTGGTCACCATATTAGTCACATTTAAATATTTGGCCACTGTATGAGTCACATTATAATCATATAATATAGAAGTTGAGGGTTCTCATATACTACTTGCCCTTGCATTTATGCACCTTCATAAAGGCATTCAATCAATACCCACCTTCAACACTGTTCAATTCCATTTATACAACACTTAAGCTGTCATTAAATGATTATTTCTTCATGGTGTGGGGTACCCAGGGTCTGTTATCAATGCCCAACTTAAATACCAACTGCTTTGAGTTAATCCATGCATAAGATATAATACTTTGTGTGTATTAGAGTTTCTCTTATCTGCCCTTCATAAATTGAAGTTAGGGTTTTATTGATAGCTTTGTTTTGCCATCTTTTATTACACCTTGTTGAGTTTTGCCTATATTAACTATTAAGGGATAGTAAATTATGTCATATCACTACCCATACCTGTCATGTTGTACCTCAATTATTTGAATTCCAACTTTCTCTTTAGCTCCAACAATTTATCACGATTGTTGATACATAGGAAAAATAAAAATTCAGAATTGTTCCACATCAATCCATATAGAGGGATGCATGTATTTGTTTGCGATGTTAATGAGTTGTTTCAGTTTTAATTGTTGGAGGAAACTCTGTTGGCAACAACAATTATGAATAGCTTGCACAATTAAACTTTGAAATTGAAACTAAACATATAGCAATTCAAACCAGCAGTAAATCCACTGTCATCTGAATTCCTGTTTCCAACCTATTTTGGCATTTATGTAGTGTTGAAAATATTATATTAGGGACTGTTTTCTTGAACAGTTTTTATGTAATCTATAAGAAACTTAGATGATTGTAAAAGACTATTTTATGTAGATGTATGAGCTTTTAGAGAAGGACGGATTTTAGCTAGGAGATCCTTTATTGTCTTTTGGAAGGGACAATATTTTTGGATGGTCTTGGAATGGGAATGCATGTGCAGAATGCAATTTCTTTTCTTTTAGAATGGATTATACAATTTTTTCCCAATTTTTTTTTTGTGCAAAACAATTAGGCTGGTTGGTCAGATCCTTGGCCAAAAATAGCCAAGAGGAAGAGTTGAAACCATGGGAAGTAGAGGAAGGAAGAGAGGTGCAAGACTTAAGTGGGAAGATAACGAGACAGGGATTTATAGGTGTACTTGAAGCTAAAGTGAAGAAATGCGACACTGAAATATTCATGAGCTAAATATTTGAAGTTGTTATCACTATGAGATATGATGACCAATTTCCTATGGTGAAAGCATCAAGACCTTCAAGAGAGTTACCCCATATCAATAATTGGTTAATGGTTTGTCCCTCATATAAGAGCAGTTCAAAGAGTTGAAAGCACATAAGGAGCCACATAATTGAATTGCAATCTATCTAAGAGCCACATAATTGACTTTTCATAAGCGAAACGATTAGAGATTTCAAGTTAACTGAACCATCCATTGTTGGTTCCAAGTGTATCACATGACATGGAGTCTCATTGGCATAGGGATTTGAATTGAAAGGCTCCTTGTGATGCAGTTGGATGCCAAGCATCTCATTATACAATGGACCAATGTGATGTCATGTAAAACTATTACAAGAGTATTGCAAGGCACTTATAAATCCCGTAGTAAAACCTAAACCATTGATCTAACCTTTCATTCAAAAGTATATGAGGTTTTCTTTTGTACCTTGGCCTCGGGCACAACAAAAATCCCACAATGCTCATATCCATCCTCTTGAAAGAGATCGAACAGTTTGGGTTCTTGTGGGAGTTTTTAACTCCATTCTTCGATTTCCTTTCAATGACTTTGTTGGATGATAGATACCAATTTGATTGAACTATTTCCAAAATTGTTGTTCCCCATCACCTTTTCCATGCATCTTCAAATATTGTGATATCAAACTAAAAGAAACTTCAATGAAGGGTGTTCAAAAGTTTTGAAGTGGAATAAACCATTGACATGTGTCCTTTAATTTTGGGCATGGGAAAACTAAGAAGTAATATGCATTATTAGGTTCACTTAGATACAATTCACAAGAGGCATGCTTAGTTGGCTCTTTTTTCCTTCATTCAAACTACTTCCTTAGGCCTCTTGAGTCAGAAACAATGTTCAGATTCTTAGTCTTTTCTTAGAATTACAAATGATGCACTCTTGGTGTTAATATTACCTCTTTCCCCAATTCTTAAAGGGTTCTAGCTCAATGGAAGAGTGCCTGATTTACAAGTAGGAGGTTGGAGGTTTGATTCCTTCGTGCCCTAATGATATTGCAGTATTGATATTTTTAATAAAATATATTTTATTATGATTTATTATGGCTACAGGGGGGGTTTCAAACTGCTTTTGTATGTTTCTGTGAGGGGGGGGGTTCAAAATTTCCCTTGTATGTTACAAAGGGGGGTTCAAAACCCCTCGTGTGAGTTATAACGAGGGAGGTTCAAAACACCCTTGTAATTTTATATGAAGTGGGTTCACAACTGCCCCCAAAGGTTTGTAAAGAGTTTTAGGGGGGGGGAGGGTTGAACCGCCTCCATAGGAACCCACGAGGGGGGTTTCAAACTGCCTCCATAGGTACCTACGAGGGGGGTTTGTAACCGCCCCCAAAGGTTTGTAACAAGGAATTTTTTTTTTTTTTTGGGGGGGGGGATTGGAACTGCCCCCATAGGTTTATATGAGGGGGGTTTAGAACCACCCTTAAAAGTCACTTTTGGGGGGTTTAGAACCGCCCCCAAAATTCAATTTGAGGTGTGGTTTTGATCTCTTCCAAAACTGCCCCTAAAGGTCCAAACTTTTAGTGTCAGCTTTATCAGGGTTAGTTTTGTAAAGATCGCCTCCAAAGATAAAACCGCCCACCAAAGTGAATTTTGGAGGCAAAAGACAACCCTCCCTAAAATTCAAATTTGTTGTAGTGCTTCAAAGAAACAACCCATTGTAACTCTATCCTCAACATAAGTAGAGTATGTCGCACCTACAAACACAACATGCCAATCCATTGGATGTGGATAATTTTGAAAGATCTGTAGCAGAACCAACAAGAACCAACAACCCTTTTCCATGATAACAATTCAACCATTGCATTATCAAGGAATCATGTGTTCCATAAGAGAACCAAGCACATCGACACAAGATTTCATTTCATAAGGGAGTTGGTGAACAACAAAGAAATTTTTTTAGAATTTTGCATGCATGAATATCATCTTGCAGACATATTTAAAAAACCATTGGGAAGGAATACATTCCAGTATCTGCGTAGTTATCTTAGAATGACAAGTTCTGCATAGTGAACTCTGTCATATACAGAGCAAGTTTAAGCTCTAAAACATCTTGTAATATTTTTTTTTGAGATCACCATCTTCTCATAATTAAGGGGGAATGTTGGAAATATTAATTAATTGTAGATCCGTATCAGATCTCATCCGACTCTGTTAGATTCTGTATCAATTTCGTTTCTGTAAAAAAATATGACAAGATGAAGAGTTCACGTCTCTCATATATAAACCAATCAAATTAAATTTTTGAAGCTAAGTTCTTAGGTAGATAGTTGTTACAGTATTTAATGTTAAGCTAGTAGATTCACAAAGAACCAAATTTTAGTTTTCCTATAAATAGAAGAAGAAGATTGTAAATCAATGAGATAATTCTGAGATAATTTTGAGAGAATAGTGTCTAAGCTCAAGCTTCTGTGTGTTTGAAAGTGTCGAGAGCTAAAGCTCTGTAAAAGGTGAAATGTGTCTGTAAATTTCCAAGTTTATATTTACAACAAATAGTTCTCTGTTATGTCTCGACAAGTTTTATAAATCCATTGTTATGATTAAATACATATTTTATTTACTCGCACATTCTCTCCAGAATTACTTGAGTAAATGTTGTTTACATTTACATGTTAAGTGAAAGACACCATGAATCCATAAGTAATTCATGGAGTAAAAGTTTTTTTTTTATGACAGAGTGGTTGACTCAAGTCTTCTTGAATGTTTGATTATATGATTTTGTAATTTTGTTCAATTATTGTTATGTCGAGTTTTACTCGATGTTACCAGCTAATGAAAAATATTAGTCATTTCTTAAGTATTTAGACTAAGAAATAGCTTTTGTGAAATTTGACTAAAAGTGGTTAAGTCAAAGTCAGTCCGTTAGTCGGTCTAAGTAAACATGTCGAGTAAATCGGTCGAAGTAAAACCTGTCGAAGTCAAGTAAGTCAGTAAAACCGAAAAGTAAGAACTTCTTGAGGTAAAAAGAGTCTATTCGAAAAGTCCAACCGAATTTAGTCTTTTAAAAAAAAAACTTGTCGAAATATTTTTGGTTAAGCTTAAATTCGACTTGTCAAAGTCTCGACATGAAATTTTTTATGACTGATCTATAACTCAAGTTTAGTCATTTCAAAGTTGTTAACAGTGGCCACTTTAGAAGGAGAAGAGGGAGGAGAAAAACCAATGGGGGGAGTTGCAAGAGAATGAGAAGTGGGCGATGGCGTTGTCGGGGATTAAACTAGCACTGCAATAGGTGATGTTTCCTTGGAGGATGGTGCCGGTGCCAGTGACGGAGAGGCTCAAGTCATCAACCCCGATATGAAAATGAAGCAGAAAAGTGCACTGAATGGGTCCATCATGTATGCAAGTTATTGTTAGCATAGGATACTACAAATTCCTTTAGTGATTAAAACTCTATGGAATCAATCTGTATACCTAACCTATATGCCAGTTTGACAATATACCTGTGATGGGCATGAACGATTCAAAGCCTCGGAGAGAGTGTACAAAAAACTGGACCCTGCATGACAATAATATTAGTCCAAAACAACTGGAAATGGCTAGTAAAGAGTCCAACTATAGGATATAGGGAGGATTGATAATGACAACTGCATCCAAAAGAAACAGTGTGATGGACGATGAGACATAAAAAGGAATGTAAAGTGTAGACCCAACGTTCGTGTATCCACTACCACCCCCATGAGAATGAACACGGGTGTTGAGACCGGGCAAAGGGAATGAAAATCCTCCACAAATGGAGTAGAGGATGGAATATGACCACTCCCAAATCTATGAGCAAGGTAAGGGGTTGTGGTGCCCCCAAGTCCAACACCAAGGTCCGCACTAGGACCTGGAGTGGGTGACGAGATACTGGTAGTGATATCAAGCATGCTGAACATAAAAGGACCCAAACTCAAGAGAACATAAATATACTCAAGTAAGTGCGATCCGAAAAGCCAACTAGGGCACAAAGAGCACACTCATAAAAGAATCTACAGCCAAAATGAAAGCAATCCAAGGGGATGATAAGTGAGCTCCCGAATGCAACAGGTATGTCTCGCCTAGGAGAGGCTCGAAACTCCCATACACTACAAGCGAAGGTGTGTAACCAATTATAGTGGCCCTCATCTTAAATGCGTAAAGAGACTATGTTGTCCGACCCCTACTTGGCTAGGACACTCACATAATAACCTCTACAAGTACCCCCTGCTATACCTAGGTAAGGCAACTAAGGTCACCCCAATATAACCAATGCTTAGGAAGACACTCATAGGAGGGATCGACCATATGTTGAGGGTAGCAAAGCCTGAAGCTTGAAAGCACCAACCGGTACCTCAAAAGCCTCCAGATATGAATACGATCCTAGAAATATCTCTGGTGCCGATAGAAAGTGACCAAGGGCTATCCCAATCACAATCGTATACATTGCCTCATGCTTAACTCCTGTGTAAGAGGAGTGTCCTGAGAAACACTAATTATACCAAGGATTTCTCTCTCCTACCTGGACAGACACCTACTTGTTTTGTTTAGTAGTCTTGGAGAATTAACTCACAATGAACTATTCCAAAACTCTAAAACCTAATCTTGTTGATGAACCATATAAAAGAAAAGTGTGTAATTCATTTTAATTAAACGTTTATTTTAATGGATGTGATTACTCAAAGGGAAATGGCCATGCAACTAATGATATTATGAGTTAGTAGTGAAAGAAATGTGCACACCTAACAAAAAATGCCTAGTGCAATTTTGTCGAAAGAAAAACGGGGTATAACACTACATGAGATGCAAGTTTTTCCTTCAAATGAAAATGCAATCATTCCTATATGAAAGCCTAAACACAACTCTCCTCCAAGAAATCCAATGCAAGTACCTCCTTAAATCCATATGTGAAATGCAAATAAGAATGCAGTAACTATTTTGTATTTTCAATATAAAATAATGAAAATGCAATAAAAGTCACTAAAATTCTCAGTCTCTCTACAGCAAGTAGAAAACATAAGTCATGCAAGACACCAGGAAAAAAATACTAACGCAATAATTGCAAAACAAAAAACAAAAAAAAAGGAGATAAATGACTAGAACTAATTTCAAATAAAAATCAATGAAAAAGCGGTCTCTGGTCACAAAAGAAGCAATCAACAGACAACATCAGTACCCAGGAAGATCCATCCACACTCACAACCCACCCAACAACTTCCCACATCAAACTCAACAAAAAAAGGGAGGATGTACGCGACTGTTTAAAGAACAGTTGCTTATGTACGCGACTTTTGGCCAAGAACTGTTATCTTGAATCACTTCAATAACAAACTTCATTCATTTCTAAGAAGAAGTAAACAAATACTTATAAAATAACACAACAAAAAGACTATTCTCGTGATGCACATATTTGAAAAATCATTCAACCGCGTCAACAAGCCGACATGAATTGAGCTCCAATGAAGGAAGGAATCCCTTTATATATGTTTCTACTCTATCAGCTCTCAGAACCAAAGGAGAGACATACTCCCCTATAGGAAACAATCATTAGGGGAGGTTCCTTTTTGTCTCTAGTGAAAATGTGAACTTATGCAGGTTGGTGGTAAATTAGTGGCGTTGGGGCGGATGTGTCCTTCCTTTTCTCAAGAAAATCCCTTGGAATATAAAGAGGGCGTGATATACCTTATGAATGAATAGGAAAAGAAAAGGTGGAAGTAACCGAAGTAGGGGTCGATAGTGACAGTGGAAACTACCTAAACAAGGGTTGAAATAGATAGTGGAAGTAGCGCAAGCAAGGGTAAAGAGTTACTCCAATTCGAACTTGTGATGTCGATAGGAGTAGTTTAAGGTACCTCTTCCCCTTGAATCATAATTCACAGGCCAAATGACAAGCTTAGTTGATCATAATTCTTGCAAACACTGATAGTGATATAGAATCATAAGGCAAGTTGTCCTCCTATAATGTTTATGGGCCTTTGAGTAGTGAAAGTTAAGTTATGTGTTCTGAATGTGTTTGGAGTTGAGCATTGAGCAACTAAATGGAATAAGTTACATTTAATGTAGAAATAACATTTAAACTTAATTTTAAATATTTTAAAGTTTCATCATTATTTAAATTCTCCATTTAAACTTAATTTTAAATATTTTAAAGTTTCATCATCATTTAAATTTTGATAAATAATGTAGATGGAATGTGTCTCACATGGCCAATTGTTGTAACCTTCTATGAAGGAAAAACTAGGCCCTGAAAGGGCATTGAAAGCTTGAAATTTGAAGCCTGCCTGTGTGGCTTGCCCTTCACAGCTTTTTCTTCTAAAATAAAAGCAAATATATTTCTAAAGGCAATTCTTCTTCTTCCATTATTATATCTCTGAACGATTTTGGGGAGAACGTTGCAAAATCGTTTTCATCTTTCCCCTCACATTTATCTTCACCTGCTATAAGGTATAAGTTGCAGTCTAATAATCATAATATTCAGAAGAAGAAAAAAAAAGAACATTGTAATTATTCACAGGCATTAGCAATTCTCAGAAAAAGCAATCTCGTTGCTATTTGATTAAGGTGCACGTTTATGAGATTAGTCATCTTAATGTAATATTATGATCTAAATCATAAAAACTTCACATGATACATCCATTGTTCAAGCGCCATCGATTATGCTTTATTGTTTTCCACATTAAGCAAAGGTTTGGCTGGAATGATTGACTGTTTAAAAATGCATGCAGTATTATTACTGTCAACCTGAAGATCTGAATAAAAAATAAGGCAATCATCCAAGGAGTAAATAAAGAATATTTATTCTACATAAAAAAAAATGAAGTATACAATAAAGAATGTTCAATGAATCTGGTATTGGTGGCCATCGAGTCTGTCAAGCAGGAGTGAAATTATAGAAAAGAATACGAAAGAGAACAATAATCTAATCTCATTTAATCAAATCAAATCAATGTCGGATGGAGAGACCGCCTGATGCATCTTAAATAAGGAAAGCGGCCCCTTGACCAACCAAGGCGGCTACAAATATAGCCATCTTCTCCAAACTGGCGGTAGAGATAGCCCCGCTAGTGGCGCTTGGTGAAGAAGCTGCGGTTGGGCCTTCAGCCAAGGGGCTAGATACTGCTGGAGTTTGAGCTGTGGGAGAGGAGGCTGATCTTGGTGGTGTGGCCACTTTAGAAGGAGAAGAGGCAGGAGAAGGAGAAGGAGAAGCGGGCGATGGCGCTGCTGGGGATTGGACTGGCGCCGCCTTCGGTGATGCTGCCTTGGGTGCCGGTGCCGGTGCCGGTACGGTTGCAGGAGAGGCTGAAGTCATGAAGCCCAAGACAAAAACGAAGCAGAGAAGTGCAATGAATCGGCCCATTGTGTCTGCGAGCGAGTTGTTGTTGGCGAAGGATACTGCAAATTCCTCTAGTGAAAGAAACTCTATGGAGTCAATCTGTTCCTCTGCTGAAGAAGACGAATAAGACCTTAACACAGAGAAAGAGAGTCGCGAAGGGTTTGAATAATGAAGGGAGGGTTTGATAGAATATATAGGTAATGCCTCAAGGACAATGAGGGAAATTTTTTACTTACAACACCATGCGATGTGGTCCACTTCTAACTGATTCGAGCTGCCTGTCCGCGTTCCTACTCAACAGCCTGTCCGCCTTCCTACTCCACCACGCGAATCGCGATTGAGGCTGCCCTCCTACCATTTCATCCGAGCACCGGATCTACAGACCTTTGCTCATGGCGTAGTTTTACAGCGAAGTCCAGGAGAGGCCAGTCTGTACATGAATTGGCATGGAGTTTAGACGTTGTCAAACACTTGTTCATTTGATAAAGTAGCGGTTTTTTAAAGGTTGGGACTTGTGTAAAGTAACATAAAGTTGACCAAAATCAATCTAAATTAAGAACAAAGTATTTTAAACAAGAGCCACTTGACGCCGTTAGGACAGTTGTGATGTGATGTTTGATGGTTAAGAACTTATGAATACGTTGTTTTAAAATTAAGCTTTTTTAAACTTTATATTTTGGTCGAAAATCAAGATGTGTAGTATTTGAAACTTTTTAGGTATCCATATTATAATTGGAAAAAGCATTTCACAAAACAATTGATAATAAATATGAAAACCAAATTATATTTGCTTTGTATATGAAGAGAAGATAAAGTTGAAGAGGTGGCACTATAGTTTTGATCAGGCTTCGGAGGGTATTAAGTTTAGGCATCTTTGGGTTCTCGTTGTTTTTCTTTTCGTTCTTTGGAACAAGGAGGCTTTTGAAGCCATCGACAACTATACTATTTTTTTTTGGGGGTGGGTTACATGTTGGTTGAGAGTGACATGTCAAAAAGGTTGTTGGAATGAATGAAAGATTGTTGGAATATCAGAAATTCTTGGTTGAGATCAGCATGTTATAAAGGTTGTTGGAATATTAGAAAGTATCATCTATATTTCAAACTTAATTTTGGCACGGGATCTAAATTTTACCTGGTCCGCTTCTGAAATTTGGGGTTTGAGATCCCGTCTTGACCAACTGGGGGTTCTTTTAAGGCCTCTTTGAAAATGTTGATTTTGTTTACCTTGAACCATTCTGTTTGTGCCCTACTTAGAGAAATGCTCGATGTGGTTTAGATGGTATTACAAAGAGGTTGGATAAATTTCTTCTTAATGAATCTCTCCTCATGAAGCTTTTTCGATTCATATCTTGGGTGGATTCTACAAGAATTTCAGACCATTATCCGATCATTTGTCAATTTGAGATTGAGGGAGACAGAGAAAAATACCTTTTTAAACTCAACCATAGTTGGTTGAAAGAAGTGGAATTTAAAAAGCTCGTTAAAGATGTTCGGGATAAAGGGGATGATTCCTCTTTCTCTAATCCCATGGACAAGCTTTCGAAAAAGCTCAGAAAGTTAAAATACTCGTCATTAAATGAGAAAAGGAGCGATGGGCTCGAGCCAAGTCCGATCATCTCAATATTGAAAATCTTATTGAGGTCATCTCTACGGGAAAGGGTGGTGGTATTTTATCCCAACATGATATGGAAAACCTCTTTAAATGGGATAAGGAAAAATCAAAGATATTGAATTTCAACTTAGAGATGTGGCACTTCAGGAGTAGGGTCACTTGGTTAGAAGTAGGGGACCAAAATACGATTTTTTTTCATAAATTTGCAAAGAATAGAAAAATGTTAATTCAATATGGGATTTACAAGATGAGAATGACAATATTGTCTTGGATTCAGGTAATCTTATGTGTTAAGCCTCTTCTCATTTCAAACATTTATATAAAGACCCCAAGGACTTCTTGGTTCGAGAGAAAATTAGTGTGATCAAGGAATATCCCATATTTTTCCCTCAGGAGGAAGGCAACAATATGTTCTTGCCAATGACTCTTGTTGAAGTTGAAGATGATCATTATTAAAGTTGAAGAGGTGCCACTATGGTTTTGACCCCACTTCGAAGGGTATTATGTTTAAACATCTATGGGCTCTCTTTCCTGGGCTTCCTCTCATGCTCTAGAACAAGGAGGATTTTGAAGCCATCGGCAACCATATTGGTTGTTTTCTGCATGTGGAAGATAAAATCTTATTTGATGTTGACAAAACCTCTGGTTGCATGTTGGTTGAGATCAACATGTCGAAAGATTTGTTGGAGTGTCTAGAAATTGAATGGTGAGGCACGGTATTTAAGTCAATTTTGGATTATTGGAGAATCCCCTTTATTTGCTCCAAGTGAAAGTTTATTGGTCACTTATGGAGGCAATGCTTGTTGTCGGGATCAGACTTAGGGTCAGATTCACAACCTAATATAGAGGCGTGGTCTTCAGAATATCCGAGCAACCAATAAGAACATGTGGATTCGAACAAGGCTCATGTGGTTACCTCTTCTCACCTTCTGGAGAAAAATTCTGGTATGGGTAAGCTAAACTCCTAAACCCTAGATTTTCTAAGTTCGTTATCTCTCGTGGAACTTGATTTTATTAAGGGGATGGAGGCTAAAGAGGACAAGGCTTGTGAATCGATTATTTGTGGTGGTCCCTTTTTCTTTGGCACGGTATTCCTATTTAGCCTCACGATGATTTTTTCCAGAATGTTCTTGAACCAAAATGTCTTGACTCTCCTTTAAACCATATACCCCTATATCCCCCTCTCTTTGATGTGAATGTAGAAGGGACCAAGTTGGATAACCCTAAACTACCCTATGAAAATTTTCGTCAGGAAAAGATGGTCATTGGGTTTGAGGTCCCTCCCAAAAAGGACAAACCTATTATTCTACAAGAAATGGGGGTATGGGTTCTAGATTCCCGAGTCAGTTTAGGTTTTGTGGAAGTAGAGGAATCCTTCTCCGTCGAAGACCACACCAGTCCCAGTCCTAACATCTTATTTGATACTCAACCATATTCCTGTGATGCTCCCAATAAGGTTACCCTTCAATCGTATATTGGAAACTCTAATTTGGGTGATCCCTGTCCAAAACAGGATAAAGAACCCTCCCTGGTGATGGATATATCTATTAGTAAAGTTCAAAATTTATCCCAGAAGGGGGCGTTAAAGGGTGGGTTATCATGGGATTTTTATCCCATTAAGACTAGGAGTGCGGGAAAAAACTGACTCCCTCTTTCCCCTTCTTTGAACCAGCCTTCCTCGAAATATTTTAAGGGTAGCCCGCTTACTCATTCTGATTCCATGGAACTTAGAGATGTAAAATACCTTGCTAGTGTTAAATAATTATTTGTTTGTCCTAAAACATCAGGGGAGTGGGAGGCCTCCTGATATTTTTATCCTTCCAGCATTGTTTGGCATGCATTAAGTCAGACATTATTCTACTTCAAGAAACTATGGTTACTGATGAAAAATATCATTTTTTTTAATCTGGCCTCAAGAAATATTCAAAGGTGGTTTCTACTAGCTCAGATGGTCGCTCAGGGGGTCTTCTAGTGGCATGGGACCCTTGTAAATCAAATCTTAAAGATTGCTTGGTTTCTGCTGGCATCCTTTTAACAAGTAAATTGTTGGGGTTTCGATAAGAAGTAAACATACTTAATGTTTATGGGCCATACCAGGAAAAATAAATTTTCTAGAATAATAGTTTATCAGACGATATCCTTCATATGCCAAACTTTATTTTGGAAGGGGATCTAAATTTCACCTGGTCCGCTTATGAAATTTGGGGTTCGAGAGACTCTCTTGACCCACTAGAGGGGTTCTTTCAGGACCTATTTGAAAATGTTGATTTGGTTGACCTTGAACCATTCCCTTTGTGACCTACTTGGAGAAATGGTTGATGTGGCTTAGATGGTATTGTAAAGAGGTTGGGTAGATATATTCTAAATGAATCTCTCATCGGGAAGATTTTTGCGGTTCAGATCTTGGGTGGATTGTACAATAATTTCAGACCATTATCCGATCATTTGTTAATTTCAGTTCGAGGGAGATAAAGAAAAATACCCTTTTAAATTCAACCATAGTTGGTTAAAAGAAGTGGAATTTAAAAATCTCATTCAAGATGTTCGGGATAAGGGCGATGATTCCTCTTTCTCTCAATGCATGGATAAGATTTCTAAAAACTCATAAAGTTAAAACAATTAAACATTAAATGGGAAAAGGAGCATTGGGCTCAAGCTAAGTCTGATCTAATCAATATTGAAAAGCATATTGAGGTCATATCTATGGGAATGGGTGATGGTATTTTATCCCAACATGATATGGAAAACCTCTTGAAATGTGATCAAGAAAAATTAAAGATTTTGAATTTCAATGCAAAGAAGTGGTGCCTTAAGACTAAGGTCACTTGGTTAGAAGAAGGTGACCAAATACAAAGTGTTTTCATAAATTTGTAGAGAATACTAAGAAATGTAAACACAATCTGGGATTTACAAGATGAGAATGACAATATTGTCTTAAATCAAGGTAATCTCATGTCTTTAGCCCCTTCTTATTTCAAACATTTATATAAAGACCCCGAGGACTTCCCGGTTTGAGAGAAAATTAGTGTTGTAAACAAATATCCCAATTTTTTTCCTAAGGAGGAAGGCAACAGTATGTTCTTTCCAGTGACTCTTATTGAAGTTGAAGAGGGTTTGAAAGATTCGACAAGTTCTAGGAGTCCAGGCCCATATGGCTAGACCTTGGACTTTTTTTTATTGTTTTGATTTTATGGGTCAATATCTTTTGGATGCCATTGAGAAATTCAGGATAAAAGGTTCAGTCTCAGGTGCGCTAAACTCCACCTTTATTCCTTTGATTCCCAAGAATTCAATGTTTATGGATTTCAATGATTATAGATTGATTTATTTATGCAACTTTGTCTATAAATTAATATCAAAGATGACTGCAATTCGGTTAAAAAACACCTTCAAAAGGACTTTTAGGGGGGGTATTTCAATCCCCTCTCCCCACCCTAAAAAATAATTCATGACAATTAGGCTTTTGGGGGTGGCTTTAAAACAACCTCCCCCAACAATCCAACTCTCATGAGTTTTAAGGGTTTTTTTTCAAACCACCTTGGAAAGGACCTTTAGGGGGGTGTCTTTCAACCCCCCCACCCCCCCCCACCCCCTAAAAAAAAACAAAAAATATCATAACAATTGGACTTTTGAGGGCGTGTTTATAACCACCACCCCCAAAAGTCCAAATTCTCATAACTTTTAAGGGTTTTGTTTTTAAATCACATTGAAAAGAACATTTAGGGGGGTCTTTAAACCCCCCCCCACAAAAAAAAAAGTCTTGATAGTTGGACTTTTGAGGGAAGCTTTATAACCACTGCCCACAAAAGTCCAAATTATCATGACTTTTAAAGTTTTTTTTTAAAAACCGCCTTGAAAATGTCCTTTAGGAACCCCCTTCCCCCCATGAAAAAAGTCATGACAATTGGACTTTTGAGGACAGATTTATAACAACCACCCCAAAAAGTCCAAATTCTCATGACTTTTGGGGGAGGCTTTTAAACGACCGCCCCAAAATGTCCAATTCCCATGACTTTTGGTGGCATCTTTAAAACAACTTCCTCAAAAAGTCCAATTCCAATGACTTTTGGGGGCGACTTTAAAACAACTTCCCCAAAAATTCCAATTCCCATAACTTTTGGGGGTGGCNCCCAAAAATATCCTAAGAATTGGACTTTTTTTGGGGGGTGGGGGGATTTAAAAACCGCACCCAAAATTCCAATTCTTAGGAATTTTGAGGGGGGCTTTTAAGAACCTCCTCCAAACACCAAAAAACAAAATTTTGGGAGTGGCTGGGGGGGTGGAGTTTAGAAAAAATGCCACTATACAAAACCACCCCTAAAAGGGTGATTTGTTGTAGTGAGAAGATCGGGAAACATAGTTTCTTTCCATTGACATTTGTTGACTTCTTCCAGGATGGAATGACATTACACTACCTTCACTTCAGCGTTTTCAAAAAAACATTCCTACCTATGCTTCAGTATTATAACCAATAATACTCATGCAGAAGTTAAAAAGTCACACTAAACCAAGAAACTTACATGTGATTTTAACCTACCTACCTACGTTTCAGTATTATAACCAATATTATCATGCAAAAGTTAAAAATTCACAGTAAACCAAGAAAATTACCTTTGATTTTAACCTACCTACCTACGCTTCAATATCATAACCAATATATCGTGCAAAAGTTAACAAAATAGAGTAAACGAAGAAACTTACCTACTATTTTGTAAGGGAAGAAGGTGATTTTAACTCTAGAGCTGTAGAATTCATGGCCTTCCTCTTAAAGAGCCTCCAAGTTCTCTCCAATGTTGTTTTATCCATGGCAGCAATGGCAATTAAATACCAAAATTATAAACCCTCAACAATGGTGAATATACATCACGATTTCCTCAACGGGTATCAATGGTGTCCTAATAAATGCCCCAAAATTCCTCCAATCGACCCAATTCAGAACTACTTGCCCCTCAAAACCCACCAAGCCCCCAACAATTGTGAATATCCATCATAATTTCCTCAGCAGGTATCGAAGTGGCTTAATAAATGACGAAAAATGCCACCCAATTCACACTACTTGTCCCTCATAACCCACCAAACCCTCATCACATCCAGCAAACAAAACATATTTGGCACCAACGATCTGCTTAGACTGGTTATTTGGTGCCAACGGTCTGGTTGAGTAGTAATTTGCGGAATTGGAGGATGAAATCTCCATGGTTTTAGGAAAATCGACCATGAATGCTGCCAAACAAAGGTGAGTCAAGACTCGAGAGATGCATTTGCATATAGTTTTTGTTTTAGAAATTATATTTTCATGTGTTCTATTTTTATTATTATTATAATATTATGTTAATTTGTTTTATATTATATTTGGTTTAATAAAAGTATAATATTTGGATTAATATAAGATATAATAAATTTGTGTTTTATATAAATATAATATTTGTTTTATTATTATATAATATTTGTTCTAATGTTATTTTTGTTATAGTAGTATATATAATAAACTTGAATCAAGGACGTTGGAGAAGAGTTGTGCACATTGTGAATCAGGTCGGTGGTGACGTCAGATCCAAAATTTACCTCCCCACCAATGCAGAAAGGAGGTTTACCTTGATAGTGATAAGGAGAGGCTATCACTGCATTATACATATCATATTATGCAAGGTCAAGCCTGTAAGAGGAGGAATCAAAATATTTACATGAAAATACGAGATGGGGCCTCTACCTTTACTGCATATATTTCTAAGACTGGTTCTGGGTCAATACCTCAATTTATAATTGAGTCTTTGATTGGTTAAAATATTGTTCTTGGTGCTTCCATCTATTCAATTAATGGATCAATGACTACGATGTTTAAAGGATCTAATCCCGGTGAAGCTACATCGACTGGTGCATCTAGTTCAACGGTCACAGATCATAATAGCTATATTGAAGTTAGAAAAGAACCTTAGTATGGGATTGGGGACACTCACATTGAAGGATCAACAACTAGGTATCCATATGGTACTGTTTTTACCTAATTCATAATTGTAGTCACCTAATTTCCCTTTGGTGCTTCACGATTTGATTCAATGGTGCAACAAGGATAAATATGGTCAAGACCAACTTCATGCAATTTCTTTGTTGGAAATTTGAATATTGAGGTGCATGTCACTATTTCAGAAAAAAGGTTTTCCAACATATATATCATTTGGGATTTGTAATCTTGATATTACATTTGGCAAGCAATATGAACTAAAGCACATCGTCTGCAATAATCCACAAAACCCTAGCACTATCCCCACTTGGGAAAAACACTAAATATTCCTAACCCCACAAATTTCATTTTGGATTCAGAATTGTTAACCTACACATGGTCGAAGATAGAAGGTAGACAATTTACAAAATTTAATAAATTGTAACACTTCATTGTCACAATTTCAATTTTCCAATATTGTAGGAGTTGCACAATTAAAAATGACTAACTCATATTCTTGTAGCTAGTCATTTTTTACGTCGTGACTAAATTGGTCATTTATGTTAGTCATTTTTAACTCCGTCACTTATTATCTAGTCATATTTGTTAATCCGTGAATACATTAGTCGTTAAATTTAGTCGTTTATAGTTGGGTCACTCAAAATTGATCATATTTAGTAGTAAGCCACTTAAAAAAGCTATGGTGACTAGATTTTTTAGTCACGTGGTCATTATTTTCTCATTTTGTACTAGTGAATACTATAAAGACCTTTTTAATTCTTAGGGTTGGTGGTATCTTTAAAGTATCCTAACATTCTTCCAATTGAGTTTGGAGGAGAGAAACATACCTTAATCTTTCCTTTCTTTAATATTTTTGCTAAAGTATCAATCGTCCCTTTTATGTAATGTAGGGTTTCCTTAGAAACATAAGGGTGTTCATTTCTTCTTATTGGTCCTTTGTGAGCTCTTTGGATGGCTTTAAAAAAAAAAGTCAACATATCCATTCATTGGAAAAAAATCACACAAGTGCTTAATCTCATATTCTCGGTGATCCTAATTAGAAACCCTAATAGCATGAGTTACTAGGGTGTTTATAAATCCAACCTTTTGTACAAGGAAGTGGTGATAGTCAGCATGCAAATATCTATTTATGTGCATCTTCTTTCTATAGATACAATGTCCTAAGGATCCATCGAGGTATCTATTTGTGTGCATCTTCTTTCTATATATACAATGTGCTAATGATCCATCAACTCTTTTGGAAATGAGCATGTCCAAAAGTGAAATTTAATTGTCTTCTTCTATTTCTAAGGGTCATGGGAGGGAGGAGAAAGAGAAAGAGAATAAGGAATAGCTACCAAGTTTTAATAATCCAACTAACTTAATATTATAGAGTATTGAATAATCAAGGTACGATTGACTAACCAAGATTCCTCACTACACTAGAAGTAATCCAATGACCTAAACAAACCCCAACACCTAAGGATGAAAGTATACATATTGAAATTTGCAATCCTATAAAGGGTTTAAGTTATAGAGATAATGTTGATTTCGGTTTTGTAGTGAGTTGCAACTCCTACGTGTAGTAATAACCTATGTAACAATGATTATGCTTGTATTGAATATGAACGGAATATGTTTAAAAATTTGCTCATTGTCATTATAATGTATTCTTGAACCATTGTGTTTTATTATTATCTCATTTAATTGATGGTTTCATCTATGGTATGATCTAATGAATGGTATAAGATCATTCTAATGGTGAATGCAATGAATGGATAGTCTACTTATTATAGTATAAAGTTAGAGATAGTTGTGATTGTCAACTATTAGCTTTCTCCCAAAAAAATGAAATATTGAAAATGCACCTTAGGTGAGACCTTTCCTATTCCCAAAGATTTATATGTTGGTTCTATATTACAACCCCTTTTTGTACAACATTATGGATCCTAATTTGCTAACTTTAACCAATAATATTTTCAATTTCTGTCGAAAGGGAGACCCAAGGTATCTATAGAATCTTGGTAGACGCAGGGCATGCTTTGGAATTAGTGACATCATAACCAAACAGAGACATGGGATGGGGTATGCCAAATATACCTTATTCTTTGTTCCCTATAAAATATTGAAAGGTGTCATCCTATAAAGGGTTAATGAGTCATAGGATGTTGATTTTAGTTTTCTAGTGAGTTACAACTCCTACTTGTAGTAATAAGATATATAACAATGTTTGTTCATATACTAAATATGAATGGAATGATAACCTGATTTAAATATTTGTTCATTGCCATTATGATGTATTCATCCATTTTGTTTTATTAAATTATCTAATTTAATGGATGATTTTATTTATGGTATGATCTAATCAATGATATAATATCATTCTAATGGTGAATGCAATAAATGGATAGTCTAGTTATTAGAGTATAAAGGTAGAGAGAGTTGTGATTCTAACTATTAACCTTCTCCCATAAATATGAAATACCAGGAAATTTACACCTTTGATGAAATTTTCCATGTTTGCAGGGATTTATATGTTAGTTCTATATTACAACCCTTTTTATACAACAATGTGGACCATAGTTTCCTAATTTGATCCAATAGTATTTCCATTTCATGTCAAATGTGAGGCCCAAGGAAACTAGAATCTTTGTAGACTTAGGGGATCCTTTGGGATTAGTGATATTTTTTTTAGAAAGAAAAAAACATGCCTTGTTATTCTCAATAAGAATCAAAGGACATCAATACATTCATCCCTTATGTGGGTTGCTTACCAAACAAACTACCCAAGAGTGCTGCCGGGGGGAATGGCTTAACAGCAAAATATGTGATCCCATCAGAAAACTGTCTCATCGTAAATAAGAGGACTGTCCATACATCCACATCTACCGAGCACCAAAAGGAGCTGAAACAACAATCCAAAAGAGGACACTCTAAACAATCAACACAAATATAAGGGAGAGGAACATCCCTTTACCCTGCTTAGAAGAGTTGAAAAGTATCCTGAGAAACCAAATGGTCCTCGAAATATTCCATAAAACTGCCTTTACCCTGAGGATAAGAGAGTGCATTTTTGGAGAGGCGGTCAGCTATCCAATTGTGCTCTCGGTAGATGTGGGAGAAGGACAAGTCCTTAAATTTGACAATGAGATTTTTTGTCTCCCTGCACCAATGATAGAGGTCAGGTGGGGAGAGCGCAGTCGATCCCATTGCCCAATTGATGATCACTTGAGAATCATCATATACATGTGCGAGGGGGATCCCCATCATTTGGGATGAGATAAGGAGAACCCATAAACTGAGTAGCTCTGCTTTTATGTTAGTGCCATGTCCAACCCCCAGCGATAACTCCAAGCAATGTGTCTCATTTATATAAATACAGTAACCCACTCCAGCTAACAAACTGTTTGATGCTCCATCCATAAAACCACAGGGGTAAACCATGCAGGGGGCCGACCCTATGTTTCTTATTTTTTTTAGTCTAGAGACTGACAGCACCGAAGTAGCTTGGACAGTAGAGATAATTTGCTAGATCATACTGTAGGTGTTCCTTTTTTTTCCCTCGAAAATGGCCCGATTACGGACCTTCCAGAAGATCCACATCATATGGAAGGGGAGCATAGAGAAGTGCAAGTTCTTGGGCAAATTCCCTATCCAACCTTTGATCATTTCTCCAAGAGATACAGTAGAAGTGAAGGCTATGAGATTAAGTATATCACAAACATGTTCAGTGACTGTTCTCCAAATTCTACAATTTATAAAAAGATGCTCAACTGTCTCTTCATCAGAAAAGCACAAGACGCAAATACCAGGGCCAGAGAAACTTTTTTTCTGTAGGTTCTCCCATGTGAGGATCCTATTTTGTATGGAGAGCCATATGAAACAAGATATTTTAGCAGGTAGATCTATAGACCAGAGAAAGGAATATACCAGGTTTGTAACCGGGTGCAAGTGAGAACTAACAATGTTGTCATAAGCATCCTTTGCAGAAATAGAACCTGTGTTCTTTTTAAATGTCCAGACAATGTCATCATCTTGATCAGTGAGCCGGATGCCAGCTCCTATGAGTCCTTCAATGTACTCTTTCCACAAAATATTATAGAGACCCCCGAGATCTAAATCCTCTGTAGATAACCAATAACTCTGTGCGTGCTGAAGAGAGTTCCGGGCCTGCACAAGGGTGCAAATATTCATGTCTTCAAGATATGTTCGCAAATCCTCAGGAAGTATGAAAGAGGAATGAAGACCAACTATCGGGTCGATTCCAAGGAGTACATTTTCACCATCTCCTACCTGCCATGCAAAATGAATGCCCATCCATGGAAGGGTCTGCATAAACCCTCTCCTAATAGAGGCGCATCGTATGCTAAATCTTTTCCTTCTAAGCCAATCAACCACCGAAGAACAATTTAAATATTTGGAATGGAGTACTTGAAACCACAGACCATTTGAATGGAGAACCCTCCACAGATTTTTGAGACACAAAGAAAGGTTGAACCAATGGAGTTTTTTTATCCCCCATCACCCAAATTTCTTGGGCCAAGAGAGGTCTCTCCAGCATGCCAAATGGAACCTTTTTTTACTGTCAGTGGAGCCCCAAAGGAAGTTAAACATGATTCTTTTTAGTTTCTATAAAATGGTGGCTGGGATTGGAGCAAGTCCCATCCAATAAACAGGGATACTAGACAAAACAGATTGAACGAGGACTAATATTCCCCCGAGGGAGAGGTACTGATATGTCTAGTGACTGATCCTTTTTTCCATTTTTTGAAGAATCCAAAGCTAGTCATTAACTCTATAACCAAGCGGTTTCAGATAAAAACCAAGGTAGTTGAAACCAGATTGAAGGGGAAACATTATGTAAGGCGGAGCTTTTGAAAAGACATTTTGACATTCTGTATCAAAATTGCAAAAGAGAAGACAGGATTTATCAATGTTGATCTTCATTCCCGAGGCTTTGTAGAAGGTCTCTAGGATGACGTCAAAAGCCGACCAATCTAAGAGAGTACCCGAGCCCATCAGAATCACATCGTCACAAATAGGAGGTGGGAAAGGGTGAGGGAGGGTGTGATTTTTATCCCCCTTATAAGACCATTGGATCTAGCATCCCGAATGAGAAGAATAAGGCCTTCTATGACAAGGATGAAAAGGAGGGGGGATAAAGGACATCCTTGTTGGATTCCACGAGAGGCGGTGAAAAAAGTCGAAGGTGTCCCATTGATCAGGACCGCGAAATTGACAGAAGAGAGACATCCCATAATCCAATTAATGGTGAGAAGGGGGATACCGATTTGAATCAAGATCATCTGACATATGTCCAGTCCACATGGTCAAAAGTCTTAGAGAGGTCCAATTTAAGAACAAAATCACAGAGATTCTTAGTTTTGACTGAGTGGAGAACCTCTTGCACAATACCGATAGGCTGAGAAATTTGACGGTCTTTAAGAAACCCAAATTGCTCCTGAGAGATACCAGAATCCAATAAAGGATTTAGTCTCCTAGCTATAATTTTTTCAATGAGTTTGTAGAGGAGGTTGCATAAGGAGATGGGCCTAAAATCAACAAAGGTCTGAGGCTTGTCCATCTTAGGTATAAGAGCTAGGAAAGTAGAGTTCAAGGAGGGAGGAATAAAGCCCGTGATCCTAGTCTGGTCAACAGTCTTAATAAGGATAGGGCTCAGAAGCTCTAAAAAGTGCAAGTAGAATTCTACAGGCCAGCCGCCTGGGCCGAGGCTGGGATCTTTTTTAAAGGCCTTGAGAAAGAGTTCAATTTCCAAAAGACTGACTAGCTGAGAGAGGAGAGAAGAGTGCTCACAAGGAATCAGTCTAGGGAAGAGGGAGACCACTTTCAGTTGGTGTTCTAAACAGGTAGAACTATCATCCTTATAAATGTCAGAGAAGTGAGCTTTTCCCATCTCCTTTAAAAGAGCCTCATCCTCGATCTGATTGCCTTCATGGTCTTCAAGAGACCAAATCATATTATGTATTCTTCTTCCCAAAGCTACAGTATGGAAAAATTTTGTATTGGCATCTCCCTATAGAGCCGACTTGATTCTACTTTTCAACTGCCAGGTAAGATGGAGATGGTCCAAGATTCTGTGCCTTTCAGCTTTTAGGTGGGATAGATGTGCTATCTGCTCCTTTGTGAGAATGCCCTTGGAAGGACCAGCAAGAATAGATTCAATGGCAATCTCCAGATTAGTGGATTCGGTATCCATATTGGCCAGTTTGTCTTTAGTCCATATTTTAGTAGCTAATTTTAGCTTGCGCGGAGTGAGGCAAAGATCTTCAATATCAGACAAAGAATCAACTTTGAAAGATGAGGACCACCCATTTTTTAACCAATCAATGAAATTAGAGTTATCAAGCCAAGAACGATTGAACTTGAAGGGATAATCAAAGGGCCCTTTTAGATTACACCACTCAAGACAGATAGGAAAATGGTCCGAGAGGTCCAGACATTTAGTCCAAGACTTAAAAACCCCCAAAAAAGGTATCAGGGAATTTGAGATAAGAAATTGGTTGAGGCGTTTGCTGATGCCCTCAATCTCGATTCTACCATTGTACCACGTAGGCCCTGATACCAAAGGTGCCACATCCACAAGACCAACTGACTCAAAGAGAGAAAGAAAGTGATTTGCAAGTGGGTCCAAAGAGGCCTTTACTCCCCAAATTTCAGATGAGCAAAGTGTGAGGTTAAGATCCCCACCGATGACGAGATGTGGCATATTGAGAAGACCACCTCTAAGAGCTTTGTCCCAGAAAATTTCACGATCCCCATATGGTCCGTAGACATTAATAAAGTTGAGGGGGACAGTCATCCCTCAGATAAAAGATTGGAGTAAAATGCCCGCACATGTATGAAAGGCCTTACAGTTAGCTTTTAATGGGTTCCAAGCTGAGAGAAGGCCCCCGAAAAGTCCATGAGCACTAACAACACAAAACTCCCAGGAGGGGAGTAGCTTCGAGAAGGCATAAAGAGTAGGGGCATCACTACACATAGTTTCCTGCAAGAGGATGAAGTCAGGATTGAGAGATTTGAACAGAGCATGAAGGCTAAGGGATTTGGTCTTACCTCCTAGACCACGAGTGTTTAGGGAGAGAATAAGCATCAGGAAACATCCTTTGGGGGTGACAAAGCTCTAAGACCCCTGGAGGAGATGCCCCTTTCTGCATCTTTAATTTTGACAGAGAGTGGTATGTAGGGAGGAGAAGCAAAGGAGAGATCTGCTTTGAAATATTTTTTCCCTTTAGGAGGTTTTCTGACAGTCACGTTCGCAAATCTTATAGAGTTAAGGTGTAGGGTAGAAGGGGAGGAAGGAGTGGAGGCAGTAAAGATAGAGAGGGATTTTTTTAGAGATGGATCAGAGAAAGATGGGGAGGAGGTGGGACTGTGCAGGGAAGGGGCCTGTCTGGAAGGAGGAGCAGAAGGTAGAAGCAGGGGAAAGTCCTCTATCGAGTCTAATACAGGAAGAACCGAGTCTATTGGGGAAGACTGCACACAAGGAGTGAGGGTGTTTACAGGACTGAGAATAGAAGGGGGAAAATATGAGTCCTTTAAGGAGTGGACAGGTTTGGGAGGTGAGACTGAGCAGGAAGGGGGAGACGAAAGCAAAGGAGGAGCCACCTTTGAGGAAAGAGTAGTGAGAGGGGGAGCAGTTTTACGATGTGACTATATCAGATTATCCACATCCTCTAGGAAAGAGTCTGGAATGAAATCAGAGGGTGGAGAGGAGTCGAGAGACAAACCTGGAGGAGTATGAATTCCTTCTACAGGATGAGCCGGGGACTTGATCAAACCAGGTTCATTAGCTTCTGAGGCAAAGCCTTCTTCATGTATTTGTGGGCATGAATTCCTCAAGTGACCCACAGAGTGACAGCAACTGCATCTGAAGGGCACATGAAGATAATGAAGCCTCTGAACCAGCAATTGTTCATTGCATAGAATTTCAATTTCTGCCGGGAGCCCCCTTAAAATATCCAGTTTGACAAGAATTCTTGCCACCCTTTTGTCGTAAACAAGGTGAAAATCATCTTCAACAGATACAAACCTCTGAATGGTGTTCCCGATTCCTTCAAGAATCTTTCTGCTCCACAAGGGAAACGGGAGGTGGGGTAAGAGGACCCACAGATTGGGCTTGGAGATCCTCTCTCTTAGCGGGTCAAACTTGGAGTGCCAACATCCAAGAACCAAAGAGCCCTTCCCAATATTCCAAATGCCTTCAAGAACCCGAGTGCAGTGTTCGGCATCAAGAAAAACGAACACTATCCAACCGTTCAACAACAAGCTAATGGTCGGAACATAATCAAAAAGAGGCTTCCAGTTTTTCGAGGCCCGATTGACCCATGAAGCTTTATTCATACGACAATACTCCAATCTACCAACCAATGCACGGGAGCATAGGGACGTGACTCGGTCCATGAATATATCATGACCAAGAATGTAACGATAGCGTTCCTCATGTGCCTTGATGCACTTAGTCCTACGCTTTCTGCGGTGGCGGGTCTGAGGTATCAAATCTGCCATAGTCGACTCCCCTGCTAAGATGTGTTGAGGACCAAGTCCACAGTCCCCAATAACCAAAAAATACCACAGCCTCGAGTACGACACAGGACAAAGAGCAATACCATAAAAAAATGCAGAAGAGACAAGGGTTTGAATAGCAGTTTCGAGGAGCGGTTTCAATCACCCAAACAACAGAAGGTGGTGGAAAAAAGTATACCACAACCTTTTCAACCTCGTTCTAAAGAAAAAAGAGCAGAGTCAACCCCAAGAAGGACAAGAAAGTAGTAGCTGAGTCACAACCCGAGAAGGGTTATAAATAAATAAAAACAGTAAACCATAAAAATAGTGAACCCAGGCCACCAAAACCCCGTACCAAGAAGCGAAAAACAAGACACAGCCTGTGAAGGGTATTAAGCTCAACAGCATAATGAAAAACTTCCGGCAGGAATGAGGAAGCCTCTAGAAGGGTTTGAGAAGACCCGAACCTTCAGGACAACGAAACCTCCGAAAAAGGAAACCAAAAGTCAACCCTGTACCTTAAAATAACCACAGCAAAAAAGGAGAAGATAAACCCATGCAAGGTTGGTATGAAACGACGTCCACCAGCGCAGCCAAATCAGCGATTCCTTCCCACTTTTTTATAAACTTGGTTGGTACTAGTCCCCCAGTGAAGGGGAGGGACTCCAAGTAAGGCTACAAGCTGGTACCCATCACCATGGGCAAAGAAAACCTATGACAGAGTAAACCCTAGGGCAGAAGAAGCAACAAAAAGGTGAGAAAATGAAACCCTCTTACCGGAGACCCAAGAACTTGTGCTTTTGTAGAAAAAAGCAGGTAGAAGCACATGCAAAAGGATAGCTCATAGATTCTTTACTATTCACAGGCCAAATCAAAGGTAAATGGGCATACCAAAGTAAAATTAATATGATGTAAAGAGCCTAGAGACCGTGCCTTTCCATGGAGAACCCATCTACCAGCTCTGAAGAGGGTGTGAACAACGCCATGGAGTTGCAGGAAAAGCACAGGAGCGACCCATCTCCTTCCTCATGCTCAACTTGTGTTTACGAAGAGAAAAACTTGTGCAAATAACTAACACATAAGAGGGGGATTAGTGATATTATAAACAAATAGAGACATGGGGTATTCCAAATATACCTTATTCTTTGTTCCCCATAAATTCTTTTCATCAACCTTTAACATTTGTACTATGTATTATAATGTAAACATTTTGGGAGTGAGTAGGATGGGAAACCTATATGGAATAAGGTTAGAACCATATATCCTAATAATGGTGTAATATGATTCAACAACCAATCTCTCCTAATAAATTTTCAATGCATTTGTAAATAATACTTTCACTCTACTATCATTCTACAAGGAATCACACCCTTGATTATAGAGAAGGAAATGTACATGAAACTACTAATATAAACTATGAAAACCCATATTCTCTATGTTCTTATTAATCATAGGGAGACCATGAAGATAGAAATTAAATTTTGAACATTATTCTTGTCTCGTTAGTGCCAAATATGTTAGTGATGTTGAATTGTAAAAGATCAAAAGGTGGGCTAAGTAGGACAGTAACTTGAATACTTTGTCCATTTTTAATCTAGAAAATTGTCCCTTCACCAACCAGGTAATATACTCAACATATGTAAAGGAAGGTACTTTGACAATTGGGAAATGGAAAACGTCTAGATTTTCTAACATATTGATATAAATTATTTAATTTTCCTCATACCCGAGAAACAAATTAAAGCTCAACATAGATTCTTAGATCCACTTAGGAAATTTCTTTGATCTATGGATTTTTTTTGGAAGTTTAAGGTCTTTGGGATACAATTTAAAATTACTAGGGCCCTTTTCTCTCTCCCATCAAGCACAATGTGCCTATTCCTCAAAATTTTAGATAGAAGGTAGTGGATCCAAACTAAGCTCCTAACATAGAAACTACAAAATTTGAGGTGTTTGGGAAGATGACCATTGATCCATTAAAAGACATTATAGAGATTTTGATGGGGTTGAAATTATGCACACAAAGGGCCATGGATTTGTGAAACAAAATATGTCTTGGATATTATGTTGGGAGAAAATTTAGGACCAGTATGGAACATTCTCCATATTTTGGGGGAACAACCATAGGAAGATCCAATAAGATTTCATGTGATGCAAAATTCATTAAGGGGATTGATACTAGGGAGGAATGGTGTTAGAACTCTTATTGGAGGACTAGGTAGAGGAGGCTTAAACGTCACCCTAATTTTTATTTTCTCTAGGTGTGGCCAAGTCAATACTATAAAATTATCTTAAAAAAAAAACAATTATAAGGTCTATCTATCAAAATATATGTGAACTCAGATAACATCTTGCTCCAAGGAATTGAATGGTGCTAGTGCATGCCACATTTTACAATTGAATCTTCCTATATATGCAAAATTGGTTTTCTCTAGAGCTAAAATATTTCCACATTCAATTTTTAAATGAATTAATAATGTTCTTTTGTTCTTATTTGCAATCCCCTTGTCCTTGCTTATGTTTTGATGAACATGCAAATTTAAATCACATAATCTCCCATTTAAGGAAAAATTGTACATGAGAAGCGATTTCTTGAAAAAGGATCTTCCACATTGTGATTAGTATCTATAGATGCAAGAATGTTGGTCACTGGTAGAATCTCATATTTACTTGTTCGTTGCAATGTTTTGCACTAGGAAGTGCACCCAATAGCACTACATTCTATGTCATAGATTTTGTACAAGTGGGTTATATCATTTGTGGAAATTTTGGGGGTTCTTTACTCATAAACTTGAGGACTAAGGATCCACATCAATGAGTGAAACCTCTATCATTTGCAACAAAATAGTCCCTTTCCATAGAATTCATTAATTCCATTAGTGTTTTCCACCATCCATGTATATTAACAAGAGAAACCTCCACCATTAACAGAAAATAGGCAACCTCAGTCCCATGGAATTAAGAAATGTTGTGATGGATTTCAACCATCCACTTTTTTCGATAGATTAAATATTCACCATTCACACCAAAATGGACCCTTTCAAGAGTTTTCAACCATCCACATGTCCTCATAGGTTGATGGACCTTCTTACAGCTTCCTTAATAATAATAAAAAGGAAGGATGATAGAGGAAATACTTGACTTAACCCTCTGACTTAACCCTATCAAGAATTCAATGAAGGATGTAAAGACTTCATCTATCAAGATTAAGAAGTATGTAAAAAAAATCCCCTAAGTCCATTACATCCACTTATTTGAAAACCTTGTTTTCGAAAGAATTTATATTTTTAGAAAATCCAACTTAACTCTCGTTAGGTTTACCTAAATCTAATTTAATGAAAATTCCATCCTTTTTCCTAGTTCCTAATATATGTTTAGATTTTTTATCTAAATATTTACTACATGCTACCAAAGCATGCTCTTACTAAGCCACTTTTAATTTTTGGGAATGCATGTTTACAAAATAGCGCTAAATGGTTTTAACATGTTACACAAGTTCCAAATTTTGCACAATAACATGCCACATGTCATTAACATATTATTATACTTGCCGCCGCAGGTATATAGTAATCGGTTGGTAGTCAACCGAAATTTGACCTTCTATTAGTTGCCGCCACCAAAAAATCAAAACCTGTTTTCTAAAGTTAAAGTTTAGAGTTTGCAAAAAAATATTTTAAATTTTAATAAAAATATTTGTATTTTCTATTTTGTAAAATTCTAATTGGCCAATCAGAAATGATGTCATTCTTGGAGTTTGGTATTTGGTTTTCACTTGACACATGGCAATGATGACATCACAAAACCAGGCAACGGACGCCCGTTGACAAGAATGGCGGCACTGATCCCACCTGGAACCGCGTTATGAAGTTTACCCTCAACAAGGCCTCCTTGCAGCAGGGCCGCCTCTTTCTCGAGATCGCAATCTACGCGGAAGCCACCTTCGGTGACAAAGAGATCGGCCGTGTTTGCATCCCACTCAAAGAATTCATCAAGTCCACCTCCACACAGCTCATCAAGTACTAGGTGCGAAAACCATCTGGGAAAGCCAAGGGGATTCTCAATCTCTCTGTCAAATTGACACAAAAGGCCGAGGCCAAGCAGCAGCCACAGGCAGTCACGGGGTCATATGGTGTGGCTAAGGCGGAGCCCGTGACCACGTACCCAGTAGGGTTATATGGTGCGACAAAGTCGGAGCCCGTGACTGCATACCCAGTATGGCCATATGGAACGTCAAATGTGGAGCTCGTGACCGCTTATCCAATCTATCCACCTGCTGGGGCAGAGTACCCTCCACCACAAGTGGTCTATCCACCGTCGAATAGCCAGTACCCTCCACCACAAGCAGTCTATCTGCCATCGAATAGCCAGTACCCTCCACCGCCGTATCCATCCTAGGCGGCATATCCCCCACCTCCGCCTTACTACCAGGGGTACCCTCCAAACCAAGGGTACCCACCCTACCAGGGTTATTCGCCTGTTGTTCCTGTAGTGCAGCAGGTGCCTAGGAAGAATAATAAACTCGGAATAAAACAACCTCCAAAGTGGTCAAGAATCTAGAATGAGTGAAAGGCTGGGGAGAATTTCGTCGAAGCATGAGGCAAGATATAAACAAGCAAGAAAATCGGGTAAGAACACTTTAAAACTAGTTGAGATTGATGCAAGATTCAACAAAAACAAACACTCCATAACTTGAACAAAAATGGCTTAATGCTAGAACAAGTTTCAGGAATTTAACGCGTCAAGAATAAAACAGACATAGTAAAGCCAGAAACCTTACCGAATACACTACAACCATGCAAGGAAATTGATTGCCAAGCCCAGCATTCTCTCCAACTGAAAATGCACAAAAAAATCAGCTCACCCACCAGGTCTCGATTATTATATACCAGTGATGAGTAAAGGCAGTGACCATAGCATACTCCACTTGCTATCATCGGTGGTCCATGCGGTCTGCCATCTGTTGTGAAGATCCACCCATCTTCCATGGGGTCTACCACCTGTTGTGAAGATCCCCGATCAACGATTTAAAACAAATAAATTATTATGTAATGGCTAAAGGCAGTGACCACCGCATACTCCATTGGCTATCGTTGGTTGTCCATGCGGTCTGCCACCTGTTGTCAAGATCGTTGATCATCCTTGAATGCTTTTATAAAATGGAAGACTTTAATGCTTTTATAAAATGGAAGTCCCAAGGAAATTAAAAACTTGTATTTTCAATCCCCTTGGTATGTACGAGGGAGACCACAAGCTAGCGAAGGGATGAGGAGTCGGGATGAGGATTTATTTATTTTTCTCGTTCCTCCAGTACATCATGAAATTTGGTGTATCATATGTAAGGTGCATAATGAAAACAAAATTGTAGATAATGAAGATATTCATGTCGCATATACCACACAGATCATATCACGCAGATATCTCAATGCATTAGTTTGTCTATACCAGATCGCACCAGGCAGATGGGCTGATCATAGGCTTATGAAATTGTAGATCAAAGGATTTGATAGATCGTTGACTGATGGAAATTGTTGCAAGGTTTGATGTAGATCCTCTCAGTGATCACATGGCAGGTTAGATCACATAGATCGCTAGTTCAGATGGAGATCACGGGATCCACAGATGTAGATCACTGTAATTCTATTTGGCAGATGCTGGTGGCTGGTGGCTGAAGAAAACGAGATCGCTGAAACAAATTGATTGGCAATTCGCTCATGAAGATAGGAAATTCACTTATAGGCGAATTTGGTAGAATTACTATCAGATCACTCTTGTAGATAGATCTGGTATCATTGTTTTGTGGCTATAAGATGGAGTTAGAGAGTCAAAGAGCGGATCTGATATCGTTGTTTTGCAAACGGTCTTGAAGATATTGCATGTGTTTATGAGAGGATGAGGATCCGATGAACACTTTAAAACGAGTTGAGATTGATGCAGGATTCAACAAAAACAAGAATGAGTGAAAGGATGGCGAGAATTTCATAGAAGCTTTATAAAGAAACGACCAAATCGGGCAAGAACACTTTAAAATGAGTTGAGATTGATGCAGGATTCAACAAAAATAAACACTCCACAGCCTGCGCAAAAATGGCCGTAATGTTGGAACAAATTTCAGGAATTTAACGCAACTTTACCATGAATCTCCAAGGATTGAGTATATTGTTCAAATAAACCATTGTTAAAAATATTTCATTTTACATATCATAAAAAAATATCATTTAACTCTAACCTAATTTATGGATTCTTCACTCGGTAGCTGTGTCAATCATTCAATAACTTCGAGGCTATTTCTAGTTTAACACACCTTAAATTGATAAAAATTAATGCATTAACCCATCAAAGAAATTCCAAAGAATTAAGGATTACATATAACAGCTCCTTGTTTCATAGAATTAAGGCTTGCATAGAACAACTTTTTCAGCTTCATTTCAGCTATAATCGATCCCTGCACTACAAGGGTGAGGTGAAAGATCAATATGATCTCTGACTTCATTGTTATTACGATGGTCTAACTTCCAGCAAGAGAACACTAAAATAAGCATCACAGCACCCACTCCACTGAATATATATAGTGGAACTTGCCAGTGCAATGCAGAATAATGACTAGTGTCACTATTCTCACTGCAGTTATTCATTGAATATGTCTTCGATTATTCGATTATTCAATTGATCTGAATGTAGCTATGAGGATAGCCCTGCCTTTCCACCAATGTTTTACAGGTGGAGAAGAGGGAAAGATACAGGTTGTGTGAGAAAAGAAATGAGAGAATTACATGGAACCTTTGTGCATTATCCTTTGAAGTTGAAGTGGATAGATGGCTATCTCTGCGTTCGAAAGAATCTTTGCGTATATTCTGGTGTTTGTTCTATTTTGTCATTTTTACACACAACCATAGAATGACAGAAGGGAGAGCGTTTTGAAAGAACAAAACAGCTTCAATGGCGATCAGAGTTTTAAGATATTGTCCCAATTTTTGAAAACGAAAACTGTAGATGATAGGTTACCTTTGGGTTTGGTCGGTTTGGTAGGGATTCCACAGTGTGTCAAATTAAATTGTATCATCTTCATACAATTTGACACAATGTGAAACCCTCATCACAATGTTATATTCTAAACAAACTTTATAATTTAAGATTATTGCATAATTTTGAACTTAGATTTATCAAAGCATCGAGAGGGTTCTTATTTTTTTTGCTTAAGGCCTAATGTTTTTAATAATAATAAACTACAAGATATTTGATACCGTCTGTACTACTTGATATTGATATATATTTATGTTTAATATATAATTATTATTTTTTTGTTTTTTTAATATCAATAAAAAATTATTTTTATGTTATTCCAAATAATAATAGTTGAAATATTTAAATGAGCATAGATTTATCTTGCATCCAAGAGAATTTCAAGTTTTTGGGATCTAATTTTTTTCTAATATTATTTTTACACATTAAGGAAAAATTTACATTTCAAGATATTTGATATATCTAAGTTTAAGATGAATCAAATGGAAAATTTATATATATTTTTTTAAGGTGACATCATTTACATTTTTTTAATGGGAATGGTATGTTAGAGAACAAGTGTTACAACATCTTTCCCATAATACCATCCTAGATCCATCTTGAATCCTTATCTATTTATAATTTAGGGTTTAGATGGTTCAACATGTTATTCTTTTTCTTATTAACTGACATTGCCATGTTAGGGTTATCCATGCTACAGCATCTCCCCAAAATGAGTTATAGAGCATCTAACTTCTCTCCATGCAATGATAATTATATTTATTAACTTTTTTTCAATTATTTTATAATAATAATTAATATTAATAATTAATTTTTTTTCTTATATAACTATTTAAATTAATACCATAGACAAAGAGGAGGAAGCTAGTAAAACAATGAGTAAAATATTCTAGAATATATTTAACACACATAATAAGTAATTAGTGTTAGGTTTTGCACATATAACAATGATTTACTTCTACGTGAAATCCATATTAATTAATTATTTATGTCCGCCTTTTGATGTCCGCCTGGTAAGCAGCCGCAGTTTCAATTGCTATTCTGACAGCAAGTCCATTACCATCTTCATGAAAGGTTATGGCTTTCGCTTTGCTTAAAAACCTCCGCGCACAGCGTCCCATACATCACTCGGCCATGGTGGACTTTACCAACCTTCTACTCTTGTGACAGGCGCCGGGAAATTAAGAACTTCTGTAAATATAGAACTTCTTGTGGCAGGCTCTTGGAAATATAGAACTTCTTGTCGCAGACCCCGGGAAAAATAGAAAAATATCGAACCATCGTTAACTAAACAGATCCCTTGAGCCGAGTGGTTTGCTGGAATTTGAAACAGAAAGAGGTTTTGTGATAAAGATTGAATGAACTTGAAATTGGTGTGTGAGTACAGCAACTTAAAGAATGTTGGCACTTTGAATTTGAAAGATCTTTCTCTCAACATAATTTTGGCCAAATCGGAAAGGCGAGAGCGTTACATCAACCGACATAAACCAGGGGATTGGCATCGACGCAAATTGACACGAGTTAATTTACGCAGAAGATACATACTTACGTGTTATTCATTACTAAAATATGTGTCAAAGTTAAGCTGAAAATTAGTCAAATCATGCATATTAACTAAACGCTTGGATGTCATTATTGCTGAAATGAACTTAATCTGATTAGATTTTGTAAAGGAAAGCAATCATGAACTGCAAAAACACTAATGGCTTTTGGCCCTCCATTCCAAAGTGAATGGTTTTAAGCAGTTTTAGACTGTTAATATTAAGTTGATTTTGATAACACATTGCTATTATAGTTTCTAGCATCAACCATTTTCATTGCATTGGGTGTTTGATTCATATCTTCTGCCTATTGTCTAGAAAAATTTATCAACGTTAATCCGACCTTAAAGCAGTTTTCTAATCGAAACATACATGTTCCAGCACACAACATCGTGAGGTGTCACCATCGGGACTCGACACAGCACATCCAATAATCACCAAGTGCATCCAGCAATATGCTTGGCTATCTGGAGGTCTAGTTACATTGCAAGTCTATCACAAAGTCTTACAGGCCAACGAATTTCACAACGATTTAACGATTCCACAGATTAGAAAAAAAAAAACTAAGCTAACTTAGCTTATTATTACTTTTTCCAAACTTTTCTTAAGCGGCAGGTACTAAGCGACTTCATTGATTATTCAACTTGTTTGATTTGTAAGTGCTAAATGGTTTTAACATGTTAGATGAGTTCCAAATTTTGCACAGTAACATACCACATGTCATTAGCATCTTATTTGATTTGTAAAAACTATCTTTGAGATGCTTATCAAGGATGGTTATTTGTATGTTTGGACAAGTAGATTCAAAATTGGTTAAATTATTCTGGATAAGGGAAATATTAAGATTTGGCCACCTTGGTGAAAGCATTTTGGAATTCTTTCACCGTCTCTAAGGGGTTAAACCCAAGGCAGATTGAGAATTTGTTATTTTCAAATATTATTCTTGGAAATGTGGATTCATAATGGGTTACTTTCTTGATGGGAATCTTAAAATTGGGTAAGTTTTGTGAACAAGATCCACAATATTAGTGTCTTGATTTATAGAGAAGTTTTCTAGACATCCATGTTTGCAAGGATCAAATTTGAAAGATGAGGTTCTATTTCACTTCCAAGGGCTATATATATTGAACTCTTCAATGATGACATGTTAAAATAAATTATTCCTTTCATATGAAAATGTAGAGATACATCAAAATCTCATTGTATATTAAAAACAATGTAATCAAATTCTTCAATATACTCATAAAATTTGCATGGTTCTACTAAATGGTTTTTAATTAACATTGTCTAACCCAAGAACCCATATAAAATAAATTTTAGAAATATAAAAGTACTTGGATAATATGAAGAAATCAATTGAAAAACTCAAATTGAGTCGACAAGTAATAAAAATTCTAACAAAATCAAGGTTGGATGAAAATGAAGTACAATCTATACAATGTCGAATGAACATAGAGGTTGATAAATACAAAAATGGAGTGAATCTTAAAATGTATGTTCATGAATACCAAAACTATTATCTTGAATCACTTCAATAACAAAGTTCATTCATTTCCAAGAAGAAGCAAACAAATACTTATAAAATAACACAACATAAAAACTATTCTCATGATGCACACATTCCTGAAAAATCATTTAACCACATAAAAAACCATACCGATATTAAGCTCCAATGAAGGAAGGATTCCCTTTATATATGTTTCTAGCTGCTCAACTTTGAGAACTAAAGGAGAGACATACTCCCCTATAGGAAACAATCATTAGGGGAGGTATCTTTTTTGTCTCTAGTGAAAATGTGCACTTATGCAGGTTGGTGATAGATCAATGGTGCTAGGGCATATGTGTCCTTCCTTTTCCTAAGCAAATCCCTTGGAATATAAAGAGGGCATGATATACATCATGAATGAATAGGGAAATAAAGGGTGGAGGCAACCTTTAAGCAGGGGTCGATAGTGACGGTGGAAACAAGCTAAACAAGGGTTGAAATCGATAGTGGAAGAAGTGCGTGCAAGGGTAACGAGTTACTCCAATTCGAACTTCTGATGTCGATAGGAGCGGTTTAAGGTACCTCTTCCCCTTGAATCATAATTCAAGGGCCAAATGACAAACTTAGTTGATCGTGATTCTTGCAAACACTGATAGTGATATCCAATCATAAGGAAAGTTGTCCTCCTATAATTTGGGGGGGGCTTTGAGTAGTGAAAGTTAAGTTGTGTGTTGTGGATGTGTTTGGAGTTGAGCATTGAGCAACTAGATAGAAAAAGTTACATGTAATGTGGCAATAACATTTAAAGTTAATTTTTAATATTTTAAATTTTCATCATGATTTAAATTTTGATAAATAATGTTGATGAAATGTGTGCCAGATTCTCTTGAGCTTCTACCTTCGTTGATGTCTAATCATCTATTCTTAACCATCTAAAAATTTGACAAAAAAAANTTGATAAATAATGTTGATGAAATGTGTGCCAGATTCTCTTGAGCTTCTACCTTCGTTGATGTCTAATCATCTATTCTTAACCATCTAAAAATTTGACAAAAAAAAAAATTGGAACATCCTTGCAATTACAAAGTTGCAAAATAATAGTCAATTTTATTATTGAATGGCCCAATACACCATTAATTTTTTGGCATGGCAAAAATTGTTGTACCTTTCTATCCAGGGGCATTGAAAGCTTGAAATTTGAAGCCAGCCTGCTTGACATGCTCTTCAGAGCTTTTTCCTTTTAAAATGAAAGCAAATATATTTCTAAGGGCAACTCTTCTTCTTCCTTTATTATATCTCTGAACGATTTTGGGGAGAACGTTGCTAATTCGTTTTCACCTCTTCCCTCACATTTATCTTCACCTGCTATTCCCTGCTCATTTCATACTATCCAAGATATATATTTAGTATCTAAATCGTAAAAACTTCATTGCATTGTTCAAGCGCCATCAAATTACGCTTTATTGTTTTCCACATTAAGCAAAGGTTTGACTGGAATGATTGACGGGTTTAAAAACGAATGCAGCATTATTACTCCCAACCTAAAGAGCTGAAGAAATGAAGTATAGAATCAAGAATGTTCAATGAATCTGGTATTGGAGGCCATCGAGGCTGTCAAGCAGGTGTGAAATTATAGAAAAGAATACGAAAGAGAACAATAATCAAATCAAATCAAAGTCGGATGGAAAGACCGGCTGATGCAGCTTAAAGAAGGAAAGCGGCCCCTTGACCAACCAAGGCGGCTACAAATATAGCCATCTTCTCTAAACTGGCCGTAGAGACAGCCCCGCTAGTGGCGCTTGGTGGAGAAGCTGTGGTTGGGCCTTCAGCCAAGGGGCTAGATGCTGCTGGAGTTTGAGCTGTGGGAGAGGAGGCTGAGCTTGGTGGTGTGGCCACTTTAGAAGGAGAAGAGGCAGGAGAAGAAGAAGCGGGCGATGGCGCTGCTGGGGATTGGACTGGCGCCGCCTTCGGTGATGCTGCCTTGGGTGCCGGTGCTGGTGCGGGAGAGGCTGAAGTCATGAAGCCCAAGACGAAAACGAAGCAGAGAAGTGCAATGAATCGGCCCATTGTGTCTACGAGCGAGTTGTTGTTCGCGAAGGATACTGCAAATTCCTTTAGTGACGGAAACTCTATGGAGTCAATCTGTTCCTCTGAAGACGAATAAGACCTTAACACAGAGAAAGAGAGTCGCGAAGGGTTCGAATAATGAAGGGAGGGTTTGATATAATATATAGGTCATGCCTCAACGACAATGAGGGAATCGTTTTACTTACGCCACC